>CM062808.1:369285553-369707895 GCA_031772625.1 Pinus tabuliformis | reverse complement strand
AAAGTAGTTGCTCTTGTTTTTAAGTTAATGTAGATGTCATTTTCAATCTCATTTTTATCAGCAAGTTATAGGTACTGGGCCAATGCCATTGGTCTTTTATTTGATGCTTTCATTTTTCCTTTAAGAGTTAATTTCATTTCAGTTGTTGTTCAAAGCTTTCGTGTAGATTACTTTTAAGCTTTAAGAAATCATCTAGAACTCATCACAATCACACACACCTCACCTCACTTTATTTCATTTTCATCACATCACTGTAGGAGAAATAGACTTGAAAACAAACTTTAAAATTTAAAAACGACAAAAGCTTAAGAAATAGTTGCCTAAGTACATACAGTACCCATCACTTCATCAGCGTACGAGACCCGAGTTGACATTTAAAAGTTGCAATTTAGACATCACTAAATTGACCAAACATTTCCCATGTGCCCCTACCAGATGAGGAAGAGATTGAGTGCATGGTTATGGAGAAGAAGAAACATGAGCTTCTTAGTAAATAAACGAGTGAGGATCTTCTGGAGGAGCAGTTCGAGGCCAAGGCAATGCTTGATATTCAACAATAAGGTATTATGTTGAAGCTTATGGATCTTCAATTTTTTTTTCTTTTTCAAATGAGCTTCTCCTTTTCCATGAGGGTGGGGTTGTCAATGCTCCCATGAGGGTGGTGAAGAATTTGTGCATTTCATGTTTCAGAAAAAAAGGATGATGTTGAGTGTATATCCTTGGTGACTTTGGTAGAATAGTTTTCCTCAGACCTAACACCTAAGTGAAAAAAATCTATTTAATACCCTAAAGCATGTTTTGAACAATTTTCACCATTCATCTTATTTTTTAGAACAGTGAGCACACAATTTACATAATAATTATATGATAACCTGTTCAAAATTTGAATGATTTCATCCCAAGTAAATTGGTTTAAATTTAGTGTTATATTAGTTATGATCATCAGGTATATATCAATATTTTGTTTTAGTAGTTTTGTACTTTTAATTGCGTTTAGTATAATTTATCTGCTAGTGAATTGTGTCTCTTATTTGAAAGGTTAAAGTTCACATGTGATGTTTCTTTTTGTATTTAGACATTGTCACTCATGTATTATTATGATCTGAAACAAAAGTTTTCACACTACACAATTTTCCACCATTAGTAAATTTTAATCTCTCATTTAGTTAGAAGAATTGATTTTATTTCTCATCATGGTTCTCTACTCTTGGCTTATATTATTTGGTGTTATAGCTTGAATATCTGATGATGTTATTAGCTAAATTGAAGTCATCAAATCTTTTGTGAACTTGGTGGTTTTGTGTCATTCTCGAATGGTAAATATGAGTATTGAATGGTAAATATGAGTATGAAAGCTAAACAATTGACATGCTTTAATTCAGATTTGATTTTATTTTTTTACAATATAAGAATCAAGTTATAATTTATAAATATATATTTATGAAAAAGTAGGATTTCACACCCTATATGTCTCTTTGGACATTAATATAATAATTGTATCTTATCTTTGCTCGGGTTGTGTTGCATGCATTTGTCCAAAGAAATATCGGCAAGTCTTTTTCATGTGTCATGGCCTTAGTAGCCCCTATGATGGACTTTTGCTTGACCGCCCTATTTTTCCCTGGGTTGTACAGAGCTGCAACTCTCTCTTGATTCCTTCCTTCTTGCAAAAACCCTTGAACTCCTTGGAGGTATACTCTCTCACATTGTCCAATCTCAAGACTTTGATATTCATACTTGTGTGGTTTTCAATCAGAGCTTTGAACTCCTGAAACTTGCTAAACACCTCATCCTTGATCTTTAATAAGTAGACCCAAGTCTTACAAGAAGAATCATCAATAAAGGAAAGACAATACATGCTTCCTGTTATTATCACTAGTAACTACTGACTTCAGTCCAAAAAAATTATACACTAGAGCTCAAGTTTTGACGGTGACTATCCAAGGGCGGGGTAAAGATGTGCAGTCAAAATATATATCTCTATGTTTCACAGCAACCTGCATATTACTTTTCCTCTCTTATCATGATGGTTCAACTTTGATTGGAAAATTGAATCCGGAAGGCACATCTATTAGTGAAGTATCAAGTGTTCTTGAGGGTGATCAAGATGGTTTGTTAAGGTCTGTTGGGCTACATCATTGGAAGGAGTTGCTTGATGGAAATGGTTTTTTTGTCTTCCTATTTATTTTAAAGTCAAACTCTCCACTCACTGTGTCTCTTGGTCCTATGGATCTATTTGCACAACTTCTGTGATTGTCTAGAAATTCATCTTCTCCATGGATTGGGCACTGCAAATTACAGGTCTCTCTCTAAGGACAACAATATTTCTATTCTTTTACATGATGATGGTAGTTTGAAGATATTCTCATTTAGAATGGGCAGTGTAACTCGAGGAGGATTGGATTTACTAATACATGATTGCAGTATTAATTCAGAGTAGGTGAAAAAGCTAGGTCCTGGTATCCTCAACAATACATCAAATGTTGGGATCAACCCAGAATTTACACTGGATTTCTTTGGAAAGACAACCTGCATTACTACAAATATTAAGCTTGGAGGTGATGTTATTCGAAACAATGATTTATGTGTTAAGATGAATTTAGCATAAGAAGAAGGCTTCTTAGAGAGCCCCAACCCTACTAGATTTAAGGTTTATGCACTTTTTCTTCAATCATATATATATATATATATATATATATATAATTACATCATAGTTTTCCTTCTTCTAGTGTAGCTCATGTTTTTCCATTGAAGAGCAAGTTCTTTAATGTTATTGTAGGATGAATGAAAGTAGTTGTGAAATTAAACACATGAGAAGATTTTGATAAAGAGTTATGGATACCTGTGTTGATATATCTATGATTTCATATTTGCAAATAATTGCGTTTAATTCCAATCCAGACATTGTAATGGTAGGTTTCCATGTTAATGTGGGAAATACATCACGAAGTCAAAGGAAAATGGATGCTTTATGGTTTGTCTTTGCATTTGGACTTGTAGAAAAATTTCCACTTGTGCCTTTGTTGAAGGCATATCTCGAGCATCAAAGGAAAGCATCAGAAGAAATAGCAAAAAAAGGAAGAGATCATGTTGGGTCACTAGTATGTTTATTATTATTGGTGTGGTTCATGCTCCCTTGTCAGTATAAACTATCAAAATATTAACTTGTCATTAGACATATTCTCTGAACACTTCCATGTCTTATTGCAAAATTCAACAACCTCAAAAGAAATTCATTCATTGAACAATGTAATAAAGTGCATTGAAGTGCACAAACTTGAATCATAGATTCCTACCAAATATCTTGAAAAACGTGTGGTTCAGTTATAGAAAGACATGGAAGAGAGGAAAAGATCTGCAAAATCCATTAGGACTGAGACTAAATGGGCTCGTCTTAACAGTGATAATGGTGGTGGTGGTGTTGGTGGTGCTAGTGTTGTTGCTGGTTCACTGTTCTTTAAACCTTCCCCTCCCAATGCCTTTGCCCTTCCCAATTCTTCTTCGTTTCTCCTTAAAACTACCCCTCCTAGTACCTTTTGCCTTTCAAATTCTTCTTTATTGCTCCCTACTAAACCTGCCTATACCAGTGCTTTTTCCCCTTCAAATTTTTTTGACTTACAACGTCTTGTATAAAATTGAGTGGATTTGGTAAATGAACAAGGCATATGCAGTGTTTTTAAAAAGATTGTTTTATTTTACTGCATGGCATCTCGTATAATCCTCCTGTGATGTTTTGAAGTGTATTTTAGTACCCCTTCTCTCTTGTTTGTGCATATGCTCATGTCTATCTTGTGTTACTTTGTGCATGTAAGAGACATGAAAATAAATTGGTATTACAAGTTGAAGT
Source organism: Pinus tabuliformis (assembly GCA_031772625.1). Classification (NCBI taxonomy): domain Eukaryota; kingdom Viridiplantae; phylum Streptophyta; class Pinopsida; order Pinales; family Pinaceae; genus Pinus; species Pinus tabuliformis. Next base: position 369,704,048 of record CM062808.1, on the reverse strand, counting down.
GCCATGTTTTCTAAGCACTTGATTCTTTACAACAATGACTATAATGTAACAGGTTAATTGGAGTACAAATCACCACAAAAATTCTTATGAGAGGGATATACCAGACATGCCTAGAGTTCATGGTAAGAAGAAAACAAGGAAGTTAAGAAAACAAGGAATTGACTTCAATTCAAAAAAAATCCACTTTACAAGTGAGGGACATGCGTCATGGTGGTCTCCTATGGTTGTTTGATGGAGGAATTCTTACTCCAATGTTTTGCCAAGTTTCTAGGACATGGGGATATAGGAATGCAGGGATCCATCTGAGGGACATGTAGAGACACCCCAAAATTTTTAGGGAACATCACAGAGGACTTCAAGGTGCTCAGCATAGGGGAGTACCTGAAATACTAAAAATAGCACGCAACCTTAGGATGGGTTTGTTGGAGGTTCTAGAAGCCAAGTTGTTGTGACTTCTGGAAATTCCTAATATCCTAAGGCTGAAAACCCAACCTTGCATATCAACACCACCCTGATCATGAGACTTAGCACCACATACATCAAAGTTCCAAGGCACTTCTACTCAAGTTGTGACCTATGGCAGGCTTTCTGAATCTTTCTTCTAGTTGGAGGTCAGTTGGACCCTGTACATTCAGTTGAATGAAATAGAATTAAGGCACACTGTGTAGTATTTTTTTTCCCATCTCTTGGACTAACATGTGAGCTATCTAAATCATCTAGTGCAATTCAACCTCCAAAAGTTATGAAATCAAGCCTGCCACATCTTCTTTTGCTGAAGTTGTGAAATCGAGTTGGATCCTTTTTGTTGAAGCTCCAACCTTTTTACATATATATTTTTATGCCACAACATCCCTAGTAGTCTTTCCTTTTAGGGATAGTGGTAAAGCTTATTTGATGTAATTCTTACTGTGTACTTTTGGAGAGATGGAAATTGGATCACATCCACCTTAGTTGCACTGAGAAAGAGCTGAGGTCCATGCTAATATCTTGGACATGGGTGGGAATTGTAGTGTTTGTATGTCCAGGTGATGGGACGTTAAATATAGACAATGCATTGACTGCATGAATATGACGTTCACACACACCTATCTAGATTCAAGTATGATATTGACCTAGGGGTTCCTAAGGTTGAGGATCCGTCAAATGCACACAATTGACTGAGTTCTGAAATATAGAAATAGGAGATATGCAACTTCTAGCTTCACAAACTAGGAAGTGCATCTCAGACACAGGTCTATATAGATTTGTGCTCAATGCAGGGGCAGTAGAGCATGACACACCTCTAACTTATTGACCCATTTATGGGATTTGTTGGGTCTGTTAATCATGAGGAGCTAGGGATGGATTTTGGAGCCAAATCGCAAGAAGAGAAATTACAGTAAGACCATGAAGCAAGATTCCTATGCACTGCGTAGTGGGTATCTAACACCCAAAAAATGTGGTAGTGTCGGTATTTGGGGGTTTAGATGTATTTATTTCAAGAAATTTAGGATATAATGATTTTAATCTTTGTGTATAAGGGGACAAGCCTGCCTCTATGTAACAGAGACAAAGAGATAATGTGCACAGAGGAGCCTTAGTATGCATGTGGCATAATCATTAGCTGGAAACCATGGTTTGGACCTCTATGCTGCATTAAAGATTAGAGGAGGAGATAGTAAATAAAGAGATTGTGTGTATGATGCCACAAGTTATGTATTCATGTTCATTTATCTACTAGAATTAGGTGTTAAATCTCTCTTGATTCCTCCAATTATAATGTTGTGTGGTAGAATGTATTTCTTAGTTGTATTGATACATAGGGTGCAAATTGACATGGTCCTAGCTCAAACATTTCTTCAAGCAATTGGTTGGTCTCTATATCTCCTAGGAAGATACACAACATGCAGATCCATAATTATATTCAATTTGCAAGGAAATATTGGAAATGGATTCAAATATTCTAGACTCAGATCTACTAGGACTCATGTTTGTGACAGAAGTTGAAGAATTGTGTTCCCAAAAGGTTATGGAACTTTATCAAGCAGACAAAGACTAACTAAATATCAAAATTTGATCCACATTGTAAACAAGATTCCTTTCTTTCATGCATAGACATTGGGAAAATGAAAATATCAATTAGCTTAAAACCCTGAAATAATAAATATTTTACTTAAAAGCCTTAAAAATAGGATCATTCAAAAAAAATTCTCATCGTTATCATTTACCTCACTTAAATTTTGTTGAAACAACATAATCTCACAATTATCCTTACAACTAGCTAGAAATTTTTCAAATAATCAAACAAAAACATTAGTGTGTCTGGCTACCCAATAAAAGCTCCCACTCTTATCTGCATGAGCATTATCATTTAGATTGATTTATTTTGTATTTTTTCTTTCCCGGTTCTGTAGTTCAATAGATCTTAAAAGTTACATAGATCTAGTCATTTTTATAGGCCATTGAGTTGGGATGACTAAAATTAGTAGATACCACCCTCAAAACATTCAAAAGCCTCAATAGGTCGACAATGGTTCCACTAAAGCTACCCTAAATTTAGTATGATATAATCCTTAGGTAACCAACCTCAGACATACAATTGGTTAATTTATGTTGTTTGAAGTTTATTGAGTTTGAGTTTTATCATGAAACTACTAGAAGCGTACTAGCATGGGTGAGTTGATTATCTTGATAACAATGTTATGGTTTGATCTAGTCCTTGAAAGGAACTTATAGTTGATGGTCAAAATTTCACATTCCTTTCATTTTTTATCTTCACATATAACAAATATCTTTATGTTATAGCCTCTAGCTAGATATATACAGTAATTGCCACTCAGAAGTTGGATGCCATCATTTTGGAGCTTGAGCTTACTCAACTTACCTTGGTTTGAGTTGAAAATGTCATTAGATCTCATTATATCGTCTATTGTAGAGCATGAATCCAATTTACTTTTGTTTTAGTTAAAAATGTGATTAGATCTTGCTATATCATCTATTGTAGAGAATGAATCCAATTTCTCAGAGTCCATTTGCTTGAGTTATAACAAAGTTGCTTTAATTCATTAAACTTAATTTTCATATTCTGTTTGTTGATTTTGATTCTGTAGGCCACATCTGCATTGGAAAAGGGGCATATTTAATTAAGTGTGGAAGGAGAGGGAAGCTTTAGTTCTGTCCTTTCAAACTTTCTAAGGTATGTAATAAAAAAATTTTAAAAATCTCCATAGAATGTTGTGCTTTAACTTTTTCTTTTAATAATGGATTATTTATATGATCTCCCCTCTCTCACACACAACCAGAGTCCAGACATACATGGTCTTTTGGGATATGTGGATAATGGACAGATTTAGGCTAGCAATTTATCTAGAAATTTACACTGTAGGAGATTAGGCATTTATAGTTGAATATTTCCTTGCCAATAAATTAGAGTTGCAGATTCAGACTCCTATTTGCCAGGGATATACCTCACTTTTAAATCATTTTATTGCTTACTCTATATAGACCTTCCATGGGAGGGCAAAGAGTGATCACTACCATTGCTTAATCTTTCTGCAGACCAAGTAAAGATTCCAAATGTGTATAAATTAGTTTCTCCTTGGAGAATCCCAAGAGTGGCACTATTGTAGCAACAAGAAATTCATTTATTTTGAGTTCTTCATTAGTGCATTGATAGTATATTGTTTATTCCATACAATACCTCAACAATGTATGATCAAATTATAGTTAAGCCTATCATAATATTTTGACTTACCCTCTTTTAGAGGGAAACTAGAGTGTGTGTCAAGCTTGCACGTCACAATTGTATCATGCAGAGTTTACCTGGGACAAGTTTTGTGGATCTAAGCAGCAAGATACCTGTTGGAATTCAAGAGGCAGCAATACTACAAAGTGGGAAAGAGGTTTCATAGTTAACCTGGTTTTCACATTATTGTTGGAGTTTGTTTGTTGGAAAGATGTTGGATACCCCAACTTCCTTTTTATGACTGAGTGCAAAATTGAATCCTTCGACATATTCCTCACTCAATTGTCATTAAGTGATGGGTTTTCTCAAAAGTGCTTCACACCTATAAACTTTACCAGAGTTGTTCTTGAGTCTTTGGAGGTGGTTATCTTTTCAAAGCACACATGTACAAGAAGACGAGAAATAATATGCCCGACTAATTTGAAGTTATCTCCCATTCATAAACCTAACGACTCACTCTACTTATTTCTAGTGAACAACTTTGGGACTTTCCATGAATCGTGAGACAATTCCAACCCCATAACTATAAATTTCTTATTTAAATCTATACCCACTAGATTATAATCTGCACAAGGAGAACTCCATTCTTGTTTTGAAAGAACCTACAATCGACTTGTACCATGCTATTTAATATTTTTTGTATTTATTCGCATCCTTGGTCTGTGACATAAATATGCAACAGGCTACCTTGCATTTTCTATACTAAAACTCCTAAAAAATAATAAAGTATGCCCAAATCTATCATTTCAAATGATCTATGTAGATCACCTTTTGGTTTTTCAATTATCGAAGTTGTTACCTATATTGATGAGATATTCTACAACTGATACCATAGTGACAATATATGTTAGAGTTTTATTCGTGTTTCTCTGAAGGTGTTTCTCCTTCATTAGAGCAACAATACACTGCAGTTTCGATTTAGGGGATAATTGTACCGAGTAGCAACCTTGGCCTATGTGCAGATGGGTTGAATGCACATTAGACTCTATCTATTGTTTTGAAGGTGTTTCTGCTTCAATAGTACTTCATCTCAGTGGATCCTTTTGGTTTGCACCTTTAGCAGATGCATGTAGCCTTGGGATACATGTTGTAGATTATAGTTTTCCTATGAGGGTGTAGCAGCGATGAAAGAAGTGCATCGATTTTAGGCATCTTGTGGTTGTTGTATGCAAGCGTGCTTATTTAGGGTTTCCCAAACTTAGATAGATCCATATTTAGTATGCTTTTATAGTTTGACTTAGATGCTCACTTTTTTTAATTTAGGTGTTTTTCTTAATTATGTTTTATGCACAGATTTATCCTTAAGAAAAATGCACAGTAGAGAAGGGTTCTATATTTTGAGCAGAGGACACACTTCTAGGTAGGAGGTACTCTATTCTAGGAAGCTTTTGCCATGCAGGTTAGGTGCTTTATCCGAGAATCCCAAGAGTGGCGCTATTGTAGCAATAAGAAATTCGTTTATTTTGAGTTCTTCATTAGTGCATTGATAGTATATTGTTTATTCCATGCAATACCTCAATAGTGTATGATCAAATTACAGTTAAGCTTGTCATAATATTTTGACTTACCCTCTTTTAGAGGGAAATTAGAGCGTGTGTCAACCTTGCATGTCACAATTGTATCATGTAGAGTTTATCTGGCATGAGTTTTGTGGATCTAAGCAACCAGATACCTATTGAAATTCAAGAGGCAACCATACTACAAAGCGGGAAAGAGGTTTCGCAGTTAATCTGTCTTTCACATTATGGTTGGAGTTGGTTTGTTGGCAAGATGTTGGATACCCCAACTTCCTTTTTATGACTAAGTGCAAGATTGAATCCTTCGACATATTCCTCACTCAATTGTCATTAAGTGATGGGTTTTCTCGAAAGTGCTTCATATCTATAAACTTTACGAGAGATGTTATTGAGTCTTTGGATGTGGTTATCTTTTCAAAGCACACACATACAAGAAGACAAGAAATAATATGCCCGACTAATTTCAAATTATCTTCCTGCAAATAGGGTGTTCCCTTCCACAAACTTGACGACTCGCTCTGCTTCTTTCTAGTGAACAAATTTGGGACTTTTCATGAATTGTGAGACAATTCCAACCCCATAACTATCAGTTTCTTATTTAAAGTTATACCCACTAGATTAGAACCCGCACAAGGAGAATTCCATTCTCGTTTCAAAAGAACCTGCAATCAACATATACCATGCTATTTAATATTTTATGTATTTCTTCGCATCCTTGACCTATTGCATAAAGATGCAATAGGCTACCTTGCATTTTCTATACTAACACTCCTAAACAATAATAAAGTATGCCCAAATCTGTCATTTCAAATGATCTATGCAAATCACCTTTTGGTTTTTCAATTATCAAAGTTGTTACCTATATTGATGAGATCATCTACAACAAAGGCCACAGTGAAAATATCTGTTAGATTTTTATCCGTGTTGCACTAAAGGTGTTTTTTCTTCAGCAGCACTACAATACATTGCAGTTTCCATTCAACGGAGAAGTGTACCCAATAGCAGCCTTGGTATGTGTGCAAATGGGTTGAATTCACAGTAGACTTTATCTATTGTTTTGAAGGTATTTCTCCTTCAATAGTACTTCATCTCAGCAGATCCTTTCAATCTACATCTTCAGCAGATGCATATAGCCTTGGGTTACATGCTATAAATTCCAGTTTTTTTGTGAGGGTATAGCAACGATGAAAGAAGCGCATCGATTTTAGGCACCTTATGGTTTTTGTATGCAAGCATGTTTTTCTAGTGTTTCCAAAACTTATATAGAGCCATATTTAGTATACTTTTATAGTTTGACTTAGATGCTCACTTTTCTTAATTTAGGTGTTTTTCTTAGTACTATTTTATGCATAGATTTATCTTTAAGAAAAGTGCACAGTAGAGAAGGGTTCTATATTTTGAGTAGGGGACACTCTTCTAGGTAGGAGGTACTCTATTCTAGGGAGCTTCTATCATGCATGTTAGGTGCTTTATCCTAGATAGAGTTCCAAGTCCCTGCTTCCTTGACAAAGTCCCTACCAGACAAGACACTAGTGGACAAAGTTCCAAGTCCCTAAATTTTCCAAAAACCCACCTGAGCCTAGCTATCTAGCCTAAAATCCTTTACATTCCAGTCATCTCTTGGCTATGATTTCATAGAGAGAGCCCTCTCTGGTTTGGTAGGGCTAGCTACCAAACTAAAGGTTGTTGGTCTATGGTTACCTCTGTCAATCTCCTCATCAGCCTAGGACATTGCGAAGGATAACAGAGGGCATGAAAACTAAGGAGTGCTAAGGTGTTCTAGTGAATGTAAGGTTCCCAAGTCATGGAAAAATGTAATGCTAGTTGTGAGGTCATGACTGCCAAGGTGTGTTAGGGAATGTTAGGGCATGCTAACATGTGCCAGATAGTATGAAGACATGTCAAACAAGCTAAGATGTTCCAAGTGCTAAGGCATGCCAAAATGTACAAGAGTTCCAAGTCCTTGCCTCCTCTTCTTCCATATGCTATCCACTTATGACATTTCCTTTGCAATATTTGGTGCATTTGCTAGTTATAGGTCATTTATAGGTTATAAATGTATTCATAGTTTCACTTCTAATTGAGTATTCAACTGAACATATTGATTCTCTTATACATAACTATTTTTCCCTCCACCCACTTTTCATAACTTCAATAACCATTAGGTAGGGACCTGCAGCTTCGATGTTGCTTTGCTTGTTTAGTAAAATATTGCCAAGACTTTAATTTATTGAAATTTGTAGAATTTAAAATTTATGAAGTTTCAAGGTCTAATTTTTAAAAGTATAACTGTTTAAAGGGTGCTAGCTCAATGGAAGAGCACCTGTTTTACAAGTAAGAGGTTGGTGGTTCGATTCCATCGTGCCCTGACATCCATATGGAATGGAGACGATCAATTTTTGGTGATGGAGGCTCTTTTGACCATCACCAATGAGCTTTGGTGACATTTTTCGACCCTCACCAAAAATATGAAATGGTGACGGTCAACGAATGCCACCATATATACACATCAATAGTGATGACCCTCAAAGGTCCGTAACCATAAATCGTTGTTGTTGATATGAAATGGTGACAGTCATTGTCCGTCATTATAGTCATTATTCGCAATGGACCTTGAATGTCACCACAACACCTATACTTTTGGCAATGCGGCTTTAGGTGAAGGTCAATGAATGTCACCATATATATGCACCAATAGTGATGGCCATTAAAGATCCATCACAATAAATTATTGTTGTTCATATGAAATGGTGATGGTCACTATCGGTCATTATAATCAATATTCATTACAGACCTTGAATGTCACCATAACACCTATACTTTTGGCGACACCACCTTTGGTGACATTCAATTTTTGGTGACCGAGGCTATGGTCTGTCACCATTGCTCATATGTAATGGTGATGGTCGCTATCCGTCATTATAAATAATTATTGGTGATGAACTTTGAATGTCACTACAACACATATACTTTTGGTGACGCCACCTTTGGTGACATTCAATTTTTGGTGACGGAAGCTATGGTCTGTCACCATTGCTCATATGACATGGTGACGGTCGATATTTGTCATTATAAATCATTATTGGTGACATACTTTGTATGTCACTACAACACCTATATTTTTGGCAACGCCACCTTTTGTGACGTTCAATTTTTGGTGACGAATGCTCTTTTGACCGTCACTAATGAGCTTATGGTGACATTTTTCACCCCTCACCAACGTCCTTTTTTCTTGTAGTGGGTTAAGGTCACAAAATCAGTCTTTTCATGTATAAATCCGGAAAATGAGGAGTAGCAATGGGTAAATTTGTTCAATAACACTTGATTTCAAATGTAATTTATGTTTTTAGATGTAATAGTGTTCCTAAGGTTCTAAAGTTACAAGAAGAGTTCCTAAGGCTACAAAACGAAAAAAGAAAATGAATTGGTGAGGTGGGCCATCCTACCTCATTAATCACTTAGACACCAAAAGCAAATTATAAAAGCACATGGAGGAGCTCATTCACACTCATTTGCACTTGTCTATCATCCTAGCATTGAGCTCCCCCCTCTCCTTTGCAAAAAATTGTGATTCCATAGCCCTCACTGGCAAAAATTGACTATCGTTGTGCATAGAGAGCCTTCGTTGCGCACCTGGACTACATGCTGGGCATAGGAAGCCTTTGCTGCGCACGAGGTAGAGTTGTCCAAAATTGTTGTTTGACCACCAAAATTCATTTTTCAAAGTTCCTCTTCAAACATTTCACCCTCCATACTCTATAACAAGTAATTGTAATCATTTTCATGCCCTACTTTGTCTCATATGTCAAGAATATGATCAAATACTTCTTCTTCTAGGGTTTGCATGATTTTCATGGTTTTGATCATCAAATGATGATTTACTGCCCTAAACCCTAGATTCTGTGTCCCTACACCTCTGTTTGCAACTAATACACCAATTCCATCCATCACAAAGCCTTATCCCCTCATTTTCTATCATTTTCCTCTAAACCCTAATCTACCCTATCTCTTTCTAGGATAGCCCTGTGTTTTGTCCTTTTCCACCCCCTCCCCTCACTTATTTCCAAAAATTCCTTTTTCCCCTACTCACTGACATCATCCCCTACCCTCCTAAATTTCCTTACAAATTTAGACAACTCCTAAGTCCATCATACAACCTCATTCCCTCACAGCAGAAAATTTCATTGTTTTTGCTTGCCTTTCACCTAGGGTTTGAAGTATGGAGCATGACTCATCACCATCAGAGAAGAGGAAGTACAACAAGGGGGGAAAGATACTGAGGTTTGATCCCTATAATTGCAATTAAATGAGCTCCATCCCATTTTTCATGAAATTCTTTGAAGATGTCAATTGTTTAGGGTTTTGTCAAAGAATGCAGGAAGTAGGTTACCATGACCATCACACAGCTATATTTTCCCTCACCTTGAAGGAAGACAAGATCAGCATTGCAAGGAATGATTTCATGTTTTCAGTGTATGCCATCTCTCAAGCTACATGCATACCAAACCATGGTGAAAACTAGTTTAAAGGCATGAACCTAGACCTAGAAGAGTACAAACCCTACTTGAAGTCACAATACAAAGGAGCTCACTCACATGTTTTTGTAGAAATTTTGAATAATATGACACTTATTCACAAATATTATCCTGATTATACACTATTTCGGAATACATGCATAATACATAACCTCCTCTACATTGATCATCAATTTTGCGGAATCAAAAACAATGAAACATCAATCGCATGCGCACATTAACACAGTATGTAACCCGGGGAAAGCATACAGCTGAAAACCCCACACTATCTGTATATTATATTGATTGAGAAAATGTAACAATACATAGTACAATACTCCTCACAAGTACTCAGCACTATCTCCACCTATTACACACAAACTAGCTCAGATCTGAATTAATCACTGGCTCAAATCTCCTCCGCTGCTTGCCTGCCTCCACTGCGCAATCCAAAGTGAGTATGATTACTTTCCAAGCTTGTTTTTACTTGGTTTGTACTGCAAAATCCTCATTGGCAATATCCATCAATGCATGTGCAAATCTCATGCACAACTATAGTCACAACTGATAGCAATCTCAACCTCTAACACCTATCTCCACTGAACTGTCCATGCACTAAGTTAACTGATGTATTCTTTAGTTGCTTTATGAGTTAATAATTAGTGAATTAATTAACAATTAATTCACATCACTCATCAATAGTGTATTTGCAGTTAAACTAAATACAACTAGTTCAACCAAGTCAAACTGAACACAACTCCATCAACTCCTCAATCAACTCCACCAAACTCAACCACATGAGTTCTAACTGAAGTCCACCATGCAATAGCTCAACTGACCCATAAGAAAAGCGTATTTCCTTCTAACAGCTGCATGTGCCACATCTGTAGCCCAACTAAAGTTCTCCAAGAGGATAAGATAATGTTTATAGTCCAAATATTATTATGAGCCAATAATATTCGACTGTTCTATTTTTAGCCTGGCAGTCTAAAAATAGAATCCGCCCATGTCTAAAAATAGAAGTCCATCTATTTTTACCAACACGACCAATCATCCACAAATATCATCCTACAACTCATAGACCATGATCCATATGTCTAAAAATAGACATAGTCTAAAAATAGACTTTGCACCAAAAATAGCCTGCGGGCCCACTTAGTGAAGGTGATTTCTTTCCACTAAGCTCCATCATCTTGTTGCATTCTCAACAATTTTCCCATTCAAATACTTGTTGGAGAGATATGTACCATTGATGAAGGTTGTCATGAATTTGTTCACATGTGAGGGCAGATTTTCCAGGCTATATCAATACCACATAAGACTGCTCATGCACTTTACAGCTGCCAAGTCTCTAAATTTGTCCAGCTACTTGTATAGAAGCCTAACCAAAATGTATGAAAGGGTGAAATTGAAAGGAAAAGTGCATTATCTCGACCTCTTTCACCATAGCCTGATAAAGGTTATAGTACTCCATCAGTTGATAGAGAATAACATGACATGGGACACCTTCATTGAGGCAGCCTTGAAAACGCATATAACCACTTCACCAAGCCAGCACCAAACCATGTCAGTACATCCCATGGAGGTGGGGTCATCAAGAAAACATGATGAGGTTTCCAAGGCACCTAGGCCTGAGGTGAGAAAGACATATCAGAGAGGTAGAAGGCTTGTGTTTTCTCCTCAAATTGAGGAATGATTCAAGCCTGCTATATCAGTAGAACAAGGATCACCATCACCTCATGAGGCTTCTTTGCATGATGAGGAGCCCATTGAGCATGACTTTGACCTAGTTGAATTGGAGGAACATGATGAGCATCAAACCCTACAAAAATTCATCAAAGAGAAGGATTCTCAGATCATGGAGCTCAAGGACAATTTGGAAAGGGCCAAATTCATCATTTGATTCCTTGAGCAAGAAAACAGTCAACTTAAGGAAAAACAGCTAGTCATGGAGAAAGAACAATTCAAAGTCAAGAAACAAGAGATGAAAGGCAAGGAATTGGTGGACCATGAGGACACTGAGTAGCATGAAGGACATGTGGTAAGGAAGAGACCAATGACAATGGGTCTTAGGAAGGCACTTCAGAGGGAAAGAGAACAAAAGCCACCAATGGAATAATTGACCTTTGAAGATAGGATTGCCATGGAAATAAATGAGGACAAGGATTTTTGGCTTGAAAAATTCAATTGCCACCTTGAGAATCTCCTTGAAAAGGCAAAAAAGTATAACAAGTTGCAAAATAAAATGGCCATCCATTATTACACAAGGAATCAAGTTGCCAAGGTCAAAATCAAGCAGTTGAAGGAAAAACTCAAGGAAACCCTAATCAGCCAAGAGGAGAAGGGTAAGTTAGATTTTCTTGCTGATGAATACATGATTGAATAACATACCTCATCAAGCATATCTGGACAAATTTTGGGAGTATTTGGAGAAAATTTTGTGTTTTGGTGCAGACTGGTGCAGACTTGCAATTTTTTGGCAATTTTCTGTTTAGGAGCACAGCGAGCTCATGATGCGTTTCTTCCTAGGGCTCCAAATGATGGAAAATAAGACTTTTTGGAAATCTTATGACCCCCTCTCAAAACCTATTTTCCCACTTTCCTGGTCTGGGGCTCAGGTTTTGAGAAATTTGCAAAAAAGAATCCAAAAATCACCTTTCTACCCCTTTTTCCATTTCGTTGCACACCTGGCAAAACCTTGAGAGAACGGCCATACCTCAGCCAAAAATGGGTCTTTTTGAGTGAAAAAATACTATAAAGACATCTACACTCTCCCAGATTTCCAGAACAAGCTTCAGATCTAGATTTGGACTTCAGAAAGGCACTCAAAAATGGCCTCCAACAGCTCGCTCCACACTTGGAAATTTCTGAAATTTTTTGTAAAATTTTCACTTTGTAATTTTTTGTAATTCCTTGTTTGAGTTTGGTAAAATAAAAAGGGTGAAGTATATGAATGTGAGGGGTAAAATTAAATGTAAATAATGGGTGGTTAGTCTTTGTACGTTGTTTTGATGTAAATTTGACCTCATTTATGAGAGAGGTTGGAATCAAAGTTAATTGTAGAAGTTGTTTTTAACTTCCCTGGACATTAGGGTTTGGTTAGAACACCTCTTGGAACAGTTCCTAAAGTCATGGATTCGACCCCTAAGAGTGGGGAGATGTTGTTTTGGTCTTTATGTATCATTTTCTCAGTGATAGAATGGGTTGGATTTCGAAGTAGAGAACTATTGTAGCTTGTACTTGGACATTTTCTGGAAATCAAAGGACACAGTTTGCAACTATTATCTAGGAATTCATGTGCAGTAAGTTTGTAATGTTATTTTCTCTCTATTATAGCTTTATATGAAATATATTCATCTTCTCTTTCCATTAATCAATTTTTCAATGGTTTTCCTTACAGTTTATAAACAGAATTCTTTTCATAAAGCTCTGTTTTGATGGAAAAATCATTATGTGCTACTTTCTTTCTTGCTTAATGAATTCATGTTTCATGCTCATTAAGACCTTTTGCTTCTTATAAAATCTACACTACACCGACAAACCCTAAGATCCATCACAAAATTAATGCTACCTTGATCCTTTATATCTTTTCTGTTGTAACTCTTTGATCCTCTGATCTAGCTACCTGGTTTTTCTCCCTTATCCAGCAACAAAACCCTAAATTTTCCAAAGCCCACCTAAGCCTAGCTATCTAGCCTAAAATACTTTACATTCCATTCGTCTCTTGGCTATTATTTCATAGAAAGATCCATCTCTAGTTTGGTAGGGCTAGCTACCAAACTAAAAGTTTGGTCTGTGGTTACCTCCATCGATCTCCTCATCAGCCCGGGACATTGTGGAGGATAACAGAGGGAATGACAACTAGGGAGTGCCAAGGTGTTATAGTGAATGTAAGGTTCCCAATTCAGGGAAAAATGTAATGCTAGTTGTGAGTTCATGACTGCCAAGGTGTGTTAGGGAACGCTAGGGCATGCTAACATGTGCCAGATAGTACGAAGACATGTCAAACAAGCTAAGATGTGCCAAGTGCTAAGGCATGTCAATATGTACAAGGGTGTGACAATGCATGCTAGGGACTATCAAGGCAACAAAAGGGAGGAACAAGTTAAACTACAAGGAAATGAGCACATGATAGGGTTAATAAGTCATCAATTTACCTTTTCCATGAGGCGCATGCTAGGTACACCAACACTAGGTGCCAAGTGTCAATTCATTCTAAGTGCCAAATCTTCCTCCATTTCTTCTCATCTAGTTTCCAATAATTGATCTCAATGCCAAAGCATACCAAGTAATCTCAACACATGCAAAACATGTTAAGACTTGCCAAGTGCCAATGTGCGCCAGGGAGTGTGATGCATGTTATGAAGTGGCAGAGCATATCGAAGAGTGCTAAGGTGGCCTAGAGAGTGCCAATGCATGCTGAGGAGTGTTAGGGAGTACTACGAAAACACAAGGGAGCACTAGGTCAAAATGCATGGAATTGAATGAATATGAGGGTGTGTCAGATATGAGTGCTAGTTGTCATGCCAAGGAGGGAGTGACAAGGTATGCTAAGCACAAGTAAGGCATGCCAAGGAATATCAGGGCATGTCAAGAAGTGCTAGAGTGTGCTAGATAGTTCCGGGGTGTGCTAACATGTGCTAAAAAGTGCCAAGGCATGCCAGGTGCTAAGACATGCTAGGATGTGTAGGGTGCCAGAGTATGTCAATATGCGTCAAGGAGTTTCAAGGCAACAAAAGGAATAACCAAGCTAAAATGTAAGGAAATGAACACATAAGAGGGTTAATAAGTCAAGACTTTATCTTTTTCAAAAGGGGCATGCTAGGCACACTAATAATATGTTCCAATACATTCCAAGTGCGAATGTGTGCCAAGTGCTAATTTTGTCAATGAAATGTTATGCCAACGTGTTCCAAGGCATGCTAAGCACACTAATAAATGTTCCAATACATTCCAAGTGTGAATGTGTGCCAAGTGCTAATGTTTGTCAATGAAATGTTATGCCAAGGTGTTCCAAGGCATGCCAAGGACTACAGGGCATTCCAACATGTGAATGGGTGTGCTACTCATGGCAAGATGTTCTAGGTACAAAGATGTTCCAAGACATGCGAGGTGCCAAGGAATGTTAGTGTATTGTTCCAAAGCATGTTAAGGTGTGCCATGAGTGTTGAAGAGTGCTAGGTCTCTCTCATTAATAGAATTGATAGAGATTGATTATGTATTAAATACTATAGTTCCTACACACACTAGTGGAACTTTATTTAAAGGAAATTTGCTAGATAATAAACCTAATAGAGATGAATCATGTGTTGACTCATAAGAAAACTATATTCCTATGACTTGACGGAAATGATACACACTAATTACTTCTTAACAAATTGATTGACAATAACCACTATGACCTTCGACACATGAAAAATACTCCACAAAAATGGTCTTGAATTGTTATCTTTAGACAAAAAATATAGTAACAAGTACATAGCGTCATAAAAAAACTCATTGGAATGATCAATGATGACGAACATTTTTTAACCGTCACCAAAAGTAACCAAAAATATCATTGGTGAGGGTCAATAAAAGATTGTCACTAGAAGTGTCACCAAAGAGAGAATTAGTGATGGGCTTTAACGACCCTCACCAAAAGTGTCACCAAAGAGAGAATTAGTGATGGGCCTTTAATGACCCTCACCAAAAGTGTCACCAAAGAGAGAATTAGTGACGAGTCTTTAACGACCCTCACCAAAAGTGTCATTGAAAATGGCTTTGGTGACAAACCTTAAAGGACCATCACTATATACACTTACAACAACGCTTTTTTAAATACCGTCACCATATACGACATTGGTGACGGACCTTAAAGGTTCGTCACAAGCATGACCCTTACCAATGACATTTTTTCTTGCAGTGATACCATGGTATTAGCCCACAATATTGAGCAGAGTAATGACTATTTGATCCCGCCCAAGAATACCACGGGTCCTAAGTGGTTTTGGTCTGAGGTATTGAGAAAGGCCTAAAACTATATAAGGAGGAGAAGATCATAAGGCCAATGTGTGCAAGTGAAAAGGGTTTCTAAGGAATACTTCTATCTGAAGTATATTTTATGTTGCAGGGGCTATGTTGGTGATTTGATCTGAAATATTTTGTGCACCTTGAATTCAATGTTGGATCAGGATCATGAGACCTGAAATGACTTATCATTGAATGATCTGATATTGGTTGGGCTAGATCTAATTGTGTACACCTGTTTTATTCTTTGAATGTCATGATCTGGGTTTGTCTGAAGTCCGGAATAGCAACGAAGTTATGAGTTAATATTTGCATATATGTATGTTGGTTTCACTTGGTGAAGTTGTGTATACATATTGGTTCATCTCTTCCATGTATTGTATGCAAAAGAAAAGTATGTTGTTCAAAGATGACAGATCTATTTGATCAATACTGTTGTTTTATTGTTGTCTGTCAATGAAGTCTTCTTAGATCTAAATGTAAAATTGAATGCATAAGGAGTTTGATATCTGATTGATTGATTGTATAAGTGAGAAGGGTGATCTTTGCTACTGCCTATGTAAGGCTCTGTAAATTGACAGTAGATGTTCAGTATATTGTTGGTTGGTACAAACTTGATTCAAAAGTTTTATGTTTCAGTAGTTTTGAAGGTATACGCAGGTTTGATTAAAGGAAGTAGCGTATACACGTAGGTTGGGTTCAGTAAAGTAGCATATACATTCTGATGCATGATTTTTGAGGTTGCAGCTAGTTCTGAATGATGATGCAGGTTTCTGGGTTCAGCACAGTGTTCTGGTGATAGTGATCTGATTGTTCAAATTAACTGATTGTTGGTTGATGCAGTTTGAGTTTCAAAGTTTCTGATGGGTCCAGTATGAAAATTTGATGAAACGAGGCCTTCATGTGTATTATTGTGTACCGGGAGCATCCAGTCTAAAAATTTATGAAATGTGGTCCTTGGAGGAAGAGAGAAGGTTGTAGCCTTCTGTAGGCCAGCGCCTATGTACTAGTAAACACATTGGCTAGTACAAGAGCTAGGGGGTTCTAGTTCCCTTCCAGTAGAAAATGGAAAATGAGAGAAGGTTGTAGCCTTCTGCAGGTTGGTGCCTGCATACTGGTATGAGTCTGCACTAGTACAAGATTATAAATAGATTTTCTTATTATTAAAAGAAGACAGAGATGACAGCAGCAGGTGGTTTTCACCCACATTGGGTTTCCACCTTAAATCTTGGTGTTCATGTGTGTTGCTTATGTGTGATGGTTTATTATGTTTTTACTGCACTTTTTAATAAGTTACTAATGCATTGGTTATTGATCAACACATGATAAATTAACTAAATCACAAGTTCTCTTGGTATATGATGGTTTCACTAATCACAGTAGCATGTACATGCTAGTTCACTTCACAAAAGTAGCGTATATAAATCTGTTTGGGAAATGAAAAAAAATTATCTGATAATGCTGATTCACCCCCCCTCTTAGTATTATTTCCAACAATTGGGATCAGAGTAGGTCCTTCAGAAGAAGCTTGATTACTTGAAGGAAGATTGTTCAAGATGAATAATCACGAAGGCATGGGATCCATCAGACCACCAATCTTCAATGGGAGCAACTTAGTATATTGGAAAATAAGAACCAGAGCCTATCTACAATTGCTTGGAGCCGATGTTTGGGAAATTGTGGAAGGAGGATATCAATTTCCAGTAGCAATTCCTACGGACTCTACAGGTAAGAAGTTATATGAAACCAATGCCAAAGCTATCAATACGTTATTGGGAAGTCTGTCAGAATCAGAATTTGTCAAAGTCATGTAGCTCAAGACAACCAAAGAGATATGGGACAAAATCATTCAGAGCTATGAAGGAGACTCTCAGGTAAAACGTGTTAAGCTTCAAACTCTCAGAATTCAATATGAAACTCTTAAGATGCATAGTGATGAGAGTGTTGCTAGTTACTTTTTACATATAGATGAGATTGTTAATTGTATGAATAA
The DNA here is from genome assembly GCA_031772625.1 of Pinus tabuliformis. Lineage (NCBI taxonomy): Eukaryota > Viridiplantae > Streptophyta > Pinopsida > Pinales > Pinaceae > Pinus > Pinus tabuliformis. Next base: position 369,686,291 of record CM062808.1, on the reverse strand, counting down.
TCTAGGTGAAGAGATAAAGGAAGCTACTTTAGTTGAGAAAATTTTGAGATCTTTGTCTTCTAAATTTGAGTCAAAAGTGTCTACCATAGAAGAAAAATAGGATCTTCAAACTATTACTGTGACTCAACTCCATGGAATCCTAACTGCCTTTGAAATGAGAAAAGGAGGTCCATTAGATATGAGAGAAGCCGCTTTTAAAGCGTCAGGAAAGGGAAAAGAAAAGGAAGAGCACAATGAATCAGAACACATTTCAGAAGAAGAAGATGAGGTAAATTTGTCAAGAAGCTTCAACGAGGTTCCGAAGGTTCAGAGGTAAGCTACCTTTAAAATGCTTTGCTTGTGGTAGAGTCGGCCAGTATGCTGCCAAATGTCCTCATAAAGATAAATATGAAAAAGGAAAGGAATATGCAAAAGGAAATAGGAAACAGGTTGTGAATAGAAGGAGTTACTATTCGCATGAAGATAGTGATGGCTTATCCAATAGTGATGAAGATGAAACTGACCAAGATTATAGACTACTCATGGCTTATGACAATGATGATTTTTTGGATGCTTTAGAAGAGGAAGACTTTCTTGAAGAAATTACTAAACTCAATCTGTTTAGAAGAAAAGAATATGATCATCGATATGTTGACACACCAACTCACTGAAAGAGAAAAACACAATGAAAATCTAAAATGTGAAATTGTGGGTCTAAGAAAAGAACTTGAGAAGACAAAATCTCTTAATCTTAGATTTTCTAAAGGATCTGAAAATTTAAATGAAATCATCAAAGTTCAGTGTTCTCCTCTGATAAAGACAGGTCTTGGATATACTGAAGAATCATCTCAATCATAGAAGCCGTCAGCCTCCACCAGAAGCTATCTTGATGCAGCAAAGACCAATGAACAATATGTCAATCATCAACAAAGGCCTAAAATTACTCATCAGGTAAATCATACCCAATTTACTCCAAGGATGAATATCAGTAGAAGCTTCAACCAACATGTAAACAATGCCAAAAGATTATATGATCATAGAAACTTCTTTAATGAACAATGTTTTTCATGTCTTAACTTTGGGCATAAGGTTGCTCAATGTGTTGCTTACAAAAACATCATGAATAGAGAAGCACGAAATCAAACGAGTGTAATAGGAATCAAGAAAAGTTCCTATAATAACTTTTCTCCTCTTGAAAATGAAGTAGAATGTTCGATTTGTAACAACTTTGGTCATGAAGAATTTGAATTCAGGAGCAAATTTCGGCCATCGCTTCAAAAAGAGAAAACATCATTAAATCCCAATATATGGAGAAAGAAGGAATCTCAATCAGAAAGATGCGGCATAGCTCTATATGCATAAGGACAAGAAAATCAGTGGTACAGCGGCAACACTTGCTCCAAACACATGACAGGCGATAAAGAGAAACTTCATTCATATAATTCTCTAGAAATTGAAAGAATGATACTTGGGAGTTAGTTCATAGACCTCATGATAAAAATGTTATAGGAACAAAATGGATATTTAAGAACAAGCTAAATGAAAATGGAGAAGTTATTAGAAACAAGGCCAGACTTGTTTGTAAAGGGTATGCTCAACAACAAGGTATATATTTTGAAGAAACTTTTGCACCTGTTGCCAAACTTGAAGCCATAAGGATGTTTCTTGCTCTTTCTTTTTTTCAAAAATTCAAAGTATATCAAATGGATGTAAAATCAGCCTTCCTTAATGGAGATTTAGAAGAAGAAGTTTATATTGAACAACCAGAAGGATTCATTCTTAGAAATGATGCAAAACTCATATGCAAGCTTAAAAAAGCTCTCTATGGTCTGAAACAAGTTCCAAGGGCTTGGTATTACCGCCTTGACAAATATCTACAAAAAAAAGGTTTCACAAAAGGTTTTGTAGATAGCAATTTATACACAAAGGTTGAAAATGATAAATTGCTAATTATTGTTGTTTATGTTGATGATATCATCTTTGGTAGAAATGAAGAATCCATGAGTCAAAATTTTTCTTCAGTAATGCAGCAAGAATTTGAAATGTCCTTACTTGGTGAACTTACTTATTTTCTTGGTCTACAAGTACAACAAAAAAAACATGATATCTTTCTTTCCCAAACCAAATATCTCAAGCAGATCTTGAAGAAGTACAAAATGGAAGATTCTAAACCAGTATGTACTCCAATGGTAATAGGATGCAGTCTCAGTTCTAATGATGAATCACCAGCAGTAAACCAACCAACTTACAGATCTATGATTGGAAGTTTTCTTTATCTAACAAGTACCAGACCTGATATCATGCATGCAGTAGGAATTGTTGGAAGGTTCCAAGCAAATCCAAAGGAATCACATCTCCAAGCAGTTAAAAGAATTTTGAAATATCTTCAAGGAACTCAGGAATTTGGACTATAGTATCCTAAAGATACAGACCTTACTCTTCATGCATATATAGATGCAGATTAGGTAGGAAATGTTGATGATCGAAAGAGCACTAGTGGAGGTGCATTCTATATGGGTTCTTAGTTAGTGTCATGGTTCAACAAGAAACAAAGTTCGATTGCCTTATCTATAGCTGAAGAAGAATATGTGGCTGTTGCATCTTGCTGCACACAACTACTTTGGATGATGCAAACATTGCAAGACATTCAGATCACATGTACTCCACCCATCTCCATTTTATGTGATAATACAAGTGCCATCAGTATTTCAAAAAATCTTGTCATGCACTCTAAGACCAAGCACATACCCATTAAGTACCATTTTCTACGAGAACAAGTGCTTGAACAAAAGGTTAAATTGTAGCATGTTCCATCCAAAGAACAAGTTGCTGATATGTTCACTGAACCGCTTCCCATAGAAACATTTAAATATCTTAGACAAAAGTTGGGAGTAGTTGCTACATCATCCTGCCGTTAAATCCAATTTTCAGAGGAAGGTTATTATATGCGGGTTTCATGAAGTGTAGTCACGTACACACGGGTTTCTGTGGCTGAAAGAGCGTATATGTTTTTCCGACAGAAAAACAATGGGTAAGACTCTAATATGGGTGCTCTGTTTGATATTGATGATTACAGTTTGATGATATTCTTTGCTCATTGATTTTTATCTGACTGACAAAGATGACTTGATGAATGACTTGTTGACAATGCACAGGTAGCACAGGTTCAGGGGGGGCATTAGCCTTCACACACATTCAGCATTGTTGGCATCATGGTTGTTTAGTTCATCTACAGCTTCAGATACTTATATCATTTGTTGCATAAGTCATGTAAATATCTAGGGTGTGATATGACTTCTTCTGTCATGGTCTATAGTTCAATGAGTCCTATTGGACATATGATATAATTTGTATCCCAACTTTGCATGGGATGGATGATGTAATAATTGTTGTATTTTTGTCATGTATAAACAATTGGTATCATGGGTGGATGAGTCAAATTTGGTGTATCCCCACTTGGTTGGGTGATTGACGTATGTATGAGTCATTGGTTATAGGGAGGTCATACTCACTTAGTTGAGTTATAGAGTCATGTTATTCTTTTGAAACATATCTCTACAGAATATGCATGTACTTAGGGGGAGAATAACTTGGTCCGCCCTTTTCCCATAATGTCAAAGGGGGAGAGTATTTTGGTGTTGCTTGTTATCTCTAACAGCTTCTATAGCTTGCAGTAATCAACACCAGCATGGTTTCCATCAAGTCCAAAGGGGGAAATTGTTGGCACTATGATACAAGTGTTGTCCTTGATGGCAACTCACTCACAAGTTAGTTCAGTTTTGATGAAAGGCAACCCAAAGGGTAACAGATCCATTCAGATGTAACAAGGCATTGGTACATAAGAACAGGAAGATGGAACTAAAGTCCACTAATCAGAATGAAGAAGTTGAAGGTAAAGGATGGCGAAAAGCAGTTTAAGATGTATATGCAATTCCACTTAGTCAAAACAGTGTATACACGTAGGTCCACAGAATAAAAAGTGTGTATATGTATACACGCACTCCCGCAAGAGGAAAAGCGCATGCAGGTTGGAAAATCAAGGAATTTCAAGAGTAGAGAATACCAAGGGTCAATACCATGGTATTAGCCCACAATATTGAGTGGAGTAATGAATATTTGATCCCGCCCAAGAATACCATGGGTCCTAAGTGGTTTTGGTCTGAGGTATTGAGAAAGGCCTAAAACTATATAAGGAGGAGAAGATCATAAGGCCAATGTGTGCAAGTGAAAAGGGTTTCTAAGGAATACTTCTATCTGAAGTATATTTTATGTCACAGGGTCTATGTTGGTGATTTGATCTGAAATATTTTGTGCACCTTGAATTCAATGTTGGATCAGGATCATGAGACCTGAAATGACTTATCATTGAATGATATGATATTGGTTGGGCTAGATATAATTGTGTGCACCTATTTTATTCTTTGAATGTCTGATTTGGGTTTGTCTGAAGTTCGGAATAACAATGAAGTTATGAGTTAATATTTCCAGATCTGTACACTGGTTCAATTTGGTGAAGTTGTGTATACACGTCAGTTCGTCTCTTCCAAGTAGCATATACAAAATAAAATTATGTTGTTCAAAGATGACTGATCTATTTGATCATTACTGTTGTTTTACTATTGTCTTTCAATGAAATCTTCTTAGATCTGAATGTAAAATTGAATGCATAAGGAGTTTGATATCTGATTGATTAATTGTATAAGTGAGAAGGGCGATCTTTGCTACTGCATGTGTAAGACTTTTGAAATTGATAGTAGATGTTCAGTATATTGCTGGTTGGTACAGACTTGATTCAGAAGTTTTATGTTTCACTAGTTTTGAAGGTTTATGCAGGTTTGATTAAAGGAAGTAGTGTATACATGCATGTTGGGTTCAGTATAGTAGCGTATACATTTCGATGCATGATTTTTGAGGTTGCAGCTGGTTCTGAATGATGATGCAAGTTTCTGGGTTCAACACAGTATTCTGGTGACAGTGATCTGATTGTTCAGATTAACTGATTGTTGGTTGATGCAGTTTGAGTTTCAAAGTTTCTGATGGGTCTAGTATGAAAATTTGATGAAACGAGGCCTTCATGTGTATTTTTGTGTACCAGGAGCATCCAGTCTGAAAATTTATGAAACGTGGTCCTTGGAGGAAGAGAGAAGGTCGTAGCCTTCTGTAGGCTGGTGCCTACATACTAGTAAACACATTGGCTAGTACAAGAGCTAGGGTTTGTAGCTCCCTTCCAGTAGAAGCTGGAAAATGAGAGAAGGTTGTAGCCTTCTGCAGGTGGGTGCCTGCATACTGGTATGAGTCTGCACTAGTACAAGATTGTAAACAGATTTTCTTATTATTAAAAGAAGACAGAGACGACAGCAGTAGGTGGTTTTCACCCACATTGGGTTTCCACCTTAAATCTTGGTGTTCATGTGTGTTGCTTATGTGTGATGGTTTATTTTGTTTTTACTGCACTGTTTAATAAGTTACTGATGCACTGGTTATAGATCAACACATGATAAATTAACTAAATCACAAGTTCTCTAGGTATACGTTGGTTTCACTAATCACAGTAGCGTGTACACGCTAGTTCACTTCACAGAAGTAACGTATATAAATCTATTTAGGAAATGAAAAATTATTGATCTGATAATACTAATTCACCCTCCCTCTCAATATTATTTCCAACAATCTACTGCAGGTTATGGCTTCACTCTTGGTTTTGGACCTATTACATGGGCTTGCAAGAAACAAAGTGCCATTTCTCTTTCTTCAGCAGAACTAGAGTATCGTGGCGCCATAGAAGCTAGTAAGGAATCCATGTGGCTTCGTCAGAGCTTGTTAGAGTTTGGCTTTCAGCAGCAACATCCGACTACACTTTGGTGTGATAATCAAAGTGCCATTCAACTATGCAAAGATTCAGTCCAACATCAGTGCAACAAACACATTGAACTACATATTCACTTCATCAGAAAGCTCATTCATGACCATGTTCTTGAAGTGCAATATTGTTCAACCAATGATCAAGTTGTAGACATCTTTACAAAGCCTCTCGTAGAGGTGAAGTTTACTAAACTTCGACTTATGGTTGGAGTTCAGGAAGTTGTGACTAAGGGGGGATAGGTTCTAATGCCTCCTTCTTTCTCCTTCCTACAAGCTCCTCTCGATTGTACCCTGTACCTACCCAATCCTTTGGCTCCCGATCTGCAACTCCTGCCTCTATTAATGCTCCAAGTCCATCTGACCAATGAATCTTGGCTATCCAATATGCTCACTAGTTGATCGTTCATCCATAAACGCATCAACACATTGAGACTCCTGTCGAGTTGTTCACAACTCCACTTGTGAACAACTCTCAACCGTCCATTGTTTCTCCTCAACTACTGAGGTACTTCAACCCACTATGGTCTTCCTGTGTTCCATCGATGAAGACAAACATAGGGCAAGAAGGGCTGCCACCTATCACTGCAAGGTGTCCATCTCCCACAATGAACACAGGCTAGGATGATTTCCCATCTTCTATTGTAGAATTCCTTCTCCACACACAAGTCTCGGGCTTCACAAACTTCTCCTAGTTGATCAAACCCTTAAGCTCATCAACTTCCTCTCTTGCAACCACCTTTGTCCATCAAGGTGTTGCTCACCGGGCTCCAACTTGGAAACTATCACATTGTCCTCCAGCAGACCATAAGTGCCCAATCACATCCACACTTGGTCTTCTCTCATGCTTCCCTCCAACAATCCATGAGAGACCAATTCCATGTTGTAGCATCTTCACCTAGTTAGGCCATCCCCACACCTAGGATACCTTTACACACAGATGCCTACATAATTCACCAATCTGCCCTTTGCTTCTGTAATAGTGGAGCTATTACACAAATCTAGGCACCAATCATGTCCTCACCTAGGAAATCTATCCAACTTTCATACAAGGTTCCATCCGCAACTCTCCTTGTTGTTGTCCTCTTGTCTTCCAATCTGATGTGTCTGCTATCACCTTGGCTGCTTGGTAGGCTTCCCAACAATCCATGTGGGCTCCTCCAACCAACTCCTAAGGTTTCCTCAAGCTTCCAACTAATCCAAGCATTGGTAAAACTATTTGACCCAACATCCCTCCAAAAACACAGTTGTACTGATGTTTGCACATGTTGTTTGCAACTGTCCTAGTTAGGGCACATACTGCAACCCTAAATCCACTTGGCAGTCCCCAAACAAGTTGTTAAAGGGTTGCATCATACCTTAAGAAGGCTCCTCCTTTGCCACACTGCCTCCTTAGGGCATAGTCCTTTTCAACCCTTATGTAGCTCCTGGCTGTGTGCTATGGCATGCGGCCTAGCACAACAACCCTCTTGTAGCACCAACCCCTCCAAACAATGCCCAAACACCCTCCACCAACAACATCCTTGTCTCTCATGAACTCAGTCTCACAACAACCCTACTCTGCCCTCAAAAAATCAACCTGGATAGCCCAAATACATTCCACACCAGCCTCCTTACTCTGCCTTCCCTACAGACTTCGAACCCTCTCCTCCACGTTGTCTAGGCCTGTTCTTTTACTGCAGCTAGGGCTAGATAGTCGCCTCTCTCCACTGAGTCCTTATGTTGAGAAGATGTTGCACAATGAATGAGTCTAAAGTGACTCTGTCACCTCTATTTTATACACAAAAGAAAGGGCTCCACGAATTAGTGAAGAGACACATCTATTGGCCAAGTTTTACTTCAAGCCTACATGACTTGAAAACCAACAATTACTTGTCAACTTCAAAAATTCAATTCTCCACTTCTACAACTCAGAATTCAATGATTCTTGAAGTGTTGGATTCTCCTTTCTGCCCTCTATTGTCTCATGCCATCACATCTAGAAATGTGCTTCCAAAATTTCCCCAAAAACGATTAGGTGCAAAACCCCAGGCTTGGGTTCTAAGCCCACAAGCCTACTTGTGGCACTTTGACCTCCAACCCTTGAACATTAGGCTTGGAGTACCTCCCAATCTACACAAAAATCAACAGCGAGCGACTTTAACTATGATCATGCAACTGTGGAGAAGAAATATCCAAACCCTCGATCGCTCCCTTTACTTTTTCCTTTGAGTGACTATGATGCCCTAGTCGCTCCCTTAGCCTCTTTATGCATGCAACTATGGTCAGATCTACCTAGATCTGATCTCAGACCCCAGTCGCACCCTTCAGGAAGTCATGCAAGTGAATGTGCCTTCCCAGTTTCACTTTGAAACGTGGCGAGCGAGTGGATGCAGTCAAATCTTTCCATAGTTGTGCATGCAACCGGAAAATAGAAACCCTAGACATGTGTGAGCCTCAGACCAGATACTTCGAATCTTGAGTGAACTTCTTTTGACGAACTTGAGCGAGCCAAACTAACATACGAGTAGAGAACAAGAATCTTGATGATGGTGTTCAAATTAGCTTGAGGTATCTTCTATTTATAGGCTTTCATGAGGGTCCACTTGATATTGATGCCAACCTGTCCAATTGTACATGTGTATAGGGTTGACCTAGTCCAATGTACATGGGTGGGTTCAAAAGATTCCAAAACCAAATTTTTCTTGTCCAAATGAGGTGATCTTTAAGTCGATTTTGGTCCTCTCGAAAATAGGAATTCAATGCAATCATCATCTCTATCATCTGAGTTGTCTAAGATGTAATTTGACCTTGGTTTCATAAATTAACACTCCATCTCAATTAGGAAGAATTCCACCTACCAATATTTTTCTGTTGATCATCACATCATTCTATCATGATGTCTTCATGTCATGACCATCTCTTCTCAACTCTACCTACTGAAACATTCTCTAATCTAAAAGAAGAAGAATCGGGGAGCATTAGAATCCACCCATACTAAGGAAAAGGATATCCAAACATACAGGGGAGCATATCTTCAACCTTTGAATCATATCGGGGAGCTCATTCTCAACCTAGAACCATAAAGGGGAGAAAAAATCAACCCAATCCTATTGCCTACTGATATTCCCATCAATAACCCTCAAGAGTCTTGAGGTAGAACACTTGCATCATAATCAACTTGGGTTGTACAACCCAAGTACACTCTCAACCCGTTAGCCAAACAAGGAGCAGTATTCCCAACACACTTAACTTGTGGGTATGATACCAACTGAGGTATAATCTGCATAGACCAAATAGGGGAATAGCATCTCCAACCCTATGAAGATAGGGGAGTAGCATATCCAACCTTATGGGTAATAGATAGGGTGATACCCTATTGTCCATAAATCCCTCAACTCCAAGAGCCCTCTAGCTCAATTCCTCACCCTAGGAGCTCAAACAAGGTGGTAAGAGTTGGATCAGTGTCCTTGATCAGCGATGCCCCTTATCTGGAGGGGTCACATCAATCAGTCTAAGATGATCTCTGAAGACCAAGAAATTTCCTTTCGGTAAAGCCTTGGTGAGAATATTTGTCATCACTCATTTTTTGATATATGATGGAGTCGAACGGGTCCTCTTTGCACCATGTCTCAAATATAATGATATTGAATCTCTATGTGCTTGGAATTTTCATGAAACAAGGGATTCTCTGCCAGATGGATCCCACTCTTTTTGTCGCAATATATCACTATAGTTTCTAGAACCTACTCAAATAGCTCTCCAAAGAGCTTCCTTAACCAAACTACTTCGCATCTATCCATGCTAGCAGCAATATACCATGCCCTGGCAGTACTTAATGCTATGGAATTCTATTTCCGGCTCATCCAAGATATCACAGCATATCCAAGACTGAAAAAAAATCCATACGTACTTTTTATGTCCATAAAATTTCTTGCCCGTCTGCATCGATGTATCCATGAAGTCGAACATCTTTGGTTAAATATCTCAGACCAAGTGTGATTGACCGATGCAAATATCTCAAAATGTGTTTGGCAGTGGTCCAATGTGCTTGGAGGGGCTCGGTCATGAATTGACTCAATGTATTCACTGCGTAGCATATGTCTGGATGGGTGTTAACTAAGAACATCAGAGCCCCAATCAACTATTTATACTAGGATGGATTCACCAAATTAGGTCCTGCAGCTTCTCTACATAACTTCTTGAAGTTTATTTTCATCAGAGTAGCCATGGATTTGCATTCTATCATTCCAAATCTTTCCATTGGCTTTACAACATATTTTCCTTGAGAAAGGAAAATTTACCGGGCCTTTGCCATACCTCAAGGCCTAGAAAGTAGTGCATGAGTCCAAGGTCCTTCATCTCGAATTAAGAGGCTAGCTCCCTCTTACACTCGATCATCATAGACTCACTACCTGTCAAGAATAGATCGTCAACATATAAAAACAAAATCAATGGCATAACTTGGACTACCTTGAAGTAGAGGTTGGATCAACATTGCTTCTTGTGAATCCCAGCTTCATCAAATAAATATCAATGCGAGCATACCAAAATTGGGGAGATTGTTTCAAACCATACAATACCTTCTTCAACTTGAAAACATGTGTTCTTTAATCTTCCACTTCAAATCCCTATAGATGTTCAACATACACTTCTTCTTGTAATATTCCATGAAGGAATGTGGTCTTTACGTCCATCTAATGAAGGGTCCATCCTTGACTTGCAACAAGGGCCACTATCGAACGTATAGTTCTATATCAAGCCACAAGTGCAAATATGTCAACATAATGTTCTCCCTCTTTCTGTAAGAATCCTCGACCCACGAACCTTGCCTTGTATTTCTCAATGTTACCATCAACACCATGTTTGATCTTGAATAGCCACTTTGAACTTGTTAACACCCAGGTTGTTCCCTATGACTCCCTAGGGAATATGGCCGGGGTAACCACTAACCAATCTTTGGATCACAGCTTCTAGCCAAACTGTGATCAGAGAGGGCTCTCTCTTTATGATTTGTCTCTGTTATGATGGTGTTTTAGGCTAGCTATTGTGCTCAGGTTTTGGTTTATGTTTTTGGTTGAAGGATTTCTTTTAGGTCTTATGATATAGTATTTAGATAGTATAATACCATTGGGCAATGGAGTCTGGAGTTGTGAAATGATCTGATACGTTGTATTGGTGGTGTCCAAACTGCAGGGCCTATTGTGTATTTTAGACAGACAAAATTGGATCAAATGGTGATGTATGTCAACCAACAGAAAGCAATTAAGAATTTTCTATTAAGTTGCTGGGATGAAGGTGAGCACAGTGCACAGGAGCAAAACTTGAATCCCTGTGACAAAGGCCACTATGAAAGATGTATTCTGAAAGTGCAGCAATTAAGAATTACACTTATCTAGATTACAGCTGAAGAAAACATTCATAAACAACACAGATTGAACTCAGGGTACTCAGCGAATAAATCCTGAAAGCTATTCTTTTTCCTTGTTGCTTAGTATTGAAATTAGATAACGTATATGGATTTTAACAAAACGACTGATTAACAGAGAGAGATACGGATACTTATTGTATGGTGAAATACACAGGAATCCAGCAGTTATCAACAGACACCAGAACGCATCCAACACCTCAGAAATCCGAGAAATTCCATTGCTTTCTCTATTAACTTCTGAAAAGATTACAGCATAAGAACTTCTTCAGGAGAAATCAACAACAACCCTCATCTCTAGTGCGAGGGCTCTATAAATATAAAACATCTTTACAAAATATCAAGGCGTTGAGTCATCTGAGAAATAACTCTTTCACCAACTTTGTCATTACAGCGGAGTAAAAGTTAATGCTTCCTTTAATACAACATAAATGCTCTTGCATTTGTCAGAAGATATTTTAACTTTGGGAATCCAACGAGTCGGTTGGAGTGATCCGCATCAATGCTGAAGAAGGCATTGTGGAGCTGTTCCGCTGTCTTTTCTCGGCTTGGACACCTGTAGATTTTCCTTTTGCTGTGCTGGCTATGGGCCTTGCTGAGTTGGCTCAGCTTTCGTCTTAAATGCCTGCTGACCGAAATAAACTGTCCTGTGCATGACAGTTCAGTTTTTCTGTAACCGAAATTTAGTGGATGGCCTGCTGTTCATAAAATCATTTGAATTGCCTTGACCCACCAGTCCTGTGGAGGCAATTGATGCCTGAGAATGGCCTCCATTGTTTCCTCTGCCTCTGTATATTTGAAAAAATTTGGGGCCACATCAAACAAGTGATTAATTTCATTCATTATAAAAAATAGATTTTCTATCTTACTATAGAAATCCTGCCCTGTAATAGGTCCTGTGTCTTCTGAAGTGCTGGCCTTCTCATTGATCTGTGCTGAGGCAAAAACATTTACTCTTTTAGCATACTGTTCATGGGTGAATAATTTCCCTCCGCTGTTCAGTAAGCTAGGGAGTCCTCTGTTCTGCAATACCTGAAATCTCTCCATGAACATGTTTACCTCAGTGTGCATATCCTGAGTTCTTCTGTCCAGTGTTTGCACCAAATTTCTCAAAGTAAGCACCCTCTTGATCATTTGAATAGTCTCAGTTCTGTTTGTGATTCCAATGGTAGCTAACTGAGAGCTTGTCCTATTATTGAGTACATTGATCATTCTGGTGGCCACTTCAGGCATATTGCTCAATGCAGCTCTTGCTCTATGGACCTCCTTTTGTGCTTTTGGGATGAGATCTAATTGCTCATGGATTGTCTCAATGTATTGCCATTGATTTGTAATAGATTGGCCAATATTGGCCCATATCATTGCTCTGACTTCAGATACAATCTTATCCAATCTGAGCTCTTTTTCCAGCTCTTTGATTCTGTCACTAAGGGCCTTGATCTCCCTGCCCTTTTCTGCCACTTCTCTTTTTGTCTTATCATGCCTTTCATTGACCTTGGCCAGCTTTTCTCTGGTTTCATGCAGCTCTGTCATCTGAGCTTCCAAGACTTGTATTTCATTCTTTAATTTCTGCATGTCTAGGCTATGTGCCTGTTCTGTACTTGTAGGTGCTGCTGAAGTGGATGTAGCTGTTTGTTCAGTTTGTTGAGGTGGAGGCACAGTGGTAGGAGTAGTGTTCTCAAGATTGATGACCGGGGGAGGCTGAGAGGTCTGGCCCTCTTCCCTTTGCTTTAGTGCTGCTTGCAGTGCCGCTTGTGCGGCCTCAGACTCTCCTAATTTTTCTTGTGTCTGCAGGAGCTGCTTATATATAGATATTAGCAGATCTGTGGCATCCTTTTCCATCCTTTGTTGGGCTACCTCATCTGTTTGGGGGTGAATGGTAGCTGGGAGTTTGACTTTCTTCCTTAATGCAGCCATGTCAGCATCCCTTAGTTTCAAGATCTCCTGTATCCCTTTGATGTCATTGGGGTTATGCCCAATTTCCACGATGATGTCCTCTAGGGATCTTATCCTGTTGTCTTTGGCCTGAGATGAAGCCCTCTCCAATTCTAGTTGGGAGGCTGTAGCATTGAGGCTGCTTGTTAATTTGTAATTCTCCAACGTTTTGTCTGCCAAGGAGGCATACACCATTTCACCAGTTTGCTTGTGCAGCTCAATTTTATCCATTGGGTGGATGTCCTTGGCCAGGACCTCTAGATTAGTCCTGAGATAATATGCAGTAGATTGTGGCTGGAGTGCGGTGGGTATGAAGTGACTCATAGTCAACTTGCCTTCGTCCACATCAAAGGCAGCCATTAATCTTTGTTCGTTGGAGGGAGCCATTTTCAACAAATGGTTATATAATTTGACTTTCATGGGTTCACTCCTTCTTTTGATGTCTATAAACTGTTGTTTGATGCCTACCTCTCCTTCCCTCTGCTGGCTGGAGGAAGTGACCTCCCCTCCCATGGTTCTGTCTTGTTCTTGGTGGAAGGAACTGACCGAGGCTTCCCTGCTGGGTGGGCCCATACCCATTGCTTGTCTAATTGCTGCATCATCCTCTGAGAAGTCATTTAACCTCTGTCTCTTCTCCTCTTGGTTGATGGATGAAGTCATGGGTGTTTCTCTGTCCCTTTTTCTACTTAGGTCCTCCTTCTGTGGAGTTTGAAGGACCGAGGCATCAGTAATGTTTTCAGGCCTTGAGTGTTCTACATTTTGGGCCTGCTGCTCAGTGGTAATTGGGGTATCTACCACTCTTTCTTGGTGTAAGGGCTGCTGTGTTTCAGGTTGCCCTTCTCCTTGCTGTTGTTGCTGTTTTTGTTGTTGCTGCTGCTGCTGCTCTGCCTGTTCTTTCTCTCGCTGCTCTGGCTCTATCTCCATCACCTTTTCTTTTCCCTTCTCTGATATATTTCCAGCAACTCTTGTAGCTTGCTGTTGGGCGGTTGAAGAGGATGCTGCTGCTCCAATTTGTATGCTTGGTAGTGAGCTGACCTGTGAATAAAACTCAAGATCAGCCATTTTCTTTATGTTTCTTTGAGCTCTTTGATTAAGCTCTTCTTGAGTAACAGCTTCTTCTAAAGTCCCTCTCCTCCATTTACTTTGATTGGCATGTTTTTCTATGTGAGGAAGGCTGCAATGATCATAAGCAGACAACTTGTATTTAAGCCTCCTCATGGTAATGAAGTTGTTAGGGTCATAAGGTTTCCATAGGAAGCTGTATTTGAGACCAAGGCCCCCAAGTATTCTATCTGCTTCCTTCGACCCTTCCTCCCTTTCGTTATAGAGGAAATGGCCAAGTTGACTTTTGACCTTTAGCTGTGCCTTCTTACCTTTGCCTGAAAAGTGGAACATATCCACAAAGCCAAACTGCCTGAAGTATTCTAAGGCAAGTAGTCTCATAGGCACAAATCTGGGTAGTCTAAATGGGGGCAACTCACACCCATATATTCTGATAACGGTGTGGTGTTGGTAGAAGTACCAATCCCCAATGCTGTATGCTTTTGATAAATGCAGGAGTCTTTGCATCTCATCTGTCAATCTGGGAGGAGGTGAGCCCAACAGTAGAGTCATGGCTGGATGAATGAAGTGATCAATGAACTCACAGTAGGTGTATGGAGAATAGAAATTGAGGTGGAAAGCAGATGTCCAGTACACCACCGATCTCAAATTTCCCTGTGCATCTTCTCTTTTTATTGGGAAGGAGAACTTCTCATGCTGGAAGTATAGAAGCAAATGATATATGTAAGAAGTGTATTTAAATACCCTATCTCTTGATAGGTTCATCAACTGCTCATGCATCTTGTCTGAGATGTATGTGGCATAGTCATAGCAGACTGGTTTTCTTCCTGGAGAAAACATGAGCATTATGTGCATAACCGTTTCATCCACATACTCCACTGAATCATATCCCAGGATGGGACTGATCATGTCAACAAGGTCCAGGCCCAATTGGTTGAGGTAGACATAGTTGATGGGAGGGATTTGTACAGTGTCAGCTTTGATGAATAACTGGTTAAGCTTTGTAATCTGGGCCTCTGTCATTTTGGCTCCCTCCATTATCAAATCAGCTAGTGATAGAGGGACCAACTTCTTATCTGTTTTGAACTGCAGCATCTCCCTGATGGCTTCAGGGGTAATAAGAAACAAAATTGCGCCTGAAGAATCAAGCACTGCCCTCTGGGATGCATCATAATACTCAGCACATAAGTGGATGAGTTCTGGGAATTGGTTGACCTGTGGTAGCTTGAAGATTGGGAGAGAGGAATCCCAAATTCCCAAGATGTCTGTCCCATTCTGATGTTGGATTTTGATTTCATTTAGTATTTGGAGATGAAACCTGCTCCTGCTTAGCATTTCTTCTGATATCTTATAGTCTAAGTCAGCTAATGCTTTCCAGCCCAATGCTCTGTGAGGGGCATTCAGAGGAGCTACATTGAGGGCTATAGGAGCCACAGGGGGATCCATGGTTCTTCTTAGGATTCTGTTTTTCGAGGACTGGTGTTACTATGCAAAGTAACACAAACAGCGCTTTTTCTGAGGAAAATGAGAATTTCTGAGGACCAAGAGTGAATGGGAAAGGTTGTAGCGATTTGAAATGCTGCTTTTGAGTTAATAGGTGAGTTGCAGACCTGAGCAGAGTTTGTTTTTAGGCAAATTAGCTTCTTGCAGGTGACTGGTTCACGATTGCGCGAACCAGTAACAAGTTTACGTTCAACTTGCCCAATGTGGCCCTATAAACGTGTAGTGGCAGCTCTGGATTGGTCTGAATGCTATTTCAGTGGTCCTTTAATGGTGAATTTTGAGTTTGGAGGTCTGTTACTAATTATACCCGAAATTCAGTGAAAATGGAGCTTTAGAGTGCAAATGAGAAGTACCTGTAGAATCTGGTCAGTTAGAACTTGCTAGCACTTTGAGGGATGAACGTTCTAGCAGTCCGGAAGTCTTTTCCACGGCTGGTGCAGGTTTGGACGTGAGTTTACATGCAGAACAAATAACAAAGCTTGCGCCCAAAAATAGCAAAAAACACGATTTTTGGCATAAATATATCTTTTGGTGATTTTGGCGCGTTTTCGCGCTGACGTCAGCATGACGTCACCGGTGGGTCAGGGTCGGATGACGTCAGCAGGACGTCATCCGGCCAGGTGGCGGCCTCTGGTTGGTCCACGGGGACAGTGAGATGGCAGGACAAGTGGAGCAGTGGTGAGCGGAGAAATGACGCGACGGCGTACCTGGGGGTGACGTGGGTTGACGGAGCAGTGACGTGGCGGTGAGGTAATACAAGCGGGAATGATAAAACCGGAAACCGAGGCGGTTTCATATCGCACCGCCTACGGTACGGTGGCGGTATGCGTCAGTGGTACCTCCGATGGGCTGTGGAGTGAACGCGTGGCTGCCGCATGACGTAGCCAAAATACGGCCGTCGGGAGATATCGTTCGGGCAGCGGATCGGCTCCGATGCTGTAGTGGCCGTCGGATATGGAGGAGCCAGATCTAACGGTTGTCGGGAGTTTGACGTGACAGGAGGATAGTACAGTTAATGATCGGGCGTCGGAAGGGGTCCGATGTGATAAGGGCCGTCGGATCTGGATTTGCTTGATCGGACGGTCATCGGGAAGGTGAAGCGATAACCAAGTACGGGGAAAGGCAGAGGCCTATTTTAATATTGTCCTGGGGATCTGTGCACTGGCGGAGGCTTTGGAACAGTGGATTTTCATGATTTTTGTTTGAAAATAGACCCGCCCTTTAGACTTAGGATAAGAGAAAAATGTTGGTTTTTTGATGTTTTTAGCCATTTTGAAGCGGATAAGGGTAGAAATTGGGCTTTTAGGGGGTTTTTATGTGCAAATGGGGTTTTAAGGTGAGAAAATGGATTTGTGAAGGGGAAAGGGGTTTTGGGCTTAGGTTTATCAAGATGACCAGGTGTCATTTGATCCCTGACACGGGACTATATGGCTATAATGCCAAGGGGGAGGGATATTTATACAAAATTTGGGGTTTATACACCATGGTGTTAGTAATATTAGGGAAAAGGTGATATAAGGGATCTATATAATAGAGTTAGTGTTAGCATGGATGGTGGAAGTGAATGGGAACAAACACTAAGTTCATTTGAAACTTACTTTGTTTAGGGAGTAGATCAAAATGAAAAGATCTTTAGACAAGAAATGTGGCTTTGGATAAACAAGAATCATTATGAAACCATGATCTTCCTCCCTGAATCTCAGCTCATAGAGGGATGTTAGCAAATGAAAATGAAAGGGGGAAAGAGGGAGGTTAGTTATGGTCCTTGCTGCAACTTGATGAATATGCACACCTTGTCACTTGATAGACTTTGCCTTGGTAATCATAGTCACCATGCCTGCAATGGTGAAGGTAGCCTTTTTCTGCAACCACCACTACCTACCCAACTATTTTGCCTAGCATTTTTTATTTCTTCTTGGAGGGTGCACTTAGACTTGCAGACCCTTACTTGCCTTTTCTTTTCTTTGGCTTTTTCTTTTTGTTTTTGCTATCTACTTCTACCCTTATTTCTTCCAAGGTCCCAGATTAAGCTGTTGGGAGCCTTTCCTTCTCTACCTGAACTAGTTGTCTGCCAAGATTAAGCAGTTTGGACAGACTCCTTTCTCTATTCTATAACTGAAAATTGAAAACATGGCATGATCCAGGTTAAACTGTTGGATCATCCATCAAAATTGAAACAAGGTGATCAACCTTGAAACACTTTACACACCTTTTGTTCTCTAGGAAATATGGGATCTTTGTTACATCAAAGCAGAGCATATTTGGACTTTCCCTTGCCAATCATGAAATATGAAACCTATTGGTATAGGTATCTAACAGAAGTCACCACATATTTCCACTTTGGTCTAGGCACAACATCCCATACATCATTCTTCATAATAGATTTGTATTCTTCATCCATAGCATATTTCCAAAATTTTTCTTTTATGGCTTCTTCGAAAGTGGAAGGTTCGGTTTGAATCATAGTGCTCATGGCTGCAACATATGCCAGGTACCTACATGGTTGTTTCATTTCTCTAAATGATCTTTGAATGGGAACATGTCTCTTAGCATCCTGTAGAGTGTCGCGGAGCCAAAGTGGTCTCTTCCTAGTAGGAGGGTCACTTGGAGGAGGATCTAAGGGATCCATGGGCTCCATGGGATCATCAATAATAACAGTCTCAGACTCAGGTATGGAAGGACCATCTAGTATATCCTTGTCATCATTCCTCTTCTTGGGAGGAGGAGGTGGAGGAAGGTCTCTTGCTTTCCCAAGAGCTATATATTCATTGAATGTTACATCCCAGCTGATTTCAACCTTCCTTTGACTAGAAATATATATTCTATATGCTTTAGCATTTTCACAATAACCAACAAGCGTACCTTTCTTTCTAGTAGCATCAAACTTGTTCCTTTTGTCCTTTGGTACATGAAAATATATGTGGCATCCAAAGATAAGAAGGTGGCTAATGTCGGGCTTGACACCTGTGAATGCTTCTTCGGGGGTCTTATTTTCTAAGGCTTGATGACGCACCCTGTTTTGAACATATACAGCAGCATGTGGAGCTTCGGCCCAAAGGAACTTTGGCAGCTTTTGATTATGGAGCATTGCTCAGGCAGCTTCTACTATAGACCTGTTCTTTCTTTCAGCTAATCCATTTTGTTCGGGAGTATATGGAATGATTGTTTCCTTCTTGATTCCTTCTTTCTGGAAAAAGTCAGTGAACTCTTTTGACATGCATTCTCCACCATTATCAGACTCAAATATTTTGATCTTCTTCCTTGTTAGATTTTGAGCCAATTCTTTGAACTCTTTGAATGTTTCGAAGACTTCATCTTTATGCTTCAAATAGTATATCCATGTTTTTCTTGAAAAGTAATCAATTAAAGTGATGTAGTAGAGATATCCACTAATAGAATGAAAAGGCATCAGACCACATATATCGGAATGAATGAGATGATGTCATATGACACATTCTCACTAGATGGTAATGGTCCCCTAGTCGTCTTCCCATTAGCACATCCTGGACATACTCCATCATGTTGAGCTTGAACATCGGGAATTCCAAAAACCAATTTCTTTAGTTTTGGAAGAGCATCATAATGTATATGAGCCAACCTATAGTGCTATAATTCACTTAGATGATTAGTATTATGAACCAGTGCTAGTAGGGGTCTTCCAGTGACTCTATAGAGTCCTTCAAATCTTGACCCCATTGTGAATGAATCTCTCATGGGAGACCCTGCGGACCAAGTCAGAACTTTTTCCTTTATGAAGGAATCCCTCATCCCTTTATCTTCCAAAGCGGATATGGATGCCAAATTCTTCTTTAATCTTGGCACATACATAACATCATGTAGCTAAACTAATTCCCCATAATTCAAATGAAATTTGACATATCCAAAACCTTTTACAGGATGAGTGGAGTTGTGTCCAAGAATAATTTTCATCTTAGTCTCCCCCTCTACCATATTAGAGAGGACTTCCTTATATCCATAGAAATGATGAGTGGCCCCACTATCAACCAACCAACTATCCCAAGAATCCTGAGGAGAAGAAGAAGTAAGGGCAAAAATAAGAATGTATTCAGAGTTATTTACAGCATTACTTTCATACCTGGGAAATCTTGACTTATTTTGAGGAGCATGATATTCTTCATGGTCACTTGAAGGTACCTCTTCTTCTTCTCTCATATTTTCTATTGCGTTTATTTCTTCGATCATCTTTCCTTCTTTGATTATTGTATTTGTTGTTGTTTCTTCTAGTGTTGTAGTGTAATCCTTTGTTCTTCTCGGGACAATCTCGAGCATAATGACCCTTCTTGTGACAATTATAACATTCAATATGAGATGATGATCTATAATTCCTTCCTTTTGAAATTTGAGAAGGAGGCTTCCTTGGAGCTCCTTTTCCTTTCTTCTTATTTTTGTCATGAGTGATATATGTAGCGAGCTCTCCCTCTTCATGATTTTGAATTCTTCCTCTTGCTACCATTCTTGATTCTTCTTGAGTAAGCTTTCCAACAATTTCATCAAATGACGGAAGGACATTGTTGTTGCTTATCATAGTAATGAAGGTTTCCCAAATGGGAGGGATACCTCTAAGGGTCACAATCACTAATTCCCTGCCAGAAACATTTCCCCAACTCTTTGCAATTGCTCTCTAAGATGAGATATCCTCATGATATATGATTGTACAACTTATCCTTTGTTCATATTGGTGTCTTTGAGTTGATCTTTCAAAGTGATGATCTCATTTAGATTGTTGATTTCATACATGTCATCTATCTTATCATACATTTATTTAGACTTCCTTAAATTCCCAACATATGCAAGTAAATGATCTTATAAACCATCAGCTATAATTTTCTTTGCTTTGGACTCACCTTTCTTGTACCTATTTTTTAGGGAAGCAAAAGCATTCTCTGGAGGCTCAAGCATTCTTCCTTGAATGTACTCCAACAAATCATTTTTGTCAGCTATGATCTCTAACTCGACTTTCCATGCAGCAAATTTTGATGCATCACCCAACTTTTCATGCTCCTTGAAGGTAGAGGAAAAAATCTTGACTTTGACTAGATAAGCTCCTTCAACTTTCCAAGGAAGATGGCTTCAATGATTGTCTCCTTTTGGGCTTGTCCTTCACCTTAGCTCTAATACCATGTTAATTTTTTCAGATTGTTCTATGTTGTTTCAATTACTTCAGCCCAATTCAAATCTTCATCAAGCAATGTTTCCAATCATAAGCATGAACTAAAGATAGAACAATATATATCCAATGATAAAGGAGACAATAGCACAACCATAAGAGACACTAGATTAGTCAAATACCATGGAAAAACCCCACTAGGGGGAAAACCCTTTCAAATATTCTTCTTATTTGATTGTCATAAAATGTTTTAGCGGAGAGTACAATGAACCCAATACATAATCTTTCAACAGATATTAACCCAATACAAATCAAAGACAAACTTCCAGAATTACTGTACAACAGAGAAAAACCTTCCAGCCATCAGACAATTGTAGTCAACTACGATCAACTGTCAAACCCTAGCTCAGAACCCTGGTCGCACTCATCAATATATTCTGTGAGCCACTGTTACCTCATGGTCGCTCTCTAAGGCACTATGAGTGAGTGACTTTAACTATGATCGTGTGACTATGGAGAAAAACATATCCAAACCCTCGATCACTCCCTTAAATTTGTCCTATGAGCGACTATGATTCCCTAGTCACTCCCTTATCCTCTCTGTGAGTGTGACTATAGTCGAATCTGCCCAGATCTGATCTCAGACCCCAGTCGCACCCTTCTGGCAGTCATGCGAGCGACTGTGCCTTCCCAATCACACTCTAAAACATGGTGAGCGACTGTAGTGGAATATGTCCAGAGCTGTGTGTGTGATTGGAAAACAGAAACCCTAGACACGTGTGAGCCTCAAACCATATACTTCGGGCCCTGAGTGAACTTCTTTCGATGAACATGAGCGAGCCAAACAAACAGATGAGTAGAGAAGAAGTTTCTTGATGATGATGTTCAAATGAGCTTGAGGTATCTTCTATTTATAGGCTTTCATGAGGGTCCGCTTGATGTTGAGGTCGATGTGTCTAATTGTGCATGTGTACAGGATCGACCTAGTCCCATGTACATGAGTGAGTTCAAAAATTCAAAAACCAAATTCTGCTTTTCCAAATGAGGTGATCTTTAGGTCGATTTTGGTCCTCTCAAAAACAGGAATTCAATGCAATCATAATCTTTATCGTTTGAGCTATCAAAGGTGGAATTTGACCCTGGTTGCATAAATTAAAAAATCCACCATTATTCTCTTTGATTTATGAGTATACTACTTACGTATCTAACTAGTTTTCATCGGATAGCTCATATATGTTTCCAAGATTATTGTCAAATATTATGTGATGGTAGATCTCTCTACCTTAACCATACCCTCCTTGGAAATTTATAACTCGTGAGCATTTAATCATTTCATATCATTAAAGGTACAAATTAACCCTAAATAAACACTTACCCATTCCTTCAAATTACTTGTTGTTGTAGTATGGCTAATAGTCCATATTTACATAGTTTCCATTGTTTTACATACCCAATTGATGATTCTTCAAGAGGTCCATCTAGATCTATCTTTAGCCTTGCATCCCCTTATCATTTTCTTAAAGACTCTTTCAATTGTTGAAGCTACTTCCTTGCCTCAAATCCCACTTCAAACAAGTGGCCCTTTTTAATAACATCATGAGAATAGTCAGCATCTTCTTCCTAATGCCAATGTCATTCACATATCAACTATAGTTAAATTAGTATTAAACATGTGCTTCAATAGTTCTAATAAACAACTGGTTTACTTTATTTACATGTTCAAATATTTATTTTTAATATTTCAACTATATATTCATATATCAACATTTTTTCAACATGTTTAATAATAAATCAACAAGGCTCTATGAAGCATCCTCATAAGCTTCTATATCCATATGGTCATCAATAATCTATGGTTAGTCATCATAATCATGTTATGACAACAGACTACTCTGAGTCTTGATAAGCATATTACAAGTATGCTCAATCATTATTTACATGCACAATGGCAATATCTATATGCATTTAACAATTAATTATCCTCATGCCTAGCAGTGCATATCCATTATTGGCAATGCATTCTCTTGCAATATCATTATGCATATTCCCTTTATTTATCAACATATAAAAACTTTTCAAAATTTATTAAAGCCTCAAAATAGCAAGAAATAAGTTGAGAGATGCCTCCTCATAATCATGGTTGCTTCACTTGGTCATGTTTTTATGCAATTATCATGTAATTGAGCTTTAATAGTTATATCCCAATATCTCAACAAGTATCTATCATATGGGTCATAAAGAAGGTGACCTTTCTTGCTAGAAATCTTGCGTCTATATAGTCATTTTGTTGTACTCAATGGTCCAATATCTCATGCTATACAATCTTACTATTGTACTTCCTTGCTCTGTAACATTTGCTCTTATACTTTTGCAATTTTTTTCCTATAGTCTATCCTTGGAACTTCAATCTTCTTTTTGGATCTATTTGTTGGTCCATCCAAATCCATGTTGAACATTCATTTTAATCAATCCATCTCTATGGCGTATTTATGGCCTCCCAGTCCTACTATTTGATCCACAACTCTAATATTTTTACTCTTTTTCCTAAGCCTATTTAGTCCAACTATTGAACCATTATTTGTGATGTAATCTATAATGCACCCAACCCTGTAATGTTTGATTAGGGTTGCATGGTGTCTAGACCTAACCTATAATATCAAATTACAGAGATGGAGTTAGCAAAATTTCCCCTTTGTAACCACCTCATTAATAATTTCTAATATTCTACTCATCAAGAGATTTCCAACACAATATAAATTTCATCTCAAACTAAGCTCTAGTCACAAATTTATGCCTAGTTAAATATCTTCCCCCTTGAGGGTCTCATCAACATCTGGTTGAACTATTTTTATGTCATCACTATGTATTTTCTATCCTTACCTCAAATTTTATACTTAGCTTTTTTCTAAAACATATTGATGTAGAAGTCTTTCATTTTCCTGCACTCTACACATCTCCTCAATACACACCTTTTCCTTTCTTTGCACTTGTCCATACTTTAGTCATTTTCTATGTGTGCATACCGACATGCCCATCTTTCCATACACCCATCTTTCTATGTACCCATCCTTCTACATACTCGTCCTTCCACGCATCCATTTCCCCACACATTCCCAGTCATGCACACTCCATACTCCCGCAAATCCATTGTTCTACACATTTGACTTTTTGTACATATAAAATCTCTGCACACATTATATCGTTAAAGTCATGCCTTTTATTATACTCCATACATAGTGAAAATAAAGATTTTTCTCCTTTCAAGGTTGATTGAAATCTCATTTAAGAAAGTACAATCTCCAAGCTGAAAAGGTGTTGATATTGCACTACATGAATTATTTTCCAGCACACCTTTTTAAAAGACTTTCCATAAGTTATCAACTTCCCATTATCATTCTCACTTGACTCGATGAAGGTGGCACATGATGAAGTGATATACTACTAAATGCTACCATAATTTGACATTTTAGCAACTAATAGCTTCATTTAGGCCTCATTGATCGATCACATATATCTAAGTACATTGAAGAACTAAACAATATGGTTATTAAATGTAAGAAGGAACCTATTGTGGGGATATAGCTAATTCATTTGCATGTTAGGATAAAAACTTCCATTGGTTAGTCGTGTATCAATGGTATTTGAACTTGCATCTAGAAAATAAACAAGGCAATAAGATTTGGAGTACAAGATTAGATAATGCCGCATGTTTTCCAAAATTCTTTGCTTTTAAATAAATCATTTATTGATGTCTAGTCGTTTTGATCCAAAGATCGAGAATATCAAGCTTGGTCTAAAGAAGAAATCAATTTTGTTAACCCTAAAGGCTTTCAAAAATATATTGAGGTTTCTAGAACCAAACTTAAATTATCTGAGTCCAATGCAGCCCTTTCTCAACGCTCAAGGTGACAAGATGAATATGATACAGGACTTCATGTTGCATTCTACACAAATTTCGTCCAACCTATCTTACATTGATATCTCTTTATTGGAAGAACCATATAGATATTTCTCTTGGTTATTCACATGCATTACAGGGTAGGAATCATCTTCTAATGCCCTTGGGTTAGTGTTGTAAATACTCTACTTCTCTTTCAAGAAGGATGTTATCTTTGGTTGGGTAGAGGTTTTTTCAAATGGGATTTCCTTTTAATTGGTTAATTTTCACAACATCCAAAGAATTTTATGATGACCTATCTAGTGATGACTATTGTTTTCTACAATATGTTCCACAACTTGCCCCACAAAATCAATATGGATCATGAGATATAACCAATACAGTTATGGTATCTTGCTCTGTGGAAACACAAGGCTCTTTTGCATTTTTTCTTTATTCAAGATAAATATGTCTGAGATTTCAAGCATATGCTAGTAGGACATGAACACAAAAGAATATCTCCAAAAGATCAAAATTTTCTGTATAGAAAAAGAATGTATGAAGAAAAGAAGAACCATACATATATCAGATTGTATGGATATGAAGATAAACCATTGTTGTTGCATATGTTTGTTTTTGGATAAATACTTTCTTGTAGAAGTCTGCATATAATATCATTCTTGGTTAATTATTTTTAATAAGAAAAGGAAAAAGAAATGTATTCCACTACCATTCATAGTAGGAGAGGTCACAATGAGGAATTCTACACATATGCCAAAAAAAATTGAATTATTGAAATCAAGTTTAATATCACTAAAGCTAATCCTATACAAGAATTCGGTCCTGAAAGAATCTGCTCAAATCATTTTGCATCTGTAAGGTATGGAAATTCATTCACAAGTATTTCATAATAAAGTGGAAAAAATCAAGCCAACACATCAAAAGAAAATGATATGGTGATACTAGTTGATGATGTAACAAAAGTGAGTATGAAATCTAAATAAAATACGAAACAATTAGGGGTGAAAAGTAAAAAAGGGTAAAACAAAAAATAGGTCATGGGGTCCGCAAGTAAAATGACCAACCCCAAGAAGATTCACCATGATGATTTATATGTCGAATCCAATCCATATAGAGATGAAGTCAATGGTTTGAAATATTGTCTCAACAACATGGAAAAAGTGCAAACAAAATTCGAGGAAGGAAAAAAGTTGTTGATTGAGAAGATGAAGCAACTAATAGAGAGAGGAAATTAAATTGATAATCAAAATGAAAAATACAAATATCGATGGAAATCTCTTCTGAGAATGAGAAATGACAGCAAGGATAAATCTACCATGATACTTAACTACCATGGCGAACAAATTAATCAACTAATTGAGAATGTAGATGTGTTAACAACACAGCCCTTAGTCTATCAAAGGCCAATACCTAGTCCATAAAATACAAGTAAACAGGATCATCAAGAATAATATGAAATATTTTTTTTGAAGCAGTCAATATCACACAAGAATTCTAGATATAAATCATCAATGAATTAAGGAATTATCACAGTTTGGTGATAACTACCATAGAGGAGAAATCGTCTAGGTCAACAAAATGGAAGGGATTTTTTAATCAAACTCTCATTAGGTGAAATAGAAAAGATAATGACGACTTCCAACAATTTAGAAGGGAAGCTTATGACTAGTTCCTATGATGTGAAAAAAATATGATGTTCGTTTTTTCAATGGAGAAGTTTTACAACTACCATTATTAAAAATGTCTCATGACAAAGAAGAGAATGATTTTTACAACAAATTTGTACATATTAAATCGAAGGGAAATACATACAACTATACACACAAATGGGAAGTTTTGGAAACTAGACAAAATAGATTAACGAACGTACAATTGCCAAAAATGTGCATTTATGGACTAAAATATTATATCCATAGTGAAATAAGGCTATGGAATCCTAAAACAATTGATAATGCTAGGCATACAACAAAATCGCAAAAAAAAATAACAAGCTCATCAAACCATCTCTTATAGGTCCAAAAACATCAAACAAATACTTGAATGAAAGGCCAAAATAGTACCCCACGTGCCTAACAAATATATTCCTCCTCCCTTAAGATAAGAAGAGAATCAGCACTAGGGCTTAGACAAGAAATGGGTCAACACATGTAGGTATTGCGGGGAAAATTGGACACAAGCACATATGCAAAACCACAAAACTATATACGTGTGAAGCATAGGAACAATTTGACACATCCAACAGTGACTCAAAAGAAGAATATAAGGGAAATAATGATATTCCAAATACGAAAGATGAGGAGGTTGTGCCCAAGATATTTCTTACTGCAATAACAGGAATGGAACAACCCCAAACATCGAAACTAAAAGGGCACAATAAAAAGGAAAATTTCATCGTACTCATGGACATAGGAAGTACCCATAACTTCATAGATATAAATGTCACAAAAAGACTAAATCTATTTGTATTTCCAATCGTAGACATAATATTTATGGTAGTACATGGAAAACAAATTAATGGAGTTGGAAAATGTCATAATGTCAAGCTGAAATTAGAAGAATATGAATTGGAATCCTAGCTCTACACCATGCCATTGGGAGTAGTAGACAGTGTATTGGGAATTCAATGGCTGCAAACCCTAGGGACCTATTATGCAAATCACCAGAAACAATTTATTAAATCCAAATGGGAAGAAAGAAAATATAAATTGTTTGGATTCTAGCCTAGATGAACTCAAATTGTATCTTCTCAACAAATGACGAGACTAATTAGAAAGGGGGAACAACCTACATCACACAATGCCATCAAATAGAGATAGTAGCACCAAAAATAATACATTCTCAACATCCAAAGATTGAAGCATTAATCCAAAATACGACAAGGTATTTCAAGACTTATCTTTGAAGTTGCCTCCAAAGAGAAGGATAGAACATATAATTGAAGTTAAACTAGATCCAACACCAGTGAATGGAAAACCATATTGACATCGTCACCACCATAAAACCGAAATAGAAAGATCAATTCAATACCTAGTAATATGTGGAGTTATTACAACGAGCAGGAACCCATATGCAGCCGTAGTGGCATTAGTTCGAAAAAAATATGGATAATTTACACTATGCATAGATTATCGAAGCCTAAACAAGATAACTATAAAAAAAGTTTCCTATACTATTTATAGATACAATGTTGGATGAGCTCCATGGAGAAAAATATTTCATAAAGTTAGATCTAAGGTAAAGGTATTATCAAATCTGAGTACGTCTAGAAGATGTGCCAAACACTGCTTCACGAACTCTTGAAAGTCATTACAAATTCAAGGTGATGTTGTTTGGGTTAACCAATGCTTTTGCCACCTTCCAAGGAACCATGAATGAACTCTTTAAACCATACCTACGAAGGTTTGTACGAGTCCCTTTTTATGATATCCTTATCTATGGGAAGACATGGAAGGAACATCTTAAGAATTTGGAGCAAATACTTTCCCTCCTAGCCTAGGAAATTGATTCTATGCAAAAATATCAAAATGCACTTTTGGTAAGGAAGAAGTCGAATATCTTGGCCATATCATATCCAAGGAAGGAGTTAAGGCGGATTCTAGTAAAATCAAGGAAATCATAGAATGGCCAAGACCAAATAATGTATCAAAACTAAGAGGATTCCTAGGATTAACGAGTTATTACAAAAGGTTTATCAAGAACTATGCTTAATTAATAACACCACTATCAAACTTGTTGAAGAAAAATTCCTTCCAACGGAGTAACCAAGCCAATGAGTATTTTGAGAGATTGAAAAGAGTTGTATTCTACACATGTGTTAGCAACACCATATTTCACAAAACCCTTTGTGGTACAATTTGATGCTTCTGGAGTTGGGATAGGCATAGTATTAATGCTAAATGAACACTCCATAATTTTTTAAAGTTGGAAAATCAACATAACAGAAAGATTAAATTATTCATATGATAAACAGATTCTCACCATTATCCATGCACTTGCCAAGTGGTGACAATACCTCTTAGGAAGTAAATTATCAATAATTATAGATCACAGCAATCTTCAATTCTTGTTATAATAAAAGACATTGTCTATTGAACAACAAAAACGTATGGAAAAACATTCCACCTTTGATATGGACATATTGCATAAAAAATAGAATCACAATGTACTTGTGGATCCATTGCCATGAAAGGATGTAAAATAATAGCATGTGCGACAATAGTGGTATTTCATCCAATTACTAATTTTTCTAGTTAAAAACTGTTACAATTATGAAACATAAACAATGCCAAGACACGAGAATTTAAAAATGAAAAATCGCTTGTATATTTTTCGCTCAAATTACAATGATGAGGACACCAATCCTTTTGTACAAGCCCAGGCACTAACCTCGCAATATATTGAGGATACCAATCCTCTTAAGAAATATCAGGCTCCAACCTGGCAATACAATGAGGAAACCAATCCTCTTTAGGCACCAATTTTTCAACAATCCCTTGATATTTTGTACATACCTATCTTTAATTATTGTCAATCCATCATTTTTACTAGATCAGAGATGTTTCTATAAAACACTCCAAAAGAACCTTTAAGCAAGACTGAGTTCTACTCCAAAAATTCTCCAAATAGGCTTCATATCATCTCCAAAATACGTCGAGACTAGGGTTGCAAAGGTTGACACTGAGGCTACCATAAGGCCAAAATAGAGGTTGTCATAGTGTCAGAATATGAAGTAAATTATCAATAAGTATAGATCAAAACAATCTTCAATTATTGTTATAATAAAAGACATTGTCCATTGAACAACAAAAATGTATGGAAAAACATTCCACCTTTGATATGGAAATATTGCACAAAAAATGGAATCACAATGTAGTTGTGGATCCATTGTCATGAAAGGATGTAAAAGAATAGCATGTGTGACAATAGTAGTATTTCATCCAATTATTAATTTTTCTAGTTAAAATCTGTTACAATTACGAAACATAAACAATGCCAAGACACGAGAATTTAAAAATGAAAAATCGCTTGTATATTTTTAGCTAAAATTACAATGATGAGGACACCAATCCTTTTGTACAAGCCCAAGCACTAACCTCGCAATAGATTGAGGACACCAATCCTCTTAAGAAATATCAGGCTCCAACCTGGAAATACAATGAGGAAACCAATCCTCTTTAGGCACCAACTTGTCAACAATCCCTTGATATTTTGTACTTACCTATCTTTAATTATTGTCAATTCATAATTTTACTAGATCGGAGATGTGTCTATAAAACACTCCAAAAGAACCTTCAAGCAAGACTGAGTTTTACTCCAAAAATTACCCAAATAGGCTTCATATCAACTCCCAAAATAGACTCCAAAATACGTCGAGACTAGGGTTGCAAAGGTTGACACTGAGGCTACCATAAGGCCAAAATAGAGGTTGTCATAGTGTCGGAATAGAGGCTATCACAAGGCCAAATTTTGAGGTTGTCACAGGGCCAAAGTTTGAGGCAACTATAGGGCTGAAGTATGAGCTTGTTATGGGGTTGAAAGATGAGGTAGCTACAGGGCCAAAAACTGAGGTAGTTGCAAGGATAAAAACTAAGGTTGTCTGCAGCTGCAACAAGGCTGAAAATGAGGCTAAATTACACTGAAAAATCATGTTGCAACAAGGCTGAATCAAGTCTCATATTTGGCCTGAATTTTATTCATAGTTGCTCCAAAAATGTGTTTCAAAGACAGATAAAAAAAAGGCTTCAAGAATGCCTTAACTGGAACCATAAAAGCATTAGAAAATTATCCATTCAATGTTTTCTTAATTCATTGGTTCATGGGGTATAATCCTCTCTAAATTGCTCTTCAATAGGTCCCAATTATTCTTCTTTCTTCGTTGAATTGCTTTTCGAATTGAGTGAGGATACATCCTATTTATAGGCCTTTTTGACCCCAAAGAGGGTGTACTTCACATCTAGCATTAGAGAAATCTTGAGGTCTAAAATGGGCCTCAAAACAAAAATGTTCAACCAAAATAAACTTTATAAGAACCAATAGGATTCAAGATGATGATGTCAACCATGGGGGGTGATTCACCATTTTTGGAGTAAAATGTAAAAAAGATTAAAAAATAGAAAAAAGTTAAAAAAAAAGCTAATTTTTCAACTAGTATTTTCAACTTATCTCCCTACGGTCTTACCCAAACTTTGAGAAGGAGCACTCGTTGGATGCTGAATTTAATTCCTAGTCCAAGGAGTACCCACGTAGCATACTTTTCAATGGACCCTGCTACACGAAAAATGATAAATACATGAAAAAACATGATTCCAAACACGTTTTTTTTCATGTATTTATCATTTTTCATGTAGAAAGGTCCATTGAAAGTATGCTACATGGGTACTTCTTGGATGAGGAATTAATTTTTGCATCCAATGAGTGCTCCAACTCGAAATTTGAGTAAAACCGTAGGGAGATAAGTTGAAAATACGAGTTGAAAAAGTGGTTTTTTTATTTTTTCCCTCTAAATGTTGATGATGTAATCTAATCTTATTTTATTATTTCCACTATTATTTTATAATATTCCTTAGGAGGCCCATTTTAGACCTCAAAATTTCTCCAATGGTAGGGTTGGCCTCTTTCTTAAGAGGGTTGACTTCACTGGGGTTCAAATTCCACCTTTTGACTTCAAAAATTCATATCTTATCAACCAAGAGGAGTTAGAGGGTGAGTCATGCCTCTTTGGAAATGTCTTAAGATTTTGTTTAAGCCTATATAATTTTCTCCTTCATCTTGATAACCTTTGAAATCAATAACAACCATTTTCTCAACAATCTTCCCCTTTGTTAATGATGGAAATATTCTAATGATTGTTTCCTCATGATACAATTTGCTTCCCCTGGCTATATGCTACAACCCCTAACTTATTGTTTCTCCCCCTGACTTCCTACTACTCTCCCCCTCTAAAACAAATAGAAAATGGGTGCTCTACTGAGATGCAAGGGAGATGATGTCCAACTTTTCTCGAAGATATTCAAATGTTTCTCAAGGAAAAGGTTTAGTGAAGATGTCCACAATCTGTTCCTTAGTGTTGATATATTCCATTTTGATATTCTAATCAACAACCCATTCTCTAAGATATTGATACTTGATCATAATATGAATTTTTTTAGTGCATGATTGGGTTCTTTGAGAGATTTATTGCACTTGTCACAAAATATAATGATTAGCTAATTTATTTCGATTTTGATATCCTTTAAGGTTCCCTTCATCCATAGAATCTGTGTACAACAATATGTTGATACTATATACTTTCCCTTAGCTATGGAGAGAAATATAGATGAGTGTTTCTTTCTTAACCATGAAACAAGAAAATTCCCTAAGAACAATGCATTTCCTCTGGTGCTCTTTCAGTCGTCAATGCTTCCTACCCAATCAACATTAGTGTATGTTGTTAAAGTAATATTTGTGCTCTTTGGATACCATAGTCCAAAATCAAGGGTGCCTTTTAGATATTTGAATATCCTTTTTATAGCTTGCATGTGAGATTCCTTGGGAGTTGACTGAAATCTTGCCACCATACCAACTGCTTGCATGATATCTAGCCTTGAAGCTCTCAGGTATAAGAGACTTCCAATCATTGGGAGATTCATCATCCTTACTTAGCTTACATCATGTAATCATAGGTGTACTTACAACAACACATTCTTCCATTCCAAACTGTTTAAGCATTTCCTTTAGGTATTTTGTTTGTGTGATAAAAACTTCAGCACTAGTTTGAGTTACATGAAGTCCAAGGAAGGAGGACATCTCTCCAATCTTTGACATTTGAAATTCTTTAAACATTTATTGGGAAAATGTGTGGATCATTTCATCATTTTTGTTGTTTAAAATCATATCATCCACATACACGAGCATGATCAGCAAGTTGTCTTTGTCCATTTTCATGTATAAGTTGCTTCCTGCAACTCCTCTCTTGAACCCTTGTTGTTGAAGGTAGTGGTCTAGTTTGGCATACCAAGCTCTTGGAGCTTGTTTTAATCCATATAGGGCCTTCTTCAATCTGCACACACCTTCGTTATTCTCTAACAAATAAAATCCTTCAACTTGTTTGATGTATACTTCCTCCTTTAAGCCACCATTTAGAAAGGTTGATTTTACATCCATCTGATAGGATTTGAAGCCTTTCAAATATGCAAATTCTAGAAACATTTGTATAGCCTCTATTCTGGCAACTGGAGCAAAGGTTTCTTTGAATTCAATTCCTTCAATTTGAGCATACCCTTT
The DNA here is from genome assembly GCA_031772625.1 of Pinus tabuliformis. Lineage (NCBI taxonomy): Eukaryota > Viridiplantae > Streptophyta > Pinopsida > Pinales > Pinaceae > Pinus > Pinus tabuliformis. The sequence continues at coordinate 369,653,258 of CM062808.1, read as the reverse complement.
GGACACCAATATTTCCTTGTTTTTTATAACATGCCCTTCTTCATTCATTTTATTTTTGAATACCCACTTGGTTCCGATTATATTTTTATCCTTTAGACAAGGTACAAGTTCCTAGGTTCCACTTTTCTCAATCTGGTTCATCCCTTCTACCATTGTATTTATTTAGTGTGGATCCTTGCTTGAGTAAAACCCTTTGGTTTTACTTGGGATAACAAAGTGATATTGCTTTCTTTGGTGGAATAGTCATTCTTCTTCATGTTTGTATTCCTATATCCATATCTCCAATAATCCAGTGTTTCGGATGATGCTTTTGTACAAACTTGAATGTTTTCTTAGTTGGAGTTTCTGTTTGTCTTTCTTTTTGGCCTTATGATTCATGCTCTTCTTTTGCAACCATTTCTTCTTGATATGTAAAAATAAGGTCTTCTTCATTGTTAGATCAAATTCTTTCTTGGGTAGAGCCACATCTGTTTTTACATCAATGTTTTCTACTACCTTGTGAAATCAATTGTTGTACCATTTGTAGGCCTTACTTCTTAATGAGTATCCAAGAAAAATTGCATCATCTATTCGCAAATAAAACTTGTCGAGTGAATTTTCATTTATTTTCTTGAAGCATTTGCTTCCAAATATTCTGAAGTGTTTCATAGAAGCGGACCTTCCTTTCCATAGTTCATATGGAGTCTTATCATTGTTTATCTAGAATTGTGACATGTTTATGATGTATATTGTTGCCCCAACTACCTCCTAGAATTTAACAAGTAACTTGGCTTCCAACAACATTGTTCTTGCTATATATTGTACTAATATGTCCTAGAGAGTTGCCTTTTGATTCCATTTTTTTCATAGAACTCATTGAATTCTCCTAAAGTAAACTCTCCTCCTCTGTAAACTCATTGAAGCTTCAAGTAGGCCTAAAGGAGGGAATTAAACCCCTTGGAAAGGCTATATAAAGGAGCAATTTTACCTCATTTGGTACTCACTCACTCATCAAATTCAATATCCTAAGAAAAGTTTGATCTAAATATAGAAACGAAAGGAAGGAGGAGCGAACTTCGGGAAAGCAAGAAGATTCCAAGAAGTGAAGGAAAAACTTGCTTTTGGGCTAAATATCTATCATATGTGCAAAAACATAGGGTTTTTGCAGCTATAAAGAGGACTGAAACTGCAAGTCTGAATTACAAGAGAGTAGAGTGCAGGATCTAGTTGTTGGAGGACAGAATACTCTATCCTGACCTCATTGACCTTGCGATGATCTATCTCACTCAAGTAATGACTCTTAAAGAAGTTGGATTAGGGTTTCTACAGCAACTCTAAGGCCGAAATTGCAAGACAAAGTTGCAAGGCGAAATTGTAGGGTAGAAGTTGTGGTCGAGGTTGCAGCTAGAAGTTGGTTCTATTGGAATTTTTGACTTGGTACTTGGACGAGTACTTTTTTTTAGGGTTTGAGTCTTTGTTGTCTCATTTGAAGAAGATTATATAAGAAGAGAAGAGTTTCTAGGTTTTCCCCTTGGAGGGGTTTTTCCCTGGGTTGGAGCCTAATTTTTATGTCCATTGTCTTTATTTTTCTCTTGATATTTGTATTGATGAAGAAAATATAATAAACACAAGAACAAGAATAAAGTTCACAAGGAAGTATTAAGGTTAAGGAAAATTTAATTAATAAGCTACCACTTTGCATTTTCCAACATGGTATATTTTCCAACATGGTATCAGAGCTAAGGTGAAAAACAAGGTAGCTGGAAGGATCATCGTGTGGACACAGGAAGGGTTTGTTAAGGGGAAAAGGAGACCTGTTGATCTTGAAGAAGGGTCTCATCAGAAGAAATCATGAAAAAGAAGACTACGAGAAGATTGTTGTTCTCTCTTGAAAAAAGGATCTAGAGAACACTCGTTAGAAGACCCCCTTGAGGGAAGCATAAAAGGATTTTGGTGTCTTCACTTTTGAAATCCATTATTGAAGTCAATTTGAATTGGAGACATCATCAGAAAAGGGAAGACTCTTTATCTTCAAGTAAGTATCATAGTGTTACTCTATGTCTGAATCTAAAAGTAATATGGGTTATTTCCGCAAGAAAAGAAATAAGCTCATTGGCTCGTCAAATTTCCTAGCATGGAAGAAAAGGATTGACTTGGAACTTACATAAACTAAAGTAATGGAATATGTTACTGGTGAAATTATTGAACCTAACAAAGACAAGAATAAAGAACTAGAAAAGTATAAGAAAGGAGAAGTAAGGGAACGAAGGATCATCGTTGAATCCATTAAGGATACTCTTGTTCCATTTGTTTCAAATTGGAAAACTTCTAATGCCATGTATGACAAGCTATCGAATATGTACTATGTAAGTACATAAGGAAATAATATGTCTTTGAGGATTAAGCTAAATATAATTAAGAAATCAAAGGATGATGACATGGCATCATTTCTAATGAAGACCTCTCAATTAAGAGATCACTTGCAGGGGCTTGGAGAGACGATTTCTTATTCGGAAATGACCATCTGTGTACTGAATGCATTGCCAGCAGAATGGAGCAGATTTGCAACAACCATCTACTCTAAGAAAGACTCAACTCCTTTTGATGAGTTGTGGGCTCAATGCATCTTGGAAGAAACTAGGATCAAGGCACAAAGGATGGCATTGGATCAAATGAATAGTCTCAAGCCTTTATAGCTTGAGTCAAGAAGTTGAAGGGAAAGTTTGGGAAGTCCAAGAAGAAAGATATGTCCAAGGTTCAATGCTTTAAATGAAATGAGTATGGACACTTTAAGAGGGATTTACCAAACCAACAAAACAACAAAAGAAAGGAAAGAAGTGAGGTTCGTGTTGCTGAGGAAATGGGAGAACTTAAGAAGAAGTCGAAGAAAGAAGATGTGAAATATATTTGTTATTGAAGAAGGCACCCTGTCTGTCAAGGTCTTCATGAAGATTGGTATTTCCTTTAGAATAGTATGCATTGTTGTTTACTCTAGAAGAGTCTTGATTTTGTATAGCATCGTAGAGAGAAGCATGTGATAGTAGCATATTTAGAGTATACTTGAGTTTCTCTATAGAAATCATCTATTCTTCAAAGATAGATAAATAGACCATTTTGCATATTGTTCATCCAGACATTATCTAACATTATGTTAGAAGCAGTGATCTTGCTAAGGTGGATCATCATGATCCTGTAAGAACCATCATCTTGGAAAGTTCTTGGGAGAAGCATTATGACAAGGTTGGTATACATTCCATATAGTATGGAAACAATACTTTTGAGGGGATGAAGGAATGCAATGGGTCGGGTTGCAGGCTCATAGCTAGATGATGGAATAAGAAGCATAGGAATGCATATTGAAAGTAATTCTTGGATAAGATTCATGTGTGTAGAATCTTGTAACATGATTTATATGATTATGTGATGTTTAAAAGGGAAGGATTTGACTTACTCAAGGATAAATAAAGAATTAAGACTTTCTCTAGATTGTGTAAGAATAGTGATTAACACCCAGTATAGTCTTTGGAAGAAAGTTGTAACTTGGTAATCAAGTTCAATCCTTGGGCACTCTGATGCATGAAGGAAGATTCGAGTGGAGATAGACCATGAGGATTTTGATTCTTGGATGAGAAGGTCATCATGGTGAGGTAAGTCTAATTTTAATTATTGTTGGTTATTTGGTTAACATATTGTTTTGCTACCTCGAAGGATATTGTAGGGTATATATGTAGGATGTTGATACAAGCTCAACATATTATATATGGCAATTATGAAGTCAAGATGGATTTCATCTTGGGATTAAGAGGTAGAAAGTGCAAGAAGATAACCTAAAGGTCAAGTTCATACAATAAAAAGGAGATCACTTTCATGAGGAAGTTATGATCAGCTTGAAATATAGAAAGGCTCAATGTGATGCCTTCACTGATGATGACAAGAAGAAAGTGATGTGAAAAATAGATGACCTGGATCTATCACAAGATTGAAGAGTGAATATGGCTCCATCATACCTAGAAAGAAAGCAAGTTCGATACGATGAGATGTGGAGGAAAGAGGGAGCCATGCAGAACAAGTAGTTGATACTCTTATGGAGACAAACTATAAGGATTGTGGTGTTGACTTTCTAAATTAAAAGGAATTTTGAAATCTCCTCTGGATTTGAGAAGGGGTAAAGGAATCTGCTTGAATAGGAGCAAGGATCTATTCCCTAATCAAAAGGAATAGGGATATCCTCTATGGTTGAGAGGGAGTGATGTTGGACATCACATGTACATTCTCTTCTTCATGTGTCAAGCAGTTGAACAAGACAAACAGTTGTAAGTCTAAGTGAAGGCCTTGAAGAAAGAGTAGTGGAGGATTGGATAAGTATTTGTGGTTTTCTTGAGGATAGAGCATCTAATAAAGGAAAGGGACTAACACTCTTTGAGGATATGACAGGTGTCCAAGATAAGAGTGATCGAAGAGGACCAATAGTCTTCGAGGATTCAAGTTTGGGAAGAAGGCATAGGTAGCAAGATTCATGTATGAGTTGTGAATCAACTAAAGAATTTTTGGACAAATATTCTTTTGTACATACCATATTAGAGATGTGTCTATAAAAACACTCCAAAAGAACCTTCAAGCAAGACTGAGTTATGCTCCAAAAATTCTCCAAATAGGCTTCAGATCAGCTCCCAAAACAAACTCCAAAATACGTCGAGACTAGGGTTGCAAAGGTTGACACTGATGCTACCATAAGGCCAAAATAGAGTTGTCATAGCGCCGAAATAGAGGTTGTCACAGGGCTAAAGTTTGAGGCTATCACAAGGCCAAAGTCTGAGGCAACTACATAACTCTCTTTAATTGCTATCAATTCATCATTTTTACCAAATCAGGGATGTGTCTATAAAAAACTCCAAAATAACCTTCAAACAAGATTGAGTTATGCTCCAAAAATTCTCCAAGATAGGCTTCAAAACAGGTCTCAGATCAGCTCCCAAAATAGACTCCAAAATAAACCGAGACTAGGCCCTACAAAGATCAAGACTGAGGCTACCACGAGGCCAAAATAGAGGTTGTCGTAGTGCCAAAACAAAGGTTGTCACAGGGCCAAAGTTTGAAGTTATCATAGGGCTAAAGTTTGAGGTAGCTACAGGGTCGAAGTCTAAAATAGCTACAAGGTCAAAATATGAGGTTGTCAACTGTTGCAACAAGGTCGAAAATGAGGTTAAATCAAACTGAAAAATAATGTTGCAACAGGGTTGAATTAGGTCTCAGATTTGGGCTGAATTTTTTTCACAACTATCCCAAAAATGTGCTTCAAACACTGATCAAAACGCAGCTTCAAGGATGCCTTAACCAGAACCAGAAAAGCCTTGAAAATTTATCCCTTCAAATTTGCTTAACTCCTTAGTTCATGAGTTGTGAACCTCTCTAAAATGCTCCTCAATAGGTCTGAATTGTTCTTATTTCTTTATCAAATTTCTTTCCGAATTGAGTGAGGAGACAGCCTATTCATAGGCCTTTTTGACCCCCAAACAGGGCCAACTCCACTAGGGCCCAAATTCCACCTTTTGACTTCAAAAATTTTATCTCCTCAACTGAGAGGAGTTAGAAGGTGATTCATACCTCGTTGGAAAGGTATGGGGACATTCTTAAAGCCTAAGTCATTATCTCCTTCATTTGGATAACCTTTGACATCAATAGCAACCATTTTCTTGACATGTTACATCTTAGAACCATCAAAGAATACCTTATCAAATGGAAAAACCTTCCAAAAGAAGATTCATCATGGGAAACAAAACATTTTCACCAACAATGCCCTTCATTACCCTTGCTTTGAGGAAAACGCAATTCTAAACAGGGTGGAAATGTTAGAAATAAAATAATATTAATAATTAATAAACTATTGATTAGTAAAGGATGCATATTCGTACCTCCTCACTCGTGACCAGTCAATGTTATATAGCACATCGTCTGAGTCATATTGTAAAACATATATTCAATAATAATTATTTATTCGTATCAAGAAATATTTGTTACATGCTCTAATTCATTCTTTCCTAATCACATATGAAAACAACCCTTATAGTTTATTCCTTTGTATCCACTTTCCCTATCATCCTGTTTGGAACACTTAAAAAAAATGTGTTTTGTTAAACTTAAACTATCCATTTCACCTTGAGTTTCATTGCTTAAGCTTTAGAAATCCTATCTTGATTCTTAGTAATGTCACCTAGTCTCGAAGGAAAGTCATCATAAAGAGAGAAAAAAGTTGTGGTGACAATGGGAAACCCTCGAGTTCCACCAAGGATTTTGGGGCAACACCTATGACCTATTTTGGTATTTATTGGGCCTTTATATAAATTTCAATGGTCAATCTATTTCTCAATAACAAGGATTGTTCCCTCTCAAATAAAAACAATAATTCAAGGAGGATATGTCTAGCTAAGTAATAACCATGTGATGGAAATGATGGTATGTTATTATCAACCTAACATGTATATTCAATCCAAAAGTGTGATAAAAATGCATAGGGATGTATTGATCCGTAAACTATTATGGATATTCCACTAGAAAGTTCTTCACAACATATCTAATAAATTATCACTGAAAATCCAAAATCTATACTATGAGGTATATTTTCCTTAGACTTCTAGATCTATTAAGTTATTGTTTTTATGCATGTAATATAGAAAATCCAAAAAATAGAGAATATGGAAAAAAACAATCACTCAACCATAATAACACAAGATATGATCTGAGAAACCCTTTCGAGAGAAAACCAAGCTGGAAGGCAAGGTTGTTTTGCTCTCTCTTTCTCTGAATGAAAATGGATGCAAATACAAAGAAGTGAGACCTCTAGTCTTTGGGCTACACAAGTGCACAAACCCTCTTTGTTTTCTCTCCCTATCCACTCGCAGTTGTCCAGCTCATCTATGGAACAAAATGCGCTCAACTAGAATGGAACCCCTTTTCCTCCTAATGCCCAATTATAACATAGTCTAATAGCCTACTAGTGTTTAAGTAGAGTTACAATGTCAACTCTTCTAGAGTCTTCTTCATCATGATCATGTGGCTAGCCTTTTTTCCATGAATTAAGGGGGCTAACGTGGCATCCTCTCGAATCATGGTGGTCAAAACAGGAAATTCAACTTTTAGGTAGCACAATTATTGAATACGAACTTTGATTGAGGCAATTATTGCATCATTAGAAAGTTATCTCTGTGTAGAATAGCACTATGGTGGGATGTGCTTAAGAAGCAATTTTTACTACCCCCGCTCCCCTCAAAAAAAAGACATTGTTTGATGCCTAAAATTGCTTATGAAAGGTTTCAAACCCTAAGCCTCTCTAAAGTATGACAGAAAACAGGTCTCTTCAAAAGTATGGCAAAAAAATTTGGCATGTTGTATAAAAGCATGAGCCTTTGATTATGGTGGCTTCAAATCCTTATACCTTATGTATCTCAATATAGCATGTTGCTTTGTTTATGTTAAGTAAAAAGGATATTTTCTCTAGTGGTTATGCAATAATTTCCATGACTACTTGGATAAAAGTCTTGTTTATGGTTACTATCACTGTAAAATCTAACATGCATGCTGCAAAGCCTCACTAAGCAAATCCAAACCTTGTGGCATAAAGAGATCGGCCACCATTGTCACCTTACTAGCCTTTATCTATCCATTTAGTGGTAAATAAAGTGCAAGGAAGGTTTCCCTATATACAGATCACCTAAAGGATATTCAATATGAAGGGTTTAAAGTGTTGAAGAGGTTTAATGATTAGGATAGGGTGTTGGCGGAGCCATGAGGGCTAAGATGTTTCACCAAAGTTCTAACACTCTATCCTTAAACCAGTTAATTAAATTAAAGAGCATTTCAATGATTTTCAATGATAAATCAATAAAGGATCAAAGACTATCATTTAAATATGCAAGGTTTAGGGTTTGAAGTGGAGCTTTTATAGTTGAAACATGCATTAAAAAACCAATACAAATGATGACATTAGCCCTAGAATTAAGGTTTTATGATGCAATAAATGCTATATTTTGCTTTGATCAAGTGCTTAATATTATCGCTAATAAAAGGGAAATAACACGTCAACTAGAATTACTTTTTAGCAATATTTCAAGAAATCCTAACCCTAACCTAAGATATCTAGAATTTTAAAGAGGAGAGAAACTATTTATAAAAGAGATATTAATTACCACCACCTAAGATATCTAGAATTTTAAAGAGGAGAGACTATTTATAGAAGAGAGATTAATTACCACCACCTAGACTAGTGCCTTCATCTAAATGGGCAATGGAGTTACCTAGGGCAAATATAATGGAGACATTGTTGATGAAGACGTCTCTTCTTACAAACTCTAGTAGCTTCCTTAAGAGGGAGATTAAAATTCAAGAGTTCTCTTAAAGTACTTACCGAAAATAATTTCACATGGAATAAGGAATCAATATGTCAAGATAAATTTAGCAATTTCATACATGGCACATAAAGAAACCCTATTTCACATAAGATGGCATGCAAAATATAGAAGATATGCAACAAACTTATAAAATGTTCACAAGAATCTCTTAAACCAATCCCAAGAAACCATCCTCAAGCAAAAATCATTCCCCAAGTCCAATTCGCACCATAGAGTCACACTATGACCATGTAGAATATAATACAAGAGCTAGTACGCACTTCTAAAGAGAGTTGTGATGATAAATGATGATGAAAATGAAAAGTGACTCCCCTCTATTTATATGAAGGTACCAAGTCACTTTTAACGATTTTACAAACAAAACCCCTAAACAAGTGTACTTGAGCGTTCAACTAGGTCAAAGGTCACAAGTTGACCTTGAAATAGCTTAAAACATAACAAAATGCCAAAAAATAACCCACACATATGGGAGATAAATGGTCTCCACCATGACATCATCCTCTAAAGAAGGAAACAATGCATCAAAAAACTAAGGCAAGGACCCAAGAATGCTCCTCAATCTAAGAAAGTCCCAAAGTGCATGTGTACATCTCCAAAAGGTGTCTTCTCCACTATTACGTCATCCAAAAAAAGTCTTGTATCACTCTTTTCATCAGTGTGGGAGTGATGTGACACTTCGAAGGGCAAGTGTTATCACCAAAGTGGGATGTGTTAGCCCTCCCAAGTCTTATCAATCATAACCATGCTCATCTAGGCTTTGGAACAAAGTATCGTCCATCAAGGCCAACCTAAGGTCGTCTTAGGTCCATCTAGGCACATCATCAAATAGTCCAAAGCCCAAGCTTTCAATCTCAATGTTTCAGCACCTGAAGGCTCATCAAGAGGTGTAGTACCATGTGGAAGTTGCTCAAAGCCCAATCATCATCTCTGGAGGGTCAACATTAGGGAACACAAAATCATGTTTTCTCTTAGAACTATGTGTAGGCACCTAAACAAAACCTTTCAAGATCAAGTAGGATCACCTTTATTAGGAACACGAAACCATTAACGCATCATAGTGAACCATATATAATGATAGGGGCACAAAAATACTTCACATAAAACAACCCTTCAAATGTCTAACTAGATCAAGATTTGTAAACAAGTTACCTCACTTATGTGAGGATGATTAAGTCAACAAACCTATTAGGTGCTTGAAGCCCCCAAGTGAGTGACATGTCCCACATTAATCTATCAATCCGTAAGTGTGTGATATGGTGGTCATGGAGTGGGAGAAACTTCAAAGAGAGTGTCACAACTATGAGACCAACTAATGGGGTTCCAACATCCTTATTGTAATGATGTAAGGCGGGAGAAATCATGGTGGCATGAGTTACCCCTTTCCTTGACCAAGTTTTCCACCCCTCTAGTGCACCTTTTACTTTAATGATTTGTCTTTATTTGTTGCATAACTTTGGAGCCCGAGCTTGCTTTATGATTTTCCAATACCCCCTTGAGATGTAGCAATTTTTCACTCATCTAGGTTGGGACATTAAAGAAGTTCTTTATTTAGATAAAGCCTAAATGCTTTGAGAAATTGGATGATGGATAATGAGAGAGGTAGAGCTCATGCTAGGGTTTTTCCCACACTCTAAATATTGCCCCAACCATCTTTTGTGCTTTACATTTTCTATCATTGTCGTTTTATATGTTTTTAACATTCTTTTAGTAGCATCACCTCCACGGCTAAGTTTATGTGTCTTGATTCAAGGATGTGGATATAAGGAGCTAACGCTAATTACCAATGACTACCAACTTGAAGAATGGAGATGGATAATTAAGAGAAACAGAAACTAGTATGGATTACCTTGGACACACCATATCAATCAGTGCCTCCCTAGTAGTGCCATTCTTAAATCCTAAGGCCTTAAAGGAGGTCCCACTGGACTAGAGTCAAAAACTAACCTTCCAAGTGAAGTGTGTGAACGAGGACACAATCGAGATCGGTCAATCATCTAGTTTTCTTCATGAACCATATTAACATGCTCATAACATTAAATGAAAGCACATGATTGCAAGAATAGTAAGAGTATTTTCCGAGAGATGACCAGTGTTGCAAGCATCCTGATTTTGATAGCGAAATCGCAATTTTTTGGCCTAACCAACGATTGTCAATTTTTATCGATATTTTGGTGGTATCTTAATTTTGCCGATGTTTGTCAATTTCTACCAATATTTTCTCGATTTTTACAATTTTTTGGCTTTCCGTACCCTTGCCAATTTTATCCCAATGCCGATATTTGCAACATTGGAGATGACCCACCTTCCTTCAACAAACATGCCAGATGGATGAGAGATTTGACCAGAGAAATGCGTGGAGAACTCCCGACATAATGCTATGTGTTGACCATCATGGGGCTGCTGGTTGGCTGACTTTCAAATGTGGAGAAAATATTTTCTCCTATGGGATACTCACATTTTGTGGGTAACAGTTACCCTCTATTCTTACACCATAAAAAATTGTGTTAAGAGGTTTTTCTATAACAAGAGATAATTGTGTTACAGTGAAAAACGTACACTTTGCTTGATTGATTGCATAATAATATAGCATAATCAGATTATCAGTGTTATATTCTTACACGTGCAGCAATGGCTGAAGTTGTGACTTACAATTTAGCATACAGATGAGAGTCCATCAAAGAATCAATGAGATACAAGAAGCATAAAAATGATTTACAGTTAACACTCTTGCTTTGATTGATTGCATAATAATATGGCGAGAGTAATGAGATTCGTATGTTGATCGATCTTTGCAAAAATGTCACCATGTATAGCAATAGACAATGATACTTGGGTAAGAGAGAAGTATCTCCCTAAATCCATTCTCCCTGTTATTTATACATGTTCAATATGCATTGGTAGTATGAGATGGTTTTCTATTTTCAAAGAGAGCTTAAGCAGAATGTGAAAACTGTTACTGTGGAATTGTCCTAAATCCAACAGTACTTCTACAATTGTTTTGAAGAGTTATGTCCAAATATGAAGAACATTTTCAACCTCCAAGTAAATTTATAAAATCTCGATCTAAGGGCTTGTAACTTAAATCCATCTTTTCCCAGATCTTATGTTGAAAAGTTCACACCAGATCTTATTAGTAAGAACTCTGCTCAACAAAACATAGGAAAATTTCGTCCTTGCAATTTCTGAAATATAAGCTTGAGTATTTGTGTCTAACAAAAAACCAACATTAAATTAAAAATTATCCAAGAAAAAGAAAGAAGCAAGATTCTGCACAGTGGCTCACACTGAGCTCTTGCAGCTGAAAATAACTTGAGATGATCAATTTGCATGAGCATCCTCCAGCCAATACAGTTCTCAGTGATTCATTTTGTCAAAAACTTCATATTCTGTATCCTGAGAGAAGATCATTTTATTAATTTCCAACAGATGACCACAAATAGGTCAAATAGACTACTAAGTACAACAGTGTCAGATACAAAGTGAGAGCGCAAAGGCTGCTCCTATAAAATCATGATATAATCAGATTTATTCTATGTTGAATAAGATCTAAAGTCCATGCAGGAAAACAAAGCAGTAAGGCAGATACATAGAAGCACTGAAACAACAAAACTCCAGTTGGGGATGTTTTGCCTAAGAGGGATCAACACCTCTAACATCTGAGGCCATAGGAAAGGACCTCCTGATAGATGACTCATCTGGTCTAAGATATGTCTAACTGTCTGCGTGCTGTAACCTGCAGCCAAAATTGGGAGGAGGTATCCTGTCTATTGGTGCTGCGTGAACTGTCCTGAGGTCTGAAGTGACATGTTCATTAGGGTCTCGCTAGCTGAGCATGGATGGTCTCCCACGGTATCCCACAATTATCAATCCATAAGCTGATCTGATGGCTGGTCATAAGCAGAATCAAATGTAAGAAGCAACATTTTCCATCTGCAAAAATCTCTCTCCAGAGATTGATAAATGAGAGTCACAACTGTTCTTAGTCCAATATTTGAGATGTGTGATTAGGAGATTCAGAACCCTCAACCAATTCTGGGAGCGAAGACGAGAATACCTGTCTGCTGGAAAGATAAGTCACACAACTATGAAGAGCTTGCCGCATCCAGTCATGCTTACATTTTCCATCTGCCTCTGTAATAGTAACCTGGCACCAGACATAAATAAGGTCAGTTAGGAATCTAAATAACTATAAACCTTACTTAACATCATATCATCCATACAATAGAGACCTAGAAAAGTAATTGCAGTCGCAGGTTCTGGACTTGTTTAACACCAACTAGGACTAAACCACCAACAATTCACCAGAATAACTGGTAAAATAGATGTTTAAGTGATCATCTACAGAAATTAACAGCAAAGTAAATGTTTTCAACTCATTTTGAAGGGTTTTCAACTCTAAATATCATGAATTAAAAGCAGGTCCTTACTAGAAAGAGAGGCATGTGCCACCTTTCACTCTAATTTGGTCATAAGGTTCGAAATATTGAATAGAGTAGCATAACTACTCTTATGCAGTGAACTAACCCATTTCCGTTGGCGTTCATTTTGTTCAGGCCATGAATCCAGTTGTTCAGTAACAAGCAATGCAAACATGTGGGCTCTGTGAAAACCTTCTAGACTACTGTCATCTTGGTACCTTTTGCTCCTGAAATCCCAGCATCCCAAATCCTTCTGTATATATGAAATAAAACCATCACCATGCTATTCAACAAAAGTTAAAACCTGAAAACTGTATTGAAAGGCAAAAAGAGGAAAACATACTTTAAACAAAAGCCAGATAGTTCTTCATTTGAATTTAAAACAAGATATCTGATATAATATTAGAGCTTTAATTACAGTCAGTAACAAATGTAATGCAGTTATTCGAATGAGGTATCATGCAACCACATGGAGGGAACCTATAAGCTTGATCGCTTCAAAGGGAAGGGGAGTTGCCACCTGGTTTACAAGAAAAACTAGGAAAATGAGAGATGATGAGAGGCCATTAAGTTAATTAGGATATTAATTTTCCATAATGACCTATGGCTATGTTATAACAAACTCTAGCATCCCATATGATGTAACGTCCCAAGCATCAAGGAGCTAGTCTTGTGCAACTCAAGAAGGCTACCCTTTGTCACCTAGGTAGCTCTTCCTCTCTCTTTTAGTTGGCTACTCTCCAACTCAAGGGAGGTTATCCCTAAATAAGACTGCTAAGGCTATGAAGTGGGGGCCCGAGTGATATAGGACGAGGAAATGGGGTGGTTGTCGTAATATATGAAATGGGATGGAAATGGAATAAGTACTAGATAGGAAAGTGAAAGAAGCTAGTGCCTACCAATCATGGGCTAATAGAGTCATAAAGTACAACACAGATGGAAGGACTTGATCTGTCAAAATTCACAGCTATTTTAATGAAGGCCTCTAGTGATGAAAGGGTTGTTTTCCACCTCCAACCACTTCATGCTGAAAAAAATCTATTTGATACATTCACCCTTTAAAATTATATGAACTCAAGGCAAAGGAACCAATATTTGGTACATTTATGTTGATTTGGGGTAGCATCGGATGTGCTCTAGCCATGAAAATTGGTGGAGAGGCTAAAGCATATGATATCTCCAAGACCCAGAAATGGTTTGGGGAAATTCCACCCGGTTAGAGAGATATTAAAATAATTAATATTTTTAATGGAGTTCCCAAGTCTAAACTTGAGAAAATTAAAATATTAATGGATATTAATATAAAACTATGTGAGAATGTTCTAAAAGACATGGATCAAGTCAAATCTAATCTTAGTCGTTGATTAGAGATTTAATCTCAGTCGTTGAAGACTCAACAGGAAAAGTATAAGAGGAGGCTTGAGGGTCAGTTGGAGATACACCAAGATTGATCGGTCAGTTCGATTTTCTGGAGCAGGGTTTGCTGAGAAAATTCGAACAAGTGATCTGAGTTGCAGCGAGGGGCAATGAGTACATAGCAAAGAGGCAGAGATAGGGCCAACGCAGTGACTAAGGAGGCTACGCAGAGGTGGTAGGAGCCACGCAGAGGCAGCTAGAGAATGTGCAGACGCTGAGGGGCCTGCGTGGGTGACGTAGAAGGCTAGAGAGCTGACGCAGAAGGCTAGAGAGTTGACGCAAAGAGGCAGAGGGCTGACACAGAGGATTCCAGAGCTACGCAGAGGCCAGTAGGGCTGACGCAAAGCCTTAGAGAAGCGTTGGAAGGATTTTCGTGGAGCAGACTTGCTAAATATCTACTTCCGAAGAGAGGTATTACTGCCAGATAGAAATCTTTGTTGGGTGAGCCATTTTGGCACCCTAGTTGTACTCAAGAAAGTTGCTTAATAATAAAACCCTCAAAACTACTACATCGGTTTTCCCAAGTTGGGTTTTTCCGAGGACAATTGTCCAAAAATAACGGTATCCCTTGTGTGTTTGTCTATTATTTCAGTTGATGATCTACAGATGAGTTGAGACTGCATTTGTGTTTATTTTCAGTATTTATATGGTTAAATAACTTGTTAAGAAATGAACAAGTAGGTGAAATAAAGCCGATAATGCAGGAAGAATTTCTGACGTGTTAGACTTAGAAATTTCAACATGGTATCAGAGTGTTGCAAATCACAGGAGAACTGAAGGCACCAACGAAATCAAAAAATTTGCAACAGAAACAGTTGTCCCGAGAGACAGAGTTGTTCCTAAGCAGAAGGCAGTAGAGAAGGAGTGACGCAGAGGGCCTGCATCATCATTTCGAGCCAGAGAGAGGGCCAGCGCAGAGGCAGAGAGAGGCAGAAGAGGCTCACGAAGAGCCACGTCATCCTACTCAGTTAGGTAGGCTTGACGCAGTTGGCCAGAGGAGCGATTCAGCCTTGTCGGGATTGCGCAGAGCTAAGAGGCTTAGTTTCTTCAGCTACTGGGGCCTAGGGAGCTGTGGGCAGATTGTGGATTGGGAAGCTGGTGGGGTGTTGTTGTTGTCGAAGCAGAACAATACCTAACGGGACAAAGCCAACATAGAAGGGAGTCGTTGCCTTGAGGGGTTTCTAGCCAAGAAATCCAGATCCAAGTTGCAGTTGCAAAGAGGGTTAGAGAGGAGCGGATCGACAGTTAGCAGGAAGATTTCCAACAGGGAAATCGAGACTCAGAGGGAGTCTAGGAGAGAACTTCCAGGAGGGAAGTCAAGACTCAAAGGGAGTCCAGTAGAAGAGCAGAGATGGCAATGAATGGACTAAGGGATCCAAACAAGTTGGACGGAGCCTCCAATTTTTTCATTTGGAAGGCCAAGATCTTGTATGTTCTGGATAGACATCGCATCAAGGGCTTCGCCTTGAGAACCGTGGCTATCCTAGTCAACCCAGTTGATAATGAAAGGTATGAGGATGCAATGGCCAAGGCAAAGTGCATAATCCTTGATGGGCTCAAGGATCATGTAGTACAACATATTTCAGATAAGAACATGGCAAAGGAGATGTGGGATACCTGGATGACATTGTATCAAGGCACTTCTGTGTAGAGGAAGATGCTACTGGAGAATCAGCTGCAGTCGTATCAGATGCAGAAGGGGGAGAAGATAGATCTATACCTCAGCAAGTTACAAAAGATTCGAGACAAACTTACTTCCATAGGGGCCACGTCGGATCACGAGTTCATGGTGAGGACCGCCCTGAATGCAGTCTCCAAGGATTGGGAGAAATTTGTCCAAAGCATTTTGGTCAGAGCTACTCTTCCAAGATGGGAATGGATGTGGGCAGCTCTTCACCAAGAAGAGATCAGACGGCTAACCAAGACGGGAAGTAGCAGCAAAGGAGGTCGAATCAAGAAAGAGGAGGAGGAGGATGCAGCTCTGGCATTTGCGGGACAACAGGGGAAGAGCAAGAAGAAGGACATCTCCAAGGTGAAGTGCTTCCATTGTGGGGAGTCGGGTCATTATGCAACCCAGTGTTCCAAGAAGAAGAATAAAGGAGAGGCTTCTGACTCTAAGGCAACGCCGGCTAAGGCAAAGAAAGAAGTTGAGACGGATGACGACTGTGCCATGAGTGCTCGTGCACCTCTAGAGAAGAGGTGGGGAGACATCGAGTTGTAGTCAGGAGAACTACTATAGATGTAGGGGCAGGATCCTTGAGGTACCCAAACTCTTGGATCATATCCGGCTACAAGAGCCCCGAGAGATAGTAGCAGGATGACAGATGTCAGTAGAAGCAAGATGCGGATGGAGCGACAAGGCAGTGCTAGAGTGCAGTGGTCTGTGGCAGTGTAGTGGGGGTTGCAGCAGTGAGAGAGCCACATAGATAGTTGCAGCAGTGCAGTAAGGCACAGAGGTGGCTGCAGCAGTGCGAGAGGCACAGAGGTGTTGCAGCAACGCAGAGGCAACAGAGGGAGCACAGGATAGCAGCAAAGGGAGCTTCAGCATCAGGAGGCTTCCAGCCTGACAAGGATGTCAGTGGTTGGGTAGATCAGTTACTTACTTCTCAGTAACTAAGTTGCAGTGCAGCAATTAGTAGTGGTAGTGCTATGGGCAACACAATGCAGAATGATGAGAGAGAGAGCTGCAGTGTAGATGCAGTGTTGGGAGGAAGGACCAACAGCAGCACGGATGCAGAGGGAGCTACAGTACAGATGTAGCAGTGGCAGTGGCAGAGCCATGGGTAGAAGTACAGGATAGCAGCAAAGGGAGCTTCAGCATCAAGAGGCTTCCAGCCTGACAAGGATGTCAGTGGTTGGGTAGATCAGTTACTTACTTCTCAGTAACTAAGTTGCAGTGCAGCAATTAGTAGTGGTAGTGCTATGGGCAACACAATGCAGAATGATGAGAGAGAGAGCTGCAGTGTAGATGCAGTGTTGGGAGGAAGGACCAACAGCAACACGGATGCAGAGGGAGCTACAGTACAGATGTAGCAGTGGCAGTGGCAGAGCCATGGGTAGAAGTACAGGAGACAACAGTGCAGAGGATGTTAGGCAGCAGGCCAAGCATCAGCACAGGTACCGGTGCCGGATGATCAGGGTGATGTTCAGTATTGGAACATTACTAGAGCACATTCCTCGCTAAGAGAGAGTATTGATTTTGGGTAGCATCGGATGTGCTCTAGCCATGAAAATTGGTGGAGAGGCTAAAGCACATGAAATCTCGAAGACCCAGAAATGGTTTGGGGAAATTCCGACCGATTGGAGAGATATTAAAATAATTAATATTTTTAATGGAGTTCCTAAGTCTAAACTTAAGAAAATTAAACTATTAATGGGTATTAATATAAAACTGGGTGAGAATGTTCTAAAAGACATGGATCAAGCCAAATCTAATCTTAGTCGTTGATTAGAGATTTAATCTCGACCGTTGAAGACTCAACAAGAAAAGTATAAGAGGAGGCTTGAGGGTCAGTTGGAGATACACCAAGATTGATCAATCAGTTCAATTTTCTAGAGCAAGGTTTGATGAGAAAATTCGAACAAGAGATCTGAGTTGCAGCGAAGGGCAGTGAGTACATAGCAGAGAGGCAGAGATAGTGTTAGAGGGTCAGCACAGTGACTGAGGAAGCTATGCAGAGGCAGCAGGAACCATGCAGAGGCAGCTAGAGACTACGCAGAGGCTGAGGGGCCTGCGTGGGTGACGCAGAAGGCCAGAGAGCTGACGCAGAGAGGCAGAGGGCTGACGCAGGGGGTTCCAGAGCTACGCAGAGGCCAGCAGGGCTGACGCAAAGCCTCAGAGAAGCGTTGGAAGGATTTTCGTGGAGCAGACTCGCTGAATATCTGCTTCCAAAAAGAGGTATTACTGCCAAATAGAAATCTCTGTTCAGTGAGCTATTTTGGCACCCTAGTTGTACTCAAGAAAGCTGCTTAATAATAAAACCCTCAAAACTGTTGCACCGGTTTTCCCAAGTTGGCTTTTTCCGGGGACGATTGTCCAAAAATAACGGTGTCCCTTGTGTGTTTGTTTGTTATTTCAGTTGATGATCTGTAGATGAGTTGAGACTGCATTTGTGTCTATTTTCAGTATTTATATGGTTAAATAACTTGTTAAGAAATGAACAAGTAGGTGAAATAAACCAAATAATGCAGGAAGAATTTATGACGTGTTAGACTTAGAAATTTCAACAATTTACCCTTAGAGTGCTTGCTGGAAAATAAATTGTAAATGAATCTTAGAGGGCCCTAGAAGGTACCACTTCTCAATAAACTATAGAAGTGTTGTATTATTTCTGAATTATTATTCCAAATCTGCAATTAGTTTATTAGAAGAATGGCAATAGACAAATAAAACAGCAAGTAAATGAAAAGGGAAAAACACCCTCACATTGATTTACTCCTAAATAAAATACGTTGGCTTTTATGTTAGATTGAAACAAGAAAACTTCTATATAATTTCACAACAATGAAATCTTTAAACCTTACACCAAATAGAATGCTATACTCATGTCTTCATTAGTTATCAATCTTAACAGTACAAGGGATCTCTATCAAGCTTCAATTCCTAGGCTCCAATACTTCATCACTTCTCTAACTCCTAACTCCCAACTCACAAACCCGCTCATGAAATGGAGAGAAAGCTCCTTTATATAGAGTGAGTTGAATCTCTTATATTTAAATACAGTATTTCCCTAACTAACTCCATGACAAGTCAGACAATAATATAATAATGCAGTTATATCTTGTTGACCATTTCAAATGGATAGTGCAGCCACTAATCTCTCCAAGAGGTCGCCCCATCTAAAAAAATATGTAGTGTGTTAAATATCCACCAAACGAGAGAGTGAACATCATCAAAATAAGCCTTTTACCATGTCAAAATGGTACAGATCTGCAGACAATGCACCCTCCAAGGTGCTCACTCAACAATACATAAACAATCCTTGGCATGGGATGATGTGCTTCAAGGTCCACTTAGAAGAACTCACTAACTGCACCCTCCAAGTTGCATGCATGCAAATACAAGAAAAATAATCACCCTCAAGTAACCAATAAGCAAAATAGCAAGTGTGAACCAAATCTGGCTCAAAAATTAAGTATCCAAAATATTTGGAAAATAGTGCTATCCATTTAGGATAAATAACTAATATATAAAGATATGAGTAAAAATGATATAATATGATTAACAAATGAGGGCCCCATTATATATACCCACGTGGGAGTGCCCTTTCATTAATAGTTGGGTCTTTTTGATAATACATCTTTTCATTTTAATCTCTTTTCATTAATTAATTAATTATTAATTATTAATTAGCCCACAGGGCTTTGGATTGACGGTGAATGGGTGCGCTGTTAAGGCACTCCTTGCGATAGGTCACCGGTTCAAATCCCCGTGAGTACGTAGGTTAGTCTTAACAAGCTAAAAAAAAAAAAATATATATATATATATATATATATATATATATTATTAATTATTAATGATATTATCTTATATATATTTATGTTATTTGCCCCCCTGGGGACAGCTCAATTGGCAATGGCCATGAAACTTAAGTATTATGTTCCAAGCGATTCTAGGTTCAAATCCCCCGAGTTTACCCGTAGACTGCGCGCTGGGGGTGGCATGGTTCACCTAGGGGTTATAGTGGTAGCAATTGAAATCAACCTTGTGTCGCGCGAGTACGAGACCGGCCCAATTGTCGATTCCTCTATTCACATATATATAACAACAGAACCTTCTTCGAAAAGGTCTAAGGGGTAAGCTACATAGGCAATAAATTGAGTCTCCTCTCCAGGAACGGGCTCGATGTCATAGCATCGCCCCTTGTAACGATCGAGACTAGTAAGTCCATCGGTCCAAACAGTGGTCCATGTACCGGTGGAAGATTCAGCAGCTACTGCTGCTCCCGCTTCTTCAGGTGGCACCCCGGGTTGAGGAGTTACTCGGAATGCTGCCAAGATATCTGTATCTTTGGTCTGATATTCAGGAGTATAATAAGTTAATCTGTAATCTTTAACACCAGCTTTGAATCCGACACTAGCTTTAGTCTCTGTTTTTGGTGACATAAGTCCCTCCTTTATTAATAATTATTTCTCGCAAGGACGAGGTCTGCTCGACATGGACCGAACGTAAACAATCAATTTTTATAGAAATATCCTACAAAAAGTCGTCCGTTATTGGGGTGCTAGATACACTCTCATTGTATAGTGTTCTTTATGTATGACGCAACCCAATCTTTGCTCTTGAAGTTCTTCCTCCATGGATTGACCCGAGAACCTTTCAGTGGTTAAACTAGTTCATGAATGAAATCAAGGAACCGAATGGACCTTTGACCATAATGGTGCGAATTGTCCGAAAATACATATACAGATGTGCGTATGAAGAGAAGAGATAATGATCAATGAGAGAAAGGTCATGAATATCAAGTTTCATATTTCACAGATGATCTGGACATAATTTTGAAGTATTTTCGGTTTTAGTTATGGATAAATTGGTTCTAGTTATAGATAAATCGAAGACTTCCTCATGATCCTTATTCATATCCATCTACCTACTTCATATTCCAAATATGGATGAATTTAAACTTTTCAATAAAGTTGGATTTTACCCAGGTGGTAACTTCCATTTATTATTTACTGGTCTGATCGACCCAATATGGAACATTTTTTTTTTTTTTATTGATGATATTGGCAAAATCATATTTATATATTCTTCATGGAAATGTTGCTAATCTCCACATGTGCACCCTCCAAGAAGAAGATCCAAAAATAAAAAAGAAGACCAAGTACATGCATGCAAAAGCCATAGATGCAGCTCTCAAAGAGCAACACGGCTTCCAAGAAAAATCTTCCACAACAACCTCCAAATAAAATAATATTAATGCCAAGTCAAAGAGGTGAGGGCACTCTTCAACAAATGTCAAATTATGCCAAGTTTAGCTGAAATATCCATGCAAAAAAAGGCTATGCCATAGCACCACTTCATCCCACCAACAAGTAATAAATTGTCCTCCAAATGAAGTGTGCTCTAGGAGTATGTGCCAATGGTGTTTACACTTATCAAAACATGTGCCAAAACCATGTGTCACTTTGCAAATCCATCCACTAGTTCCTCCATCGATGTACGCAAGGGAAGAGTGCTCTAAAGAAGTGTGCACAAGCAGTTATCAACAAACAATAAAATATTGCTCCATAACTACCTCCTTAATGATGCTCAATCAACCCAAAGGGAGTGCACCCTAGAGATATGTGCCATGCTCTCCAACAACAATAAAATATCAATGCATGGCACATGTCTTGAAAAGTGTGCCAAAGAGAGGATCACTCCATCAAAGCCCGTAAATGTTATCCAAACAAACCCCTCCAAGTGTGAAAAGATGCCAAGTGAAGTAGAGCGCCCAAGCAATTAACCTTGATTTGAATAAAATGGATTAAATTAACCATTGAATGGTTGAATCAACATCAACATGCATGCACAAAGGTTAATACTCTAATAAAACCATAGTCCAACCTCCCAATAGTCACCAACTAGATAAATCAACAAGCACTGTTGAAATTTGATGACTAAAATGTTTCCTGCAATCCCAACCTGGTTTTAATTTCACCTTATCACTCCCATTTAGTTAAATGTCCTTTCCCATAAACATACATTCAACATATAGAATTCTGGAAATGAAATTTTCAGATTAAAACACATGGAACTGTCAACACATGCTGAAAATAAATATGGACATAAATAGACCAGCGACACACATAAAAATACACAGATTTTTCGTCAACTTAGACCCAGGCAAAACCCCTTCAATCTTCTCTAGGGAAAACTTGTTAGAGAGCTCTTCAAATTTATTTATCTTTCAATTTCAGGAAAAATACATTTGTAGACAAAACAAAACAGCAAAATACAACTTATCTCCTTGAAAACGGTGCCAACTTTTCCTCGATTTCTGTGCCCACTTGAAGCTGTAAATATCTATTGTATGGATACGATTGCACAAACTGTACTGTACAGATTCCATACAAATTGTACGTACTTTTTTCAAAAAAAAATCTCAAAAACTTCTCTCGAACGACGTGCAGATCACAACAGCATTGAATGATGTTCGTACTTTACCTTCTAATGTCCTCTATGCCTCGATTTCCATGCCCATCTTTGCCCAAAAATTACTCCTTCAGCTTGCTGCAACTAATTTCTCCTTTAGAACTTTTCTCCAACTCTCAACGTCTTTTCTCTAATCTGCTCATGAAGAATGAATGCAGTCTCTCTTTTCTTTCCCCCTTTTGTTTCCCTAAATGACTTTTGGGCAACCCTAAGATCTAATGGCTCAAATTCATTTAAATCAAGGAATGAGAATAAATGTGCATTTAATTTTCACTTTCTATTTTTTAACTCACCCACTAAATAAAGTACCCACATTGTACTTTATGTCTAAACTCACTTTTCACTTTATAATTTAACATTGACTTTCACTTTATAAAGTCACACTTAACAAAAGAATTATTTTGGACACTTTTCCCTAGGTAGAGACTAACCCATGGGAAGCCACCTGTCCAAGGTACATTAAAAATCAACATGAACATGTGTTCCAATAGGAGGGTGAGATCCAACAAGTATTGTACCATGTAATTAAGTTACTCTCCCAGCAATACTCTCACCATGATCATTGTTATCCCTCATTTTTGGATTGCACATGTGATTTCCATCACATGATTCAGAGATTAGCAAGGTGGCATGATGATTCTAGCCTTCCAAAGGTTAGAACTTTGGTAGAATTGCTACAACCGTACATCATATTCTTCATGGAGGTAGTACTTTCCCTTGATTGGATGGTGCCCTAGTAGAGGAGACTCGTCTTTTTCCTTGATTGATTGTCATGTATTGGTTTTCTCTTCATGGTTGCACATGATTTGGTTGATGATGATGAGATGATGGATGATGATGTTTTACCCCATGGGGAGAACACCTTAGTACTAGACATGCTTATGACGATCCTATCGTGAAACTTGACACATAGAGCACTTTTTGATGACATGGACTATCACACCTAGTGGAGTGCCCCTCTTGCACACAATTATGTTGGTGTAATCCTAGCCCTCACAATTGCTAGTGGATCCATTTTGACCTATTTGAAGACTTATAATATAAGCACCCTTGTTTATGTCACTTGGTTTGTCACTTGGAGTGGTTGACTAGCGTTTTTCATGCTAAATGATTTCATTTGATCTTCTAATGGAGCATCCTAGTGTTGAGCAAATGACTTGGCGTGATTTATCTTCACAGAAGGTCTACCACTTAGGCACCCTTGATTGTTTGGTGAATTTTGGCACTTAGACTTGTGATGAGGTTTACCATTATTTTTGGTCGAACACTCTCACATTGTTCACTCAATGGCACATATTTAGCAGTTGACCAGTACACATTGCAGTTTTTGAGGAGCAGTCTATCTTAGGCTTTCCGACATTGCATTGGAAGTTGTGACACTACCTTAGGTGTTGTGACATTGCATTGAAAGTTATGACATTGCCTTGTGCATTATGACATAACATTGTGTATTGTGACAAGTTGTTAGCATGCAGATGTCCACCTTTAAGGAGTGTTGAGACAAAATCTCACACCCAGAGCAAAATTCCTCACACCTAGATGGAGACGTGCAACTAGGAGGATGGGCATTATCATCTCGACAGACAAAGATAACCCTAAGTCAAGGGAACTTTCCTATAGTTGCTAAGCTCAATTCTTATGGTATCAAATGAAGGTAAAGAGAGCTCTAGTAACAAATGTTACAAAGGAAATGGAAAATTTTAAGCTTGGGGAAGATGTGTTAATTCTTTTGTACTAGATCTGATTTATTTTACTTGAACAATTCCATTAAATGCCCAAAAGATATTCATCTCAAATAAATTATGAAATTGTTGATCAAACAAACACACTAGTATATTAACTCAGAAAATAAACTATAGTGGAAAATATCATGAGAAATTAGACATGATAGCAGAAAATTCACCAAATAACAATCTTCCTTCAATTTATTAAACTCTGGAAAATTTTGGGGTAGACCAATAGAGAAAATATAGAGAGATTTTCAACTATATGAGAACCTATAACTCGTCCCCCAAGGAAATCGGCCTCTTGAAATTCACCCTGTTAGATGGAAATCGACCCCAAGAAATTCTAAGCTTCTTATGGAGTTGCTCGACCTCCTCACCTTGCTCGTGGCCTCCTCAACCTATTGTATGCCCTATGCACTTGTGCAATTCGACCTCTCTAGATAACTCAGCCTCCTCCAAAATCGACATCTTGGCTATTGTACTTGGCCTCTCTTTTTTCCAAGCCGGTTCCTTGAATTTCTTCTTGAAATCCTCTTAGCAATCTCTCCTTATTCTCCTCAGTGAAATCGAGCCCTTGACTCTTGAAAAAATCACTTCCTCAACATAATGTATCTTCACCTCTCCCTTAGCCTTAATTTATAATTTCATTAAGCCAAAATCCCTAACCCTAATCTCCTAAGTGATTAATGGCTAGGATTAAATCCTAAGCTTCACTTGAGACTAATGGTTGAAATTATATCTAATTCACTTAAATAATATAATTATTTATCCTTAAAATTTCGGACTAATAGTCCACAATAATTAATTATTGTACTTTTCCTAAGTTAACCTTAGGAAAGAAATCATAAAATCACTTACTCCACCAAATAAGCATCTAAAGAGGTAATAAAATATATTCTACATGCTAAGATACCAAGCCAATGTAGAAGACCTTCTGAGGCTACAAAATCAAGACTCCCTCCTAGCAAGGAAGGGATTTTCCACCGCCCCCAGCTCGTCTTTATAAAAAACACAAACTTCCACTTCACTAGAGGCTTGGTGAGAATATCTGCTACTTGTTCCTTTGTGGAGATGTACTGCAATCTCACAACACCTCTTTGGACCCTGTCTCTGATGAAATGCTATATGATCTCTATATTCTTGGACCTATCATGAAACATTGGATTCTCAGAGAGCTTAAAGCAACTCTGATTGTCACAGTGAATCATAGTGGGCCCCATTTCAAGACCAAATAATCCCATGAGCATCTTGTTTAGCCATATGCACTCGCAACTCGCCAAATTCGTTGCCATGTACTCAGCCTCAACTGAGCTAAGCACCACTGAGTGTTGCTTCCTACTATACCACGAGACTATAGTTGATCCCAAGCTGAAACAACCTAAAGTACTCTTCCTATTCACTGCACTCTTTGCCCAATCTGAATCTGTGTAGCCCTGCAACTCCACTCCACCAACTATGACATACCTCAATCCATACTCCACTGTACCACAAAGATACCTAAGTACGTGCTTCACTGCCATCCAATGAACCCTCCATGACTCCACCATGAACTGGCTAAGTGTGTGCACAACAAAACAAATATCCAGCCTAGTGTTGATTAGATACATCAAGGACTTGATCAACTATCTATACAATGTGAGATCCACCAACTCACCCTCAAAATCACTTAGCCTCTACAAGTTGGTGATCATAGGTTAGACATCGACTTGCAATCCTCCATCCTGAATCTTCTAAGAATCTCAATTGCATACTTGCCCTGCTTAAGAAGAGCTCTCCTAGCTACCACCACATCTCTAATCCCATGAAGCAATACATCAAACCAATATCCTTCATCTCAAACTCCAGTGCAAGGTCCTCCTTGCACATCCCTATGAGCCTCTCCAAACCCATGAGAAAAATATCATCAACATATAGCACCAAGATAAGCGGCTCCCCATCAACAAGTAAATAGTACAAGTTACATCCCATCTCGCGCTCCCCCTAGTAGAAGCTCGAAAGAACATCTAGCTCCTCCTCTCAATCTGAAGGTTATGCCCCTGTTGTTGGTCCTTGCTCAACCTTCGGAGCCTCTCACTCTTGATCCTTTGCCGCTGTTGGAATTGTCCCATGTGACCTCCTAAAGGTCCTACTCACCTCAAATCTAACATCCCCTTGACCATTATCTTCGTTTGTCCTAGAATGTAAACCTGGAATGTGCCATTGGCTTGCTAGAATACATTGTTGGAAACCTTTTCTTGGTACCTCGACCTTAGGCCATTCCACTTTACACACTATTACTCAAGCCCTAGGTCTGGCCTGCTCTAATTAGGCCTTTTTAAGGAATGTGAATTGCCTATTCATAATTGTTTAAATCTTGTACTTATGTTAAGTCATCCTTTGGAAGCCTATTGCGCCACCTTAAACCTTTAATCCTATAACATCTATTGTAGGTGACCTATATATTGGGACTCCTCCCATTGGTGAAAATCCATAACGAGCAGGGGGTAGTGGTTGTGGTGACAGTGGGCCACTACCTTATTGTTGTCACTTGGTCTAGTGCTTGCCTTGTAGGGTACCCCTCTACAAGGCCTGCTAGATTTTGCAGCAACATTTTTAGCACCATTGCCAAGGAGGAAGCGATTCTACATCCCTGTAATCTGAAGCTTAAGCTTCATTCCATTTAAGGGGAAAAGCTCAAACGACAAGATAGATCTTATTCTGGCGACCCCTAATTTAGACATACCCAATCCTCTAGTAGTTCTTCAAACAAGACCATAGTTCCAAGAAAGATAAAGGCTACTAAGAAGACTACCGAAGTTGGTACTTCTCCCATTAATCCAACTACACCTGTAGTTAGGCAACTCAACCCTAATAATCCTACTCCTACCATATACATGGATAGACCTTGGATTATTGTTGCTTTCAGGGCATTGGATTTGAGTGGCCACCCTAATGCTCCTCATCCTTTACCTAATAGATATCATGAGTGGATCCCTAAATTCAATGGTATTGATGTTACCACTTCTGAAAAACAGATTGACAGTTTCTATTGGGCAGTGACTACCAAACTCATTGTCCAAGAAGATGTTGTTAGGATGATATTTTTCCTCTCATTTGATGGGGATGCTAGAGATTGGTATCTTAGCTTACCACAAGGGAGTATTCCTAACTAGGATACCTTTATCGATGCATTCAAGAAAAGATTTGACAACCTCCTTAGGGAAGTCCCTGATAGATTTAGACCCTCTGGCGCTACTATCCTCAATAGATAAATTAGGGCTCTTCATGGACATCTAACCTATGCACTTAGAGATAAGAACCCCAATAACTTGGCAGAGACTAAAAAGATTGTTGCTGAGATTGAGAAAATTTTGAATGCTACAAAAATTGATCTATTCAACTACCCTAGGGTCAAAGTCAAATCTAAGGCAAGACCTAGTTCTCAGGTTGACCCCGTTATGCAAGCCTTTGCTCAAAAATTTGATAAGTTCACCACTAAAATCATGCAAGGTCCAAAGACTTTGATGAATAGAATCCATGGTAGAGAGGGAGAGAGTATCTAGGCCTAATTTTCCTCCTAAAAACCAATTCAATAAGGAAAAAATCCTTCACTAGAAAGGCCACTGAGGGAGACCATGCCATTGAACAAAATGTTCCAAACACTCTTGCCCCAACCAACTTGGTTGGACAAGGAGGGTCACCTTGGTATCAATCTTCTGAGGATCCTCACTCCCAAGAGGATAATCCTTACAACCAAGAAGAAGAGGAGGAGAATCATGAGCACTTGAATATAGTAAATGAGAGAGCTCCTTTTAACACCTTACTTGGGGGTACCTATTTCCATCCAAAGCCTTGCCAAATTCAAAATGTTACTAATAGTGACCAAGTTGAACTTGTGCTAACTGTTGAAAATGGTGGAAGATTTAAGTGCCTTCAATATTCTATGAGAAATAATGAACAAACCCAAGCAAGCTCTAGTTTTGGGAATCCATCTCAAGGGAAGGACAATCCCCGAGTGCAACCTCAAAGTAAACCAAAGCCAAAACCCAAGAGTGATGATATTGCACTAGAAGTTGATATGAGTAATGTTTTGGCCAAGGTTAATGTACAAGTCCTCCTTATAGAGATGGCTAAGCTTCCTCCCCAAAGGAGGCAAATTAAGAAGGCATTAGGTTTTGAAGATGACCCTAATGATCCCCCTGTTAAATTGCAAAAAATGAGCTTTGACAAGAGAAATGGGGGTCTTAAGTCCTTGTTGTCCTTGGTGATTAATAATCTTATACTTCATAATTGCATGCTTGACTCAGGAGCATCCGCCAATGTCAAGCCATTAAAAGTCGTGCATTCATTAGAATTAGATATCACTAAGCCATATAAGAACATGTGTGGCTTTGATTCTAGGTCTATTCCTATCCATGGTCTTATTAAAGATCTTAAGGTGTCTCTGGCAGCCAACAAAGACATTTAGGTATTGATGGACATTGTTGTCATCGATGTGCCTAATGCCTGGGGCATGTTGTTATCAAGGAAGTGGTGTGCTTCAATAGGTGGAAAATTGCAAATGGATCTATCATATGCCACCATTCCCAAGCCTAATGGGACCCCATTCGTCCTTTATAGAGAACATGCGTTGCCTAATCATGTGGAAGACATTGAGCCCTTCCCGTACCCTACCCAAAATAACCATGAGACCATAATCAAAGGCCTAAAGGCTATGAGTCAACACCTCCTAGTGGACCTTTGAAATCAATCAAGCCTCGTGCTTCTCAAGAGGTCTGCCATATCAAGAATTCAAACTCAAGGTCGACCATCCCTAAGAAGCAATGGGTCCAAAAACCAAAGAGGGAATACCAAGTAGGTGATCTCATTTTGGTTGATAAAGACCTCGTCCTTGTTAGAATCCATGGGAAAATAGTTGTAGGATACTTCATTGCTAAACTTGATGGTGAACTTTGCCTTCACCGACGAAAGGGAGTCGCCTTACTTTCTTTGATGGAAACTGACATATTTATAATGCATAGTAGTTTAGTTGCATTGGATATTGTGTGAGCATTCTAACATCATTCATATCATGTTTCATGCTAGAGTAGATTGCATTTAGAATAGATTTTATTTATGTACGGATTTATACTTTCATGTAAAACATGGGTGATACCTTACAAACGGTGCACATGCTCCCAGACAACTTGATTGCAATGTGCATGTTATTGGTCTGTGAGCCCAAGGATTGCTAGAGTTCTCATGAACTCCCCATTCGAGCATATGGATCATGTGCCCTATGGTGAGCTCATGTCCCTAAGTTGGAACCTGATCTTACCCACCAAAATGGGTGACCCTATAGGGGAAAACTTTTTTCCTATTCTTGACATCCAGCCGATTAGTCATGTAGCTAGCAGCGCTTGACAACCACCACTAGCTAATAATGTGCCATTATATCTCCACCACTTGCATCAGCCATATGCTTCTCACTCATCCGACATGAGCACATGGACGAAGGTGGGCTTCCAATCAAAATGTACTTTAATCATTTTGCAATCGGGTGCTTATGCTTGTTATATTTGGGCATTTCAAATGGATTATGGGGTGACCTAGAAGAAGGAGGGGTTTTAACCATGATCTTGTTCTCTCACCTTGAATGGGGGGTTAATCTTCGATCCTAGTCCAGTGGGACCTCCCCTAATGGCCCAATGGGTATAAGAGGGGCACTACTTGGGAAGCCTTGATTGAGATAGTGTAGTTCCATCTATCCCTATGTCATACTTAACACTTTCCATCATACATTACAAGCCCTTATCTCACATCCATTCTTCGGTTTCAACTGACCATTGGCTCTCTGGGATTTGGCACCCGTACATCCACATCCCTAGGTAGGGCCAAGAACTTTGCCCTAGGAGGTTGATGCCGCTAAAAGAAATGAAAAAAACATATCATGGTTAAAACAAAATCAATAGAAAGAATGTCAAAATGCAAAAGATGGCCAAGGACATACACATTAACACGTGGGCAAAATCCTAACATAAGCTCTACCTCACTCCTTATGGCCATGACCCGGTTCCTGAGCACATGTTGCTCCATTTCATCATCAAAAAGGAACCCTTACATGTCCCAACCCCGATGAGCGATAAACTGAATCATCATTAAGGGGTAATATAATTGTTATATCATTCAAAGCAAGCTCTAACCCTTGAGCTATGAGTAGTAATACAAAGAAAAATCAAGAAAAAATAAAAGGCGCACAAGAAGGGTGGAAAAACTAAGGCTGAGTTGGTAACACATGCATCCACAATTGCTCCCTCATCACATCTATACACTCATGATGTGGATTCCCCATCAGCCAGTCCGAACTTGTGTTAATTTTCCACTGCTCTGTGCTATGTCAATTACTTTAGCCCAATTCAATCCTTCATTAAGCAATCTTTTCAGAAACAATTAATTCTTCCAACAATCAACAATGATTGAAGATAGAACAGTAAATGCAATGACAATAGGAGACAATCAACAACATCAACAAGAGACGTTGATTTGGTCAAAGACCAGGGAAAAACCCCACAAGGGGGAAAACCCTTTGAAAATTCTTCTATTAGATTGTCATAAAATGTTCAGCAGAGAGTACAATGAGCCCAAATCCATAAGCGTCAAAGTCAAACTTTGACTATTCAAATAGACAAACCAATATCCAATTAATATGAGCTTCAAAAGTCAACTTTAGTCAAACTGTCAAATTTGTTATTCTGTCAAAGTCAATAGCAGGGAAATCTGTGCTAACTAGTACACCAGTCAACGTTCAAAGTGCCTTCCAACAGCTCAACCAAAGGTCAAACAACTTGGCCTTGAATGCAGGTCAAAGATCAGTCAAAACAATCTTGAAATCCACCGTCAAACTTAGTCAACAGAGAGAGGAGGGCAACTATCAATGCATGTCTAAAATCTGCAGTCAAAGATGGTCAAACTGCCCAGATTACCTCCGTTCCTATGCCAATCAATGTGCCTACCCAAATAGAATATTTCCAAGTCAAATCGCAATCAAATAGTCCCTCAAACACCTCGATCAACACTGGTCAAAGTCATTGTTTCAAAAAGTCAACGTAAAAGTCAAAGATGCCAAGAAACCCTTTGCACATGTGGAGAGAGAAAGTTTCCCTAAACTTGTACGAACCATCAAGTTGAGAGAGAGAAGATAAGTTGATGTGATGTGATCTCCAAATGAGCATGAGGTCACCTTGTATTTATATGCATTGGAGGAGGGGCAATTCGTCCTTAAGCCGACCTTGACAGTTTGTATACCTATGGGCTTAACTTCAAAAATACATTTTTCCTTATCCAAATTCAGTGCTTAAAAGGTCAATTTTGGTCCTCTTGGAAATAGGAATCTAGTCCAATGATTGGAATTTGTCACTAAGCTACCAAATTAACACTCCCTCTCAGCTAGGGAGAACTTCCAACTACATCATGTGATCATCGAAGTGTCTTGTCATCAAATCATGTCTCATCTCTGTTCGACTCTATTTGTTGAATCATTCTCGAATCTAAAGAAGAAGAATCATAGGGGAGCTTTAGTTACCACCCTCTATCCATCAGGAAGCCACTGCTACCACCCAGAATAACTGCAAGCAGGGATCCAATGCTACCACCTGGGAATCTTTGCCAGCGGGGAGCCAACGCTACTACCCGGGAATCTCTGCCAACAGGGAGCCAATGCTACAACCTAGGAATCTTTGCCACCGGGAGCCAATGCTACAACCCGGGAATCTTTGCCATTAGGTAGCCAATGCTACAACCCGAGAAACCTAAAGACAATAGGAGGGATGCCACTTACCTTATGAGGTAAG
Organism: Pinus tabuliformis; assembly: GCA_031772625.1. Classification (NCBI taxonomy): domain Eukaryota; kingdom Viridiplantae; phylum Streptophyta; class Pinopsida; order Pinales; family Pinaceae; genus Pinus; species Pinus tabuliformis. The sequence goes on along the minus strand of CM062808.1, from coordinate 369,621,368 downwards.
AATCGTGCCTATCCCACTGCCTGGCGATAATAGGAGGGATACCATTTACCATAAATGGTAAGGATCATGCCTATCCTATTATCTGTTGATCTTCCCAACTTGACCCTCAAGAGTCAGTGGTAGAACACCTGCATCTCTAGCTTGAGCAGGATGCCACTTACCATAAGTGGTAAGGATCGCGCCTAACTCAAGCAACCAACACCCATTGGCTAGATGGGTGGGAAAGACAGATGCCAACTAGGGTATACTCTATCAAATCTAGAGGTCCCTCAACCCCAAGAGCTCTAAGGCTCAATTCCTCACCCTAGGAGCGCAGACAAGGGGGGAAGAGGATAACTCAGTGTCTTCGATCAATCAGGACCCTTACCTGAGAGGGTCACATCCATTAGTCCAAATTGCTCTATATCTACAATCTACTCATCAGTCTAAGTATGACGAGGTCTCACAGTTCCTTTCTGCACCATATCACATATGTGATGATATCTAATCTCAATGTGCTTGGATTTGTCATAGCACAAGGGTTTATGTGCCAGACGGATTCCACTCTCGTTGTCGCAATATATCACTGCTGTATCTAGGACCTGGTCAAATAGCTCTTCCAAGCTAACAATGTATCCTTCCTCAGTCGTGTTTAAAGCAACAGAGTTTTGTTTCCTTCTTATACATGATATCATCATAGATCCCGAGCAGCACCCAAATGTGCTCTTCCTGTCACTAATGTTTCATGCAGTTTCATATCTTTGGAAGTGCATCTTAGACCAAGATCTTTCAACTCGAACTCAGAAGCCAGCTCCTTATTACGCTCAATCATCAGAGGCACACTCCCTGTCAAGAATAGTTCGTCAATATATAAAACCAAAATCAAAGTCATACCTTGGATCAGTTTGAAGTAGGGGTTCATATTAGCAGTACTCCCTGTGAATCCAAGCTTTACCAGGTAACTATCAATTCGGGCATACCAAGCTCGAGGAGCTTGCTTCAAACCACATAATGCTTTCTTCAATCTGCAAATGTGAGTCTTCATATCCTATACATCAGATCCCTGAGGTTGCTCAACACATACTTCTTCCTTGTGCTTTTCAATGCTTCCATCTACTTCATGCTTCATCTTGTATAGCCATTTTGAAGTTGCATCAGACTTTCCTTGAGGTCTCAGAACAACATCCCATACATCATTCTTCATAATCGACTCTTCGACCATAGCATCCTTCCAAACCTGTTCTCTCACAGCTACTTCATTCTGTTTGGGATTATCATCAGTGTTGATCCTGTTAGAGGGGAATGGTCCCCCTGACTTCTCTTTATTTCAATGCCATAACTCACTTTGATGGTTAGTGTCGTGGACCGATGCTAGAAGAGGTTTTCCATTGACTCTATAGAGTCCTTCAACTATAGATCCCAGTGTAAAAGCATTTCTCATCCGAGATTCCTTCAACCAAGAGAGGACCTTTCCATTGATGAAGGCTACTCTCATTCCTTTGTCTTCCAAGGCAGAAATAGATATCAAGTTCTTCTTTAGTTCCAGAACATACATCACTTCATGAAGAATAACAAATTCTCCATAGTCTAAATCAAATTTGACAGTACCAAAGCCCTTCATTGGATATGTAGTGTTGTCCCCAAGAATAATCTTCAAACTCGTCTCCCTCTCAACTAGATTTGAGAGGACTTCCTTATACCCGAAGAGGTGTCTAAAAGCCCCACTATCTACCAACCAACTATTATATGAATCCGAAGGAGAAGAACTAGAAAGGGTTGAAATAAGAATGTATTCAGATTGACTAGTAGCTATGTTACTTTCATACCTGGAGTTTCTTGACTTCTTTTGAGGACAAGGGCTTTCTTCACGATCATCCGGAGTATCTCTTCTCCTTCGATCGTCTCTCCCCCTTCTATCATCTCACCTTCTTCTATCATCACTTCTTCTTCTATATTCGCTTCTTCTTTTATCATTGTACCTGTTGTTGTTGTAGCTTCGGTCGGATCTTGGAGCATCTCTCTTTCTCGGATAGTCTCGGGCATAGTGACCACACTTATGACAATTGTAACATTCAATATCCCTTGATCTTTATTAGAGTCCTTTGACTCAGGAGAGGGCCTATTCAAACTAGATGGTCTTCCTTTTCCCTTTATCTTATTGTCTTGAGTAACAAATGCAGTGGGCTCTCCTTCTTTGTGATTTTGAATTCTCCCTCTTGAAATCATCCTAGATTCTTCTTGAGTGAGTTTTCCAACAAGCTCATCAAATGACGGAAAACTATTGTTATTGCTTATGGTGGTAATGAAGGTTTCCCAAATAGGAGGGAGACCTCTCAGGGTTACCAACACCAACTCCCTGTCAGGTACAGTTTCCCCAATTCTCTACAATTGATCTTTAAGACGAGATATCCTCATGATATAGGATTGCACAGATTCTCCTTTATTCATCTTCATATATTTGAGTTGATCTTTCAAGGAGATGATTTCATTCAAATTATTGACATCATACATGTTGGCCAGCTTATTATACATATCCTTGGACTTCTTCAAATTCCCAAGATATGCAAGTGATTCTCCTTTATTCATCTTCATATATTTGAGTTGATCTTTCAAGGAGATGATTTCATTCATATTATTGACATCATACATGTTGGCCAGCTTATTATACATATCCTTGGACTTCTTCAAATTCCCAAGATATGCAAGTGATCTTGTAAACCATCAACAATAATTTTCTTTGCTTTTAACTCACCTTTCTTGTACTTGTTCTTGGCAGCAGTGGGAGCATTTTCTAGAGGCTCGGGAACTTTTCCTTGAATGTACTCCAAGACATCATTGTCATCTGATATGATTTCCAACCTAATCTTCCAAGCAGCAAAATTTGATGAGTCTCCCAGCTTCTCAACTTCCTTGAAGTATGAGGTAGACATCTTGACTTGTTCAAATAGATTCCTTCAACTTTGCCAAAGATGATTGCTCTAGCTCTTGTCTCCTTTGGGCTTTTCCTTCACCTTAGCTTTGATACCATGTTAATTTTCCATTGTTCTATGTTATGTCAATTACTTTAGCCCAATTCAATCCTTCATTAAGCAATCTTTTCAGTAACAATTAATTCTTCCAATAATCAACAATAATTGAAGATAGAACAGTAAATGCAATGACAATAGGAGACAATCAACAACATCAACAAGAGACACCGATTTGGTCAAAGACCAGGGAAAAACCCCACAAGGGGGAAAACCCTTTGAAAATTCTTCTTCTATTAGATTGTCATAAAATGTTTAGCAGAGAGTACAATGAGCCCAAATTCATAAGAATTAAAGTCAAACTTTGACTATTCAAATAAAAGAAGCTTCAAAAGTCAACTTTAGTCAAACTATCAAATCTGTTATTCTATCAAAGTCAACAATAGTCAAATCTTCCCTAAATAGTCCACTAGTCAACACTCTAAGTGCCTTCCAACAACTCGGTCAAAGGTCATACAACTCGGCCTTGAATGCGGGTCAAACATCAGCCAAAACAATCTCGAAATCCACTGCCAAACTTGGTCAACGGAGAGAGGAGGATTGCGTTCAATGCACGTCTGAAATTTGTAGTCAAACCCTACAATCAACAATGGTCAAATTGCCAGATTACCTCAGTTCCTATGCCAATCAATGTGGCTTGCCCAAACAGAATATTTCCAAGTCAAATCACAGTCAAACAGTCCCTCAAACACCTCAGTCAACGTTGGTCAAAGTCATTGTTTCAAAAAGTCAACGCAAAAGTCAAAGATGCTAAGAAACCCTTCGCAAGTGGAGAGAGAGAGTTGCCTTGTACTTCTACAAACCAATCAGATTGAGAGAGAGAAGATAAGTTGATGTGATGTGATCTCCAAATGAGCTTGAGGTCACTTGTATTTATATGCATTGGAGGAGGGGTAATTTGCCCTTAGGCCAATCTTGACAATTTGTGTACCTGTGGGCTTGACTTCAAAAATACATTTTTCCTTATCCAAATTCAGTGCTTCAAAGGTCAATTTTGGTCCTCTTGGAAAGAGGAATCTAGTCCAATGATTGGAATTTGTCACTGAACTGCCAAATTACCAACTTGACCATGAAGTCTTCTCCCCTTTGTACCATCATTATTATTCACTAACACCCATCAATGGAAGGTTGGACTGAGGAAATGTTACTTCCCCTTAGGGGCTAGAAACACCTAATAGGGTTGTCCTTTAGCCACGAGGAAACACCATTGAGAGATCTAGGCCCTAATTTTGGAAGGGAATCCTTATTTGAGGTATTAAATAGCCCATGGCACTCAAGCTTGGTTCACTTAGATGCAATAATGATTTTTGTCCCTAATGACTGGTTGCTTTCACTAGAATCTGCTTTGTGATTGTCAAGTGGTTCAGCAACCCATGCCTTGGGCACCTTACCCACAGGTACCTAGGCCATCAAAGGAGTATATTGGCACCATCAAGTAAAACGTTGAGACTCTTGGGCCTCCCAGTAGCACCACAGGTCACAAACATACCAGAGCACTCCTTACACCTAGGACATTCTACCACTTTGCACTAGATGTGACGATTCTTCAGGATAACACACCTAGGCCAGCGTGCCCCCAGGCCTGCCTTAACACCTTATGAGGGATGGCAATTAATTCAAGGCCCAAATGAGGATGGTCTCACTTTCAGAGACTTGGAAGTTGGGAGGGCTAATAGCACCTGGAAAGCCCTCAATGTTGGAGCAGAGATGGAAACTTTTCACAATTGGATACCCATAGAGACCACTTTTTGGTGCCCCAACTGGGTTTCATAACCATGGGGAAGTACTAAGGTGGATTTAAGAGCCAACCCTCAAATCATGACTTTTACATGCTTCTGCATCACATTTGGCACCTCCTAGGACTTGGACATCGCATTTGGAGGCCATTTCATCCATGATGTCAACCCGAGAAGGCTAGCAGCTCACACGTGTGGGCTTAGTTTTCAATTATGATCAAAAGCTAGTGGGTTGGCTTGTAACCAAAGGGATTCTTGTGATTTAACTTGTTAGTAGGGGCTTTCACACTAATATTAGGACTCATCCTCCTCATATAAATAGAGGAGAGGAACATTTCATTTCACCATCATCACTTGTGTTGATTTGGGGTAGCATTGGATGCGCTCTAGCCATGAAAATTGGTGGAGAGGCTAAAGCACATGAGATCTCCAAGACCCAGAAATAGTTTGGGGAAATTCCACTCAGTTAGAGAGATATTAAAATAATTAATATTTTTAATGGAGTTCCTAAGTCTAAACTTAGGAAAATTAAAATATTAATGGGTATTAATACAAAACTGGGTGAGACTTTCACGCTAATATTAGGACTCATCCTCCTCATATAAATAGAGGAGAGGAACATTTCATTTCACCATCATCACTTGTGTTGATTTGGGGTAGCATCGGATGCGCTCTAGCCATGAAAATTGGTGGAGAAGCTAAAGCACATGAAATCTCCAAGACCCAGAAATAGTTTGGGGAAATTCCACTCAGTTAGAGAGATATTAAAATAATTAATATTTTTAATGGAGTTCCTAAGTCTAAACTTAGGAAAATTAAAATATTAATGGGTATTAATACAAAACTGGGTGAGAATGTTCTAAAAGACATAGATAAGCCAAATTTAATCTTAGCCGTTGATTAGAGATTTAATCTCGACTGTTGAAGACTCAACAGGAAAAGTATAAGAGGAGGCTTAAGGGTCAGTTGGAGATACACCAAGATTGATCAGTCAATTCGTTTTTCTGGAGCAGGGTTTGCTAAGAAAATTCAAACAAGTGATTTGAGTTGCAATGAGGGGCAATGAGTACATAGCAGAGAGGCAAAGATAGTGTCAGAGGGTCAGCGCAGTCATTGAAGAGGCTACGCAGAGGCAGCTAGAGACTGCGCAGAGGCTGAGGGGCCTGTGTGGGTGACGCAGAAGGCCAAAGAGCTGATGCAGAGAGGCAGAAGGCTAACGCAGAGGGTTCTAGAGCTACGTTGAGGCTAGCAGAGCCTTGGAGAAGCGCTGGAAGGATTCTCGTGGGGCAGACTTACCGAATATCTATCTCCGAGAAGAGGTATTACTGCTGTGTAAAAATCTCTGTTGGGTGACCTAGTTCAGCGCCCTAGTTGTACTCAAGAAATCTGCATAATAATAAAACCCTCAGAACTGTTACACCAGTTTTCCCGCATTGGGTTTTTCGGGGGACGATTGTCCAAAAATAATAGTGTCCCTTGTGTGTTTGTCTCAGTATTTTTCAGTTGATGATCCATATATAAGTTAAGGCTGCATTTGTGTTTATTTTCAGTATTTATATGTATAAATAACTTGTTAATGGAATAAACAAGTGAGTGAAATAAAACAGATAATGCAGTAGGGATTTCTAATGTGTCAGACTTAGAAATTTCAACATGGTATCAGAGCATTGCAAATCACAGGAGAACTGAAGGCACCAGCAGATATCGGAAATTTGCAACAGTAGCAGCTGTGCCAAGAGACAGAGTTGCTCCTAAGCAAAAGGCAACAGAGAAAGAGTGACGCAGAGGGCATGTGTCATCATTTAGAGCCAAAGAGAGGGCCAGCGCAGAGGCAGAAGAGGCTCACGAAGAGCCATGTCATCCTACTCAATCAGGTAGGCTTGACACAGTTGGCCAGAGGAGTGATTCAGCCTTTGCTCGGATTGTGCAGAGCTGGAAGGCTCAGTTTCTTTAGTTGCTGGGGCATAGGGAGTTGTCGGAAGATTGTGGATTAGAAAGCTGGTGGGGTGTTGTTATTGTTGAAGCAGAACAGTACCTAACAGGACAGAAACAAAGTAGAGGGAGTCGCTGCCTTGACGGATTTCTAGCTAAGAAATCCAAATCCGAGTTGCAGTTGCAAAGAGGATCGAAGAGGAGCGGATTGAAAGTTAGCGGCAAGATTTCCAACAAGGAAATCAGGACTTAGAGGGAGATTTCTAGGAGGGAAGTAGAATCTCAGAGGGAGTCCAAAAGGAGGAGCGAAGATGGCAATGAACGGACCAAGGGATCATGACAGGTTGGACGGGGCCTCCAACTTTGTCATCTAGAAGGCCAAGATCCTGTCTGTTCTAGATAGACATCAGATCAAGGGCTTCGCCTTGAGAACTGTGGTTATCCCAGTCGACCCAGCTGATAATGAAAGGTATGAGGATGCAATGGCCAAGGCAAAGTGCATAATCCTTGATGGGGTCAAGGATCATGTAGTACTGCATATTGCCAAGAAGAACACGGCAAAGGAGATGTGGGATACCTTGACGACATTGTATCAGGGCACTTCCGTGTTGGAATTTCTAAGTCTATCCGTTAGAAATTCTTCCTGTACTATCTGATTTATTTCTTCCTACTTGTTCAGTTACTTAACAATACAAATACAGTATCAACACATATAGATCATCAACTGAAAGAAACAAGCACACAAGTGACACCGTTGTTTGTGAGTAAGAAGAGTCACACATTTGAATACTTTAAGCAGTTCAGAAATATGATTGAAAAGCAAACAAGGAAGTAGATAAAAATTCTCCGCTCCGATCAGGGGGGAGAATATAGGAAGGATGAGCTTATCAAGTATTGTAAAGATAATGGAATATTACAGCAATTCACAGTACCCCATACTCCTCAGCAAAATGGAGTAACAGAAAGAAAGAACATAACACTGGTGGAATGCGCTAGAAGCATGTTGAAAGGTAAGAATCTATCAAATGGTTTTTGGGCTGAAGCATTGAACATTGCAGTTTATTTGAAAAATAGGAGTCTTACAAAGAGTCTTGAGTTTAAAACTCCTTATGAAGCACTATATGGATTTAAACCTGCAGTAAAACATTTAATATTATTTGGGTCTAAAGAATTTGCCCATATTCCAAAGACAGAAGAAAACTAGATTCAAAAGCCATCAGATGTACCTTTATAGGGTACTGTTCATAATATAAAGATTATAGATTATTTAATCCCTCTACTCACAAAATTTTTGTTAGTAGAGATCATATTCCATGAACATGATTGTGAAGAATTTGATAAGCACAATGAGGTATGGGATATTCCGTACTTGGTGGAAGAAGAAAGTGAAGAAATAGGAAACAATCAAGATCAGCAGCAGACAAAGGTAGAAGATGAACAGCAACAGCAACAGATACAACAGCAGCAGCAGCAGCAACGGGAAGAAAAAGAGAATGATGATCAGACAAGGTTTGAGGCTACCCCACCACTTAGGAGATCAGGTAGGAAAGCTCAATTGCCTGCAAGATATAGGGAAAATGCTTTTATAACTAGTATGATGAATATTGTTGAACCTTCTAGTTATAAGGAAGCAAATGAATGTAGCGAATGGAAAACAACTATGGAACAGGAATATGAATCTATAATCAGAAACAACACTTGGGAACTGGTTGAACTTCCTAGAGGGAAACAAACCATAGGTTGTAAATGGTTGTATAAACCAAAGATTAATGCAAATGGAACTATAGATAAATTAAAAGCTAGATTGGTAGCAAAGGGTTATTCACAAAAAGAAGGCATTGACTATGAAGAAACTTTTGCCTCTGTAGCTAAACTTAATACCATCAGAATGTTGATTACTTTAGCTACTAAAAAACATTGGATGATTCACCAACTAGATGTAAAGTCTACATTTTTAAATGGAGAATTGAAAGAGGAGGTTTATTTAGAGCAACCTAAAGGGTCTGTCCAGAAAGGGAAAGAACATTTAGTCTGTAGATTAAATAAAGCACTTTATGGACTAAAGCAAGCACCCAGGTCTTGGTATGAAAAGATTGATTCATTTTTTCTACAATTTGGCTACAACAGAAGCAAAAACGACCCTAATCTTTATACCATGCAAGATGAACAAGGGCACATAGTGTTGATTTCTTTGTATGTAGATGATTTGATTATCACAGGTGATGCTACATATCTGATCAAAGAAATCAAGCAACAGATGTCACAGGTGTTTGAAATGAAACACCTTGGTGAATTAAGATACTGTTTGGGTCTTGAGATCTGGAGAGATTCAGGAAAAACATTTTTGTCCCAGGGAAAGTATGTCAAAGGACTACTAGAAAGATTTAGGATGGATTAGTGTAAGCCTGCAGCAATACCATTATAGCAGAACATCAAACTGCGGAGTGAGGATGGCTCTAAAGAGGTAGATGCGACACTTTACAGACAGTTGGTTGGAAGCATAATCTACCTTACCACTACTAGACCAGATTTGGCTTATGTAGTCAGTGTGCTAAGTCAATATATGTCCAAGCCACTTGAAAGTCATTGGAATGCAGCGAAAAGTGTTTTGAGGTATCTACAAGGTACTGTAGATTATGGTATTATTTATACTGATTCCTCTGATGTTAGATTGACAAGATTTATAGATTCAAACTGGGCTGGAAATGTAGACGATCGCAGATCCATAACAGGCTATGCATTCAGCATTGGATCCGGGATGATTACATAGAGCAGTAAGAAATAGAACACAGTTTCCTTGTCTTCAGCGAAAGTAGAATATCAAGCTATGTGTGTAGCAACATGTGAGGCAGTTTGGTTGCGGAGACTTCTCCAGGATGTTGGGGAAGAACAAAAAGATGCAACAATGATCAAATGAGACAATCAGAGTTCAATCAAACTTGCCAATAATCCGGTGTTTCACAAAAGCACTAAACACATTGATACACAGTTCCACTTTGTCAGGGAGAAAGTGCAATCAAAAGAAATCCATTTGGTATATCGTAATACATGTGATAATGTTGCAGACATTTTCACTAAGCCTCTTGGCAAAATCAAGTTTGAAATGTTTAGGGAGATGTTAGGCATATTTGTGAATCCCTTCTCTATTAAGGGGGAGTGTTAGAGATAATGGAGAATATCTTAAAATAGTGAGTTGGTTCACGAGACCTCAGGATAGGAATTAGTTTTTATTTTTTAGGTTATGGTTCTAACTTCCCTAAATCTGTGATTACTAGTTCCACTTTGTCAGGGAGAGAGTGCAATCAAAAGAAATCCATTTGGTATATCATAATACATGTGATAATGTTGCAGACATTTTCACTAAGCCTCTTGGCAAAATCAAGTTTGAAATGTTTAGGGAGATGTTAGGCATATTTGTGAACCCCTTCTCCATTAAGGGGGGGTGTTAGAGATAATGGAGAATATCTTAGAATAGTGAGTTGGTTCACGAGACCTCAGGATAGGAATTGGTTTTTATTTTTTAAGTTATGGTTCTAACTTCCCTAAATTTGTGATTACTATATAATGTGTGATGTACATGAACAATGTAGAGCGTTCTGCAGAGCTAGACTCTCCTGGTTCAGACTCTCTTTTGTAGCGCTGACCAGTGGGTTTCATTTCATTTAATACACAACATTGCATTTTTATCAAAAATCTCCTCGCTCAATGTTGATCAAACAGTCTGAAATTCGGCCAGTAATTTCTACCCATAAATTCTATCCTCCTAGCCACACGTGTGAGAGAGAGAGAGGATGCCCCAAGTTGTACGAACCAATTTGATGAAGAGTGAGAGAAGAATGTGTGAGTGACGGATGTACAAATGAGGTGTGAGGTCTCTTCTATTTATACACTTTGTTTTGGGTGAAGAGACACATCCATTGGGCTTCTTGAACCTACATTTCGCTGAGGCCGACCTGAACAGTTTGCACATGAGAGGGAATAAATTCAAAATCACACTTTTGCTTGTTTGAATGAGATGATCTTTATATCAGTCTTGGACCTCTCGAAAAGAGGAATCCAATGCAATCATCATCTCCATCAAATGAGTTGTCCCAAGGTGGAACAATGTAGAGCGTTCTGCAGAGCTAGACTCTCCTGGTTCAGACTCTCTTTTGTAGAGCTGACCAGTGGGTTTCATTTCATTTAATACACAACATTGCATTTTTATCAAAAATCTCCTCGCTCAATGTTGATCAAACAGTCTGAAATTCGGCCAGTAATTTCTACCCATAAATTCTATCCTCCTAGCCACACGTGTGAGAGAGAGAGAGGATGCCCCAAGTTGTACGAACCAATTTGATGAAGAGTGAGAGAAGAATGTGTGAGTGACGGATGTACAAATGAGGTGTGAGGTCTCTTCTATTTATACACTTTGTTTTGGGTGAAGAGACACATCCATTGGGCTTCTTGAACCTACATTTCGCTGAGGCCGACCTGAACAGTTTGCACAGGAGAGGGAATAAATTCAAAATCACACTTTTGCTTGTTTGAATGAGATGATCTTTATATCAGTCTTGGACCTCTCGAAAAGAGGAATCCAATGCAATCATCATCTCCATCAAATGAGTTGTCCCAAGGTGGAATTTGGCCCTATTTGCCAATTTTTACACTACCTCTTAACTAGGGAGAATTCCACCTATCAATCCATCTATCTTCATCGTCCCATCTGTTAATTTTCTAGCATCGGATGTGTTCTAGCCACAAAATTCTGTGGAGAGGCTAGAATACATGAGGTCTCCAAAACCCAGAAATCGTTTCTAGAGATTCCTCCTAGAAGTGTTTCAATTAGATTGTTAACTGATTTTTAAATATTTCGTAAGTCTAAACTTAGGGAATATGGTTAATTAATCAATATTATTTGAGATAAGGCGTGAATCATCTACAAACTCACACAGATCGGCCCAGAAATGATCCTAGCCATTGATTAAGTTTTAATCTTGGTGGTTGGTGCTCCAACAGTGGATTATACAAGAAATTTGATGTGGTGACAGAGATCATCCAGTGCAGATACTCAGTTGCCCAGGCAGTTCGATTTTCTCAGTAGCAACAGCTCAAAAGAAAAGATAGAGCCAGAGGGTGAGTAGCAGGTGGAAGAGGAGAGTAGTAGCATTCCAAGAAGAAATTTTTCAATTCCCAAAAGAGTCAAAGGAAGAAAGGCCGAAATCTTCAGAGGGCCAGTGTAGGCTTTGTGCAAAGGGTGACGGAGGCAGCTCAACGCAAAGGTTGGGGAAGCTATTTCAGAGGCAGAAAATCGCTGTAGGGTGAGAGAAATTTCTCACAATATTTTTGCCAGTATTTTCTTCAGATTAGATTGCCAGCTGGCATCTAAATTATTGTAATCAAAATTGTTGTTGGATATTACTATTGCACCAGTTTTCCCAAGTTGGGTTTTTCTGGGGACAATGATCCAAAAAAAATTGTATCGAAATTTATTGTGCCCTAAAATTTCTCAGTTTCCAGTATTTTATTTTCCACAGTATTTTTATGGTGAAAATTGGAGTTGTGATTTTATTCGTTATTTGTCATAGCAAATAAACTGCATAATTAATTTTTGAGTTAGAAGAATAATTTCCAATAGCTGCAATAGATAAAATTTCACATGGTATCAGAGCTTAATTGATCAGTCGAGAAGCTCAGAAGCAAAGAAAGGAATTTCATTATTCAGAGGGAGCAGCAGATCGAAATTCCCAGAGAAACTACGCAGAACCCAGAACAGGCAGTTCGAGTTGCTAGGGCAATAGTTCGATTTTTCAAATAAAAGGAGGCAAGAAAATTGAATTGCCCAAATTAGTGATTCCAACGGTCAAAGGAAGCAGTTGCAGCTCAGATTTTCGCTAAGCAGTGTCCTGATTGGATTCAGAGAGCTTTTGCTACAGGCTATAGAGCAGAATCAGCGTCAGGAGGAAAAGAGGAATAGCACATTTTTCAATTAATAGCCATGGACAGAAGTAACAATCAGGAGACTTCAGATTTGTCTTCTAGATTGGAAGATGAATTTGCTTGCTTAGCAGGATCAGTTTCACAAAGAGTATGGTATATAGACAGTGGAGCATCAGCTCACATGACAGGGATTAGAGAATATTTATCTAGCTACAAAAAAGAACAGATGGATTTCCAGATTACTATGGGAAAGAAAATGAAATGTACTCCAGTAGGGAGAGGTACCATAGATTTTCAAGGGGAGTTAGGAATAAGCACCAGCGCTTCAGATTTATTGCATGTGCCAGGATTGGGTATGAACCTGATTTCAGTAGCCCAGATACAGGATAAGGGATATGATATTCACTTTGTAGGGAAGAAAGTGTATGTCAAACACCTAAGCTGGAAAAAGGTAAGACACATTAGAGTTCGAAGTAATAGGTTGTACCAGTTACAAATTGATTCTCCAATGGCACTGATAAGCAGTAATAGTCGCAGTGGAAAGGAGTTGAATGAATTATGGCACAGGAAAATGGGACATCTACACCATGGAGCACTTAGGATGCTCAAAGAAATCATAAGAGGGGTTCCTAAACTTGGAACTGAACACGATGATGTGTGTAGAGGATGCGTACATGGGAGGTATGCTAAGGCGACATTTCCAAGAAGTGACAGCAGAGATGATCGCGTGTTAGGACTTATACACTCCTCCAATATTTGTGGTCGATGTCCACTAGAGCTCTCAGCAGTGCCGAATATTTCGTCACCTTTATTGATGATCATTCCAGGAAAACCTGGATTTACTTCTTGAAGACCAAGAATGAGGTCTTTGATCATTTTAGAGAGTTTGCTCTGGTGGATCATTTTAAGATCAAGGTGCTTCGCTTAGATAATGATGGAGAATATATTGATAAAGACTTCACATATTTCTGTGCAAAGGAAGGCATCAAGAGAGAATGGATAGCTCCATATAATCCACAGCAGAATGGTGTATCGGAGCGGAAAAAAGAACTATTGTTGGAGCCGCAAAAGCTATGTTGACCAGGATTTACCCAGATTTATGTGGGCAGAAGCATGTAACAAGGCAATGTGTATTCAGAACAGGACTCCTCATGGACCATTGGGGAAGAAAACACCAGAAGGAGTCTTCATGGCGAAGAAGCCAAAAGTCAACCACCTCAGAATTTTTGGCAGCGTTGCTTATCGTCACGTGCCAGATGATAAAAGGACCAAACTGGATTAGACTGCAGAGAAGGAGTTTTTCGTTGGGTACAGCGAAACCTCAATGGCATTCAAAATCTACATTCCTAGCAATAGGAAGATAGTAGTAAGGCAAAATGTGAAGTTCATGGAGGACCGTGTTTTCAAGAGGTCTCATGAGATGCCTACAAGTGATCAGAATTAGTCAGCAGAAGCTCCTTTAGTCCACCAGCAAGGGCAGCCACAGGGGCAACCAGTGGGACAAGCAGGGGGATAGCCACAAGAGTCAAGTACTGTGACTAGAACCAGTATTTCCTCAGGTGCAGGAAATCCGGGGAGTTCTCAGCAAATGGAGCAATAGAGATAGGATGAGGAGGAGTTGGCAAAACCTCCCACGACTAGTGGTCGAGCCAGCAGAGAGGTTCGTCAGACATTAAGGGATGCAGAGGAGTTTATTGGGACTCCTAAGACGAGCAAGAGACAATGTAAACAGCCTAATAGATACCAAGCATTGGTAGCTCAAGTTACAGAACCTTCCATCTTTTAAGAGGCCGCACAACATCAGGGGTGGATAGATGCCATGGTAGAAGAGTATAGCTCTATCATGACGAATGATGTTTGGGAGGTTGTGTCAAGGCCAAAAGACAGATCAGTTGTAGGTTCGAGGTGAATCTATAAGATCAAATATGCGACAGACGACAATGTGGAAAAATACAATGCTAGGTTCATGGCAAAGGGGTATGCACAAAAGGAAGGTATAGATTATGAGGAAACCTTAGCCCCAGTTGCCAGATACACTTATATCCGGTCAATTATATCTCTAGCAGCTCAGATTGGATGGCAGATTCACCAGATGGACGTCAAGACGCTTTCTTGAACGGAGTGATAGAGGAAGAAGTGTATATAGAACAGCGAGAGGACTTTGAGACTCAGGAGAGGCGCATGCATGTGTGCAAATTGAAGAAGGCTCTATACGGGCTCAAGCAGGCTCACAAGGCATGGTATTATAGAATTGACACCTACTTGCAGCAGATGGGGTTCGTCAAGAGTGACATAGATCCCAACCTCTACTATTTGATGGTAGAGGATGAGCCCCTCATTCTCGTTTTGTATGTGAATGATTTATTCTTGACAGGATCATCAGGGCTCATAGAGGATTGCAAGAGGAACCTAGCAGTAGAATTTGACATGAAGGATTTGGGGTTGATGCCTTATTTCCTAGGATTGGAAGTGTGGCAGAAGCATGGGGAGATCTTCCTTAGGCAAGGAAGTTACGCTACAGATATTCTAAAGAGGTTCAGAATGCAGAATTGCAGACCCATGTCTACACCCATGATTACCAACTGGAAGAAGATAGACGCATCAGATGACAAGGATGTTGACCCCACCTTGTATAGACATCTCATTAGGTTTCTCATGTATCTGGTCAACACTAGGCCAGATATTTGCTTCGCAATCAATATCCCTAGTCAGTTCATGGTGAAACCGAAAAGGGTACATCGAGCAGTAACGAGACATATTCTGAGCTACATTCATTGCACAGTCGAGTATGGGTGAAAATATACTCGAGAGGATAACATCAAACTTTGTGGGTACACAGATGCAGATTGGGCAGGCAGTTCAGTGGACAGAGAAAGTACCTCCAAGTACTGCTTCAATGTTGGATCAGGGATGGTTTCTTGGTGTAGCAGAAAGCAGAAGTCAATAGCACTGAGCTCTGTAGAAGCAAAGTATATGGCAGCCAGCAAAGCTACATGTGAAGCTATTTGGCTTCGGACGCTGCTAGTAAGCTTGTTCAGGAAGAGGATGGAGGCAACCAGTGTCTATTGTGATAATCAGAGTTGCATAAAGCTATCTAAGAATCTAGTGTTTCATGACAAGTTGAAGCACATCGATATTCGGTGTCACTTCATCAGAGATTATGTACAACGAGGGGTAGTCCAGCTCCCACAGAAGAGAAGGTTGCAGATATACTCACGAAATCTCTAGGGAGAGCTAAGTTCGTATATTTCAAAGAACAAATGGGTATGGTGGAGAACCCGTTTTAGTAGTAGGGATAGGCTATTTTTAATGTTGTAGATGTTGCAGTTGCAGAAGCAACAGATGAGAGAGAGTTGCAGTGCAGATGTAGTGTTGGCAGTAGTATGGCAGGGTTGGCAGCAGCACATATGCAGCGTATATCAGAGTTGCGCAACGGTTGATGGGAAGTATGGTCAGACATCAGCAGCGTGACAGAAGATGAGGCAAAAACATGGCGCTGCTACAGGGTGTGTAGTAGCACTAGAACACATTCTTCACTAAGAGGGGGTGTTAGTTTTTGTAGCAATGGATGTGTTCTAGCCACGAAAGTTTGTGGAGAGGCTAGAATACATGAGATCTCCAAAACCAAGTAATCGTTTCCGGAAATTCTGCCTAGAAGTATCTTAATTAGATTATTAACCGATTTTTAAATATTTCCTAAGTCTAAACTTAGGGAATATGGTTAATTAATCAATATTAATTGAGATAAGGTGTGAATCATTTAGAAACTAGAAACTCACACAGATCGACCCAGAAATAATCCTAGCCATTGATTAAGTTTTAATCTTGGTCGTTAGTGCTCCAACAATGGATTATAAAAGAAAGTCGATGTGGTGATGGAGATCATCCCATGCAGATACTCAGTTGCCCAGGAGGTTTGATTTTCTCAGTAGCAACAGCTCAGTAGAGAGGATAGAGCTAGAGGGTGAGTAGCAAGTTGAAGAGGAGAGCAGTAGCATTCCGGGAAGAAGTTTTTCAGTTCTAAGAAGAGTCGAAGCAAGGAAGGCCGAAATCTTCAAAGGGTCAGTGTAGGCTCTGCACAGAGGGTGATGCAGGTAACTCAGCGCAAAGGCTAAGGAAGCTATTTCGAAGGCAAAAAATAGTTGTGGGGTGAGAGAAAATTCTCACAATATTTTTGCCAGTATTTTCTTCAGATTATATTGCTTACTAGGCATCTAAATTATTATATTCAGAATTGTTGTTGAATATTAATAATAAAACCCTCATCTGCTGCACCGGTTTTCCCAAGTTGGGTTTTTCCGAGGACAATTATCCAAAAATAATTGTGTCAAAATTTATTGTGTGCTAGAATTTCTCAGTTTCCAGTATTTTATTTTCCGCAGTGTTTTTATGGTGAAAATTACAGCTGTGATTTTATTCGTTATTTGTCGTATATCAAAGAAACTACATAATTAATTTTTGAGTTAGAAGAATAATTTCCAATAGCTGCAATAGATAAAATTTCACACCATCCTATCATCGTGTACCATCTCTGCTCTGCTGAACCATGAAGTAATAATGAAGAAGAATTGATCGAGAGTGATTCACAAGACCTCACCACTCTCCACTGACAAAGGTCAATCCTCAGTGGATCCCAAATCAAGTTGTTGAACACTATACATCCTAGACATAGGGAGTACAGCAGTATACGATGCGTCCATGGGTAGTGCTATGGTCCCTATCCACGTTTCTAAACTCATTGGCCATATGAGAAAGGTACTTCCCATGAGTCCCGAACTACATGGGTAGGATGTATGTTGGGGCATCAGCAGGAGAAGGTGAACCACTCATCCTGCTCATATGCCATAGGAGAATGTGAACCACTCATCCTGCTCATATGCCATAGGAGAATGTGAACCACTCATCCTATGCACATGTTAATCATAGGGGAAGGTGAACCACTCACCCTACATACATGTATCTGCAATCATAGGGGAAGGTGAACAATTCACCCTACACACATGTCAACCATCTTGGGGTATCATAGCAGAAGGTGAACCACTCACCCTGTACATAGTACACCATTAGGGGAAAGTGAACCACTCACCCTATGATCGCTCATAGCTCCAAGAAGTACCCCAAGCCCCCAAGAGCTCCTAGAGCTCAATGTCTAACTCATGTGGGACCCTCATAGGAGGGTCTTTCCACAACTCCAAGTCTCTCACGGAAGGCTAAGAATTTGACCTTCCCTAAGGGCTTCGTGAGAATGTCTGTGACCTCCTCATCTGTCCTGACATGTTGGAGCTTTATTGCTCCTTGTTGTACCATATCCCTGATAAAGTGGTACCTAATATCAATGTGCTTGGAACAGTTGTGGAACATGGGATTATCTGAAAGGTGAATCCCAATCTGGTTGTCGCAGAAGATCACAGTGGTATCCAACACGTGCTTGTAAAGACCAACACAATTTGAACCATTAAATTCTAGAGAATATACAATTACAGTTTATGCATAATTCATCAATTTAATTTACATTTTCATACCTAGTTCCCGAGTTTGATGTCGATTCCTTGCTGATGTAGCTCCAATTACTTCCAATACCAAACGACTAAATCCTCCCAGCCAAGTTGAGAACATACTTCCAAATTAGAATATTTTGGTCCCCCGTGCCCAAAAGCCTCAAGAATAATTGCTCAATCCTGAAATTTCAATTCGAATATCCATCTCAAAATTCAATCTCCCACTCTCATTCTTCTTTTCCTCCAAAAAAATTCCTCCCTTCTGCCTCGGCATGCTTGGGATAAGTACTCTTCCCAGGCGGTCATAGCCTTCTTCCACTGCCCTCATTAGATTTTATTTGATTTTATTTCACAGGTAAGGCTTTTTATGTGTAATGGGAGATGAGGGTACATTTTTAGCTTGATATGATTTACGTGATTAAATTTAAATGATTTTTAACTTTCATAAAGTTTGATTTATAATAATAAAATCAATAATTATATATATATCAAAATTTGTTATATTAATTTAAAATTTTAATATATATATATATATATTAAAAAAATATAACTTATAATTCAACTCTATAAAGATTAATATTTACATTAGAAGGATTGGAATTGTACATTTTATTTACCCTGATAAGTACAAAGTATTTAATATGTATATTTGTGTCGAATCTCTTTTCTCAATAATTTAGGTATTTAGTCTATTTTCATTTATTTAGATATTTTTCCTAATAAGTATACTAGTGCAAGGCATGCGATGTGTGCATATGTAGCTATCATATGCATATATCGTATTGTAATGACCCACCTATAACTATAAATAAAATACAAGTATTAACATACATACGTGACCTCCATACAATAGCTACGTATGCATGGACCTGCATGTATCGCACTATATATATGATAAATCCTTAAACTAACAGAAATTGTTAATTTTAATTTACAAATTAAGATTTAAAATTTAAAATTAATAAAATTATAAAATAAATTAATTAAAACCATAAATTAAATTAATTGAATTAATTCATTAAAATAATAAATAAACTTTATCAAATCAAAGCTCCATATTCAAATAAAATCAATAAAAATCAAATAAGATTTCGTTTTATAAAAATTACACATATCAAAATTATGACACAAAGATGGGAGGAAGGCAATGGACGGGGAGTTAAAAGGAGGAAGGCAATGGACGGGGAGTTAAAAGGAGGAAGGAAATCTTGAGAAGGGGGAGGAGGAAAAACAGAGAAAAATTTCAATTTTAACACAGAGATACAGACACTCTGGAGTTTTGAGTTTTGATTGTACTGGAGTTTTTGGGCACGGGGGATCAGATTGCTTCGACTGGAAAGCATTCTGAAACTGTGTACCCAAGTTGTACTCAGTTCGGCAGGGTGGTTTTTGGCCGTTTTGGTAACACAGCGGGACATGAATTGCAGCAGAGCAAACAAATATTCAACAAAGCAGATAGCCGGACAAGAATTGCAGCAGAGTAGACAGATTTTCAGCAAAGCAAAAAGGTTGGTATTCATTAGATTAATTTATTTTAAATTCTGTATTTAAAATCTCATGTTCTGCTATTTTGAAATTAGCTTGAGATTAAGGGTCTTACATTCTGGTATCAGAGCTTAGTTCAAACTCTCGGACCTGTTAAGTCTGTTAAGATTTACAGATTTAAATCTGTTAAGATAAGGTTACAGTTGAATTCAAAAAAAAAATTACTGAACTCTTGAGTGATGAACAGACAAATAGAAAGGTCTTACACTAGCTGAAGCAAAGGTACATCCAAGCTCAGAAAATAAGAGAGTCACTAATGAATAAGCCACAGTATTATATCGAATAAGCCATAGTATTATATCAAGTCTTCTGTATGCAACTATTTTTTTTTTTATAAATATAATACATTGATGAGGATTTTAAAGATGATTTCCTCAGAGAACAAGCCAACTTTGGCACGATGATTTACATCTGCAATGATATATTTGCACCTGCTTTACGGTCATTATGGGAAGTGACCAGAGTGTGTACGTTTGTACAATTGAGCGCTAGCCGAAGTAGTAAACCCTTACGCACTTGTCTTAATTCCTTTCTTTTGGGTAAATTTGTTTAAACCCTTGCTGAACTGGTTTATGCCCACGGCTGCCATACCTGGTGTCAATGGCAATAAGTTACAAGTCGAAATTGCAGATAGTCAATAAAATATATATACATATATAAATAAATGCTGTGAAATTTTTATAAATTCATACTTTCTATTCAAGGAAATTTGCATTAGCTGTCTTCATTATTCTGTCTTTCCCATGCCTCTTTACTCATCCGTAGTTGTTCCGCTATCAAATTCGAACTCGATGTATCAAGCCGCAAATGTATAAGCAACGTGATTCGATACCTTGACCTCTGCCAGCAGAAAAATGGACTGAGCAGAGAGAATGGTCTGTAGCCACACAATATATATCAGCCACAAAGCTACAGACCTCCATGCGCTAAGAATGCCACGGTCCTTACTCACCCTTTCTCAATAGTTTGACGCGTGAGAACCCATTTCGTGAGTGGCACTTGGTGTCATATGATATTGTTTGACGTATGTCAACCACCAGCGGAATTCGAACATATAACCTCTTGGTTATAAGACGGACGCTCCACCACCACGTAAATTAATATATGCACAGTTAAATGTATCGATATATTATTATTTGCTTAATTTTAAATTTTAAATTTTAAATTTAAATTTATATTTCGGAAATATAGCTATGATAATATATTCTGTTAATTCAAAAGTTCTGGAAACGACGCAATGGAATTCAAAACTTGCACCACCGCATAACCAAATGACTACCGTCACACCATGAATGTGGAAATTATTCATTTCAATTTAGAAAAATTTGTTTATAAGTCTGTAGGGAAAATAACCAATTTAGGGGGCTTGCAGAGTTTGAACCCGTGACCCTCGCCAACCAAATACCAACGATTGGGAATCCTGGTTGGCACACGTGAAGTTCGAACTGCAGACCTACCGCAATATAGCTCAAAACTCCACCTCAACGCCACCGCTTAGACGAAACATTTATAATATATTTATTAAATATTGCTTTTCTTTAACATATATAAAGGGTTAATGTAAGAATCATCGGGTTCAGATTTTCAAGTTTTTTTTTGGGTATTCTCCCCCTTGTTTCGAACGCATGACGTATGTTAGGTTAGTGCCCAAATCATCAGGAGATACCTTTAATCTTTAACATATATAAAGGGTTATATAAGTAATATGATGATAGCTTCTCGGCAGAGGCAGAGAACGTATCAACCAATAACTTATCGTTATATAAGTTTTCCGCAAATATTAAATGATCAAGTATATAAATTAACATAGCCATAGTTCCAGTTATATGATCGATGCATTATAGCATTCGGTAGGGACCACTGTTTATTTACGCATTATATATACTATTATATATATATATATATACAAATGATAGGTCTATCACTCATCACTACAGTAATATTAATTTTATAATCGTAGCCGGAATGGAATTATAATCTGGAATGAAGCAAATCCGTGTCTAAAGGCTTTTAAAATTTATTAACCTATGCTAAAGTTAAAACACCTAGTCGATGGCTCTCGTAAATTCCTATGACATAATTAGCATAGGTGATAAATCATATACTCCACGAATTTAATTGGAAATTCTCTTATTACATCAAACACAACCGTGAAAATATATTATAAATACGTAATGTATAAGAATATTAAAACCATTACATGTCCTCATATGAAAGATTAGTATTTCGGGGTTAGGATCGAACCCATTACAACTGAAGTAATTTGCGAGTTTATAATATTATTGTTGAAATTAGTCTTTCCCCACACTGTTTGGAAAGGTCTCAAGAATATGTTCATAGTGAAATAATAAGATAGATGCCTAGAGGAGAACCAACATTTTAGGTTTCGTACCATAACTTTATAAAATCAATAAATGATAATTAATGTAATATATGATTTTATAATAATTATTGAGACTTTATATTTTAATAGACCTTACTATATATATTATAGAAGTCCTCCAAACAATCAAACCTGCTCAATTTAACATATCAAGTCAAGGAAGGAGCATTATGTCCCAGCTATGAGGAAAAAGGAAAATTATATGCAACTCATTTATATTTGTAAATATTTTATAGCATAATTAGGTAAATTGCGAAATAAATATTATGATTTATAAAGACCCATGCATCTTACTAAGAATTATTAGGCATTAGGATAGAATACCCTGCATTAGGACAAGGAGGTCGCGAGACCACCCTCCTTGACCTCGGTACCAGTAAGACCTGCCTAGCAGGTAAAAATAGCAAAAATAACTATACCCGTTTGTAAACTTAAAATTGCAAAATTATATGTTAAATATGAAAGTATACCTCAAAATTTTTACAATTTTATTATGTATACAGGAAACACTACGATGGTAAGGACATATTAGCGACGACGACGTGATCGGGCAGCAACCCCGTCATTAACACCACCACCGTCGTCATCACCATCTTCATTACCACCACCATCACCGTCTCCATCGAGACCATCATCAACACCAATCGCTCCAGCACAGGAGTTGACCGTGATAATGCACTCATTAGAAGCCTTATTGGAAACATTAAAAGGGTCAACAATGGTTAAGACCAAAGAAGAGCAACCTCAACCCATAGAAACCAATTCAGCGGAACCAAAAAATTCTAAGTATAAAATATCAAAGAAAGATATTTCTAGGGAGTTACAGAAAATTAAACTCCCAGAATTTTTTGGACGATGAGCTGGAGAACATGCTGAAGCATGGTTAGAAGGAATGAACAGATGTTTTAAACTAAGAGAGTATTCTTCTTCTTCAAAAACAAAAATTGTCGTATTTCAATTAAAGGAAAGTGCCTTGATTTGGTGGGGAAATCTGGAAAAACAACTACACCTCACAACGGATAATGTCCCTTGGGAATTGTTCGAGGAAAGATTCCGCGCTAAGTATTTAACTTCTTATTTTCAAGAACAACAAGCCAGGGCCTTTCATACATTAATTCAAGGTAATAAAACAGTGGAAGAATATGAAATAAGGTTTATGGAGCTTGTGAAATACATTCACTACCTAGATTCTGATGAACATCAAGTTGAACGCTTCATATTTGGGTTAAACCCTCGCATCAGGGCCTTGGTTAGGATGTGGAAGCCATCATCAGTAGCCGAGGCAGTAGAATGTGGTCGTTATGCAGAAGAACATCTAGGAATCAAAAAGGATGTCGGACCAGCGGAACCTCTGCAATCAAGGTTTTCAGGAAAGACTCCCCGAAATTTCATCAAGGGAAGTACCTCAAGACCACCTTATGTAATAGATTTACCCCAGGAAGTGTAGGAGCAAGAGCTCCCATGGAAGTTAATACTATAGCCGCTGAATCATCAAACTCAAGTCCATGGAAATCTCATGGAACTGCTAATAGAGGAAGAAATTCGAGAGGAAGCAGCATGAGAGGGCGAAGCTTTTCATCTAGAAATTCACATTATGGTTCAAGAGGACCGACCCAAGTTAATTGTTGGGGATGTGGAGGACCGCATTTTCAACATGATTGTCCAGAAGCTTCATCAAGTATATTGCATAGGACAGAAAAAAAACCAATACCAAATACCCAAGGCAATCATAAAATCCATGCATTAGTCAACAACAATCAAGAAACACATCAATCCACTGTAGTGGAATCTTCAGGTATTATTAATGATATAAAATTCAAAATCTTATTTGATATTGGTGCCACAGATAGTTTCATTTCGTCATATGCATTAAATAAATGTGGGTTGGCAGTTTGCAAACAAAATTATTTCAGATAGGTAGAAATGGCCTCAGGAGAACTCCAATCCGTAGACTTAAGTGTGGATCAATACAAAATTGATCTAGGAGTCTGTTCGACTAAATTGAAAGTTTATGTCACAACCCTAGGAACTTAGGATCTTGTCATAAGTATGGATTGGTTAGAAGCTCATCAAGCTTGGGTAAACTATTATGGGAAAAGAATTCTCGGTATAAATGATGAAGGAGAGGCGATCCAAATTCAAGGTATCAAGAAAAAAGTATCTTTACGCTACATATCAGCAATGAAAATGAAGCGTTGCTTAAGGAAAGGTTGTCAGGCATATGTAATTCAAGAAGTAAGTAAAGAAAAATGACCATCTTTAGAAGAATATCCAGTGTTAGCCGAATTTCCAAATGTATTTCCAAAGGAACTACCCGGATTACCCCCCGAAAGAGAGCTAGATCTCACAGTAGAATTGAAACCTGGTACTCAACCAATCTCTAAAACACCTTATAGAATGACAGCACCAGAACTTCAAGAATTGCAAATTCAATTGAAGGAACTATTGGATATAGGACACATTCGACCCAGTATATCACCTTGGGGTGCTCCTGTAATTTTTGTCAAGAAGAAAGACGGTTCTTTAAGATTATGCATAGATTACCGAGACTTGAATCGAGCTACAGTAAAGAATCGGTATCCAATGCCTCGAATTGATGACCTCTTTGACCAAATGAAAGGAGCTGCTGTCTTTTCAAAAATTGATCTACGATCAGGCTATCATCAGCTAAGGATTTCGGAAAGCGATATTTCTAAGACAGCATTCCGAACACGCTTTGGACATTATGAATTCATAGTGGTACCATTTGGGTTGACTAATGCACCAGCAGTATTCATGAACCTTATGAACAACGTTTTTCGCAAATATCTTGATCAATTTGTACAAGTTTTCTTAGATGATATTCTTATCTATTCCAAGAACGAGAAAGAGCATGAAGACCATTTACGGATAGTATTATCTTGCCTCAGAAAACACCAATTATATGGAAAGTTATCCAAGTGTTCTTTCTTTCAAAAAAAAATCATTACTTAGGTCATATCATATCAGGTGAAGGAATCTCAGTAGATCCTAAGAAGGTGAAGGCAATCATGGAATGGCCAATACCGAAAAATGCACATGAAGTGCGAAGCTTTATGGGTTTAGCCAGTTACTACCGAAGATTTGTGGAAGGGTTCTCCAAAATCGCAAAGCCAATTACAACTCTTCAACGTAAAGGTGTTAAGTATGAATGGACTGAGGAATGTAATAAAGCATTCTCTGTACTCAAAAGACTGCTGACCAGTGCACCAATCTTAAGAGTCCTGGATATGGACAAAGATTTTACTGTATGTACTGATGCATCCAAGCAAGGATTAGGTGCAGTATTAATGCAGGATAGAGGAGTAATAGCGTATGCCTCAAGGAAATTAAAGCTTCATGAAGAACTCTACGCCACTCATGATTTAGAGTTAGCCGTTGTAGTACTAACTTTAAAGAAATGGAGGCACTATCTAGTAGGGCGAAGCTTTATGCTTAAAAGCAACCATCAAAATCTACAGTATTTGTTCACCTAAAGAGACTTGAATGCTAGACAAAAACGATGGAGTGAATTCCTAAGTGAATATGACTTTAGAATATCATACATTAAAGGAAAAGAGAATGTAGTGGCAGATGCTTTAAGCAAAAGACCCCAAATATTTTCTCTCATACCTATCAAAGTAGACTTAAGGCAACAAGTACTAGAACATCTCATAAGAGATAGCTGGTATTTAAAGGTAACATCTAGTCTCGATAGTAAAAAGCCAAAAGAACCCAAGTTTGAAGGATATGAACTAGAAGATGATGGAATCTTGCGATTTTATGAAAGGATATATATTCCTAATAATAAGGATCTCTGAGACACCATCCTTAAAGAAGCCCACAGAGCAGTATATTGTGCACATCCCGGAGTAAAGAAAATGTATATTTATAACAAGAAACTTTTCTTCTGGATGGGCATGAAACGCGATATCATTCAATTCGTTGCAAAATGTTTCGAATGTTAACAAGTAAAAGTTGATCATTGTCATCCAACAGATCTCTTACAACCTCATGACATTCCTATGATCAAATGGGAGATCATTTCTATGGATTTTAGCACTAGGGTACCTCTTACTTCTCAAAGACACAATGCTATTCTGGTGATAGTGGATAAATTAACAAAAAGCGTCCATTTCATTCCCGTAAGAGATACTTACGAAGTTGCTGACGTAGCTTGAATATTCATAAATGAAATTATCAGATTTCATGGAGTACCTAAGAAGATCATATCAAATAGAGACTCACGATTCACTTCAAGATTCTGGACTTGCATGCAGTCAGCCTTAGGAACTCAACTAAATTTGAGTACAACTTATCATCCTGAGACTAATGGGCAAACAGAAAGGGTAAATCAAGTACTAGAAGATATGTTGAGGATGTACGTTATGGATCAGTAATCACACTGGGAAAAGTACTTATCCTTAGTCGAATTTGCATACAATAACAGTTACCACAGTTCAATCGGAATGCCTCCATTTGAAGCATTATACGGCAGACCTTGCAGAACACCGTTAAGTTGGGACAGGTTAGAAGATCAGGTGATAGTAGGGCCAGAATTAATCCAAGAGATGGAGGAACAGGTAAAACAAATTAGACAGTAGTTAAAAGAAGCACAAGATAGACAAAAGAGTTATGTTGATGCCCACAGAACTGATAGAAAGTATGAAGTAGGGGATCAGGTTTTCGTACGCATCAAACCAAATAAAAGCACTATCCGATTCGGAAAAGGGACAAAGTTGTCACCCCGATTTATCGGACCATTTAAAGTCATGGAAAGAGTTGGACCTGTCGCCTATCGTCTTGCACTGCCACCTCACTTGCATAAAGTTCATAATGTATTTCATGTATCTGTATTAATGCATTACATAGCTGACAAATCTCATAACTTTCAATGGAAAGAACTACAGGTATCGGACGAAGCAATCATATCGGTCGAATCATTACATATACTAGAACGTAGGGTTCAACAGCTCAGGAATCATCTGGTAGACCAAGTTAAGGTCCAGTGGGACAAGTATAGTCCTGGATCGGCTACTTGGGAAGATACGAAAATTATATGTCAAAAATACCCCAACTTGTGTCAATTTTGAAGAACTTTAAGCCATATTTTGTATATATTTACTTTACTTTAAATCAGATACTCAAAACCATTTTTGGAAGAAATTTTTATGTTACTAAAATATGATATATGTTACCTGCTTAATTCTACTGGTACGTGGATACCAAGATGAAATATGTTATTTAAATTTACCTTACTGAGTTATGGATACCAAGATGAAGTTCAATATTTGATTAACTTTGTTATAAAATCTAAATCCTGAATTATGCTATGAATTAAGATATTATAAATTTTGCTTCATTTATGCATATTGATATGATTAATGAGATAGAAATGAAAGAATGATTACAATTTCAATATGAAAGCCAATAACATAAGGACATGACCAAGTATGTTATACTGTAGATAACAATATGTATGAGCTATACATAAACTGTTTATTTTATAAATATTGATGCATATGTTATAATATATGGACAAGTGTTTACATTGCAGATTACCAAAATGGCCACGTGATGACAAAAACTTCAGTACAATTAAAGCTCAATGCGGTTCCATGAAAGAGTATTGACTCAGGTCCCACTAGGAGGGGTGGAGGTATTGCCCACCATTTATCCTCCAAAACCTGGAGTCATGGGAGGACTGTGCGAATCACGCTCCCCTAAACGTGTGATGATGACTACCAGATGCCTATTGGGCAATCAGGTTGATATAATCAACGCTAATACCCTTGAGAGCCTATGAATGGTTAGTCAGTATCGTTGATACCATGGCACACTCTAGTAGAAGACGGATAGGATGGAAGCGGAAGAGATTAGGAAGGATGGAATGATTCTAGAGTAGCTAGGGAACCAACTGGGGCAAAACATGAATATTATAGTTGTAAAATTTTAAAATATTGAAGAAAACAAATTTTAAGTACCCATATAAAATGAATTCAATCCTGAAATATAAAGGCTTATATACTCACATTAATCATTAATATATTTTAGAAACCCTAACTTCGGGACAAAGTTTTTGGAAGGAGGGATGTATGTAATGACCCACCTATAACTATAAATAAAATACAAGTACTAGCATACATACGAGACCTCCATACGATAGCTACGTATGCATAGACCCACATGTATCGCACTATATATATGATAAATCCTTAAACTAATAGAAAATGTTAATTTTAATTTACAAATTAAAATTTAAAATTTAAAATTAATTAAATAATAAAATTAATTAATTAAAATTATAAAATAAATTAATTAAATTAATTCATTAAAATAATAAGTAAACTTTACAAAATCAAAACTCCATATTCGAATAAAATCAATAAAAATCAAATAAGATTTGGTTTTATAAAAATTACACGTATCAAAATAATGACACGGAGATGGGAGGAAGGCGGTGGATGGGGAGTTAAAAGGAGGAAGGAAATCTTGAGAAGGGGGAGGAGGAAAAACAAAGAAAAATTTCAATTTTAACACAGAGATACAGACACTCTGGAGTTTTGGGTTTTGATTGTACTGAAGTTTTTGGGCACGGAGGATCAGGTTGCTTCGACTGGAAAGCATTCTGAAACTGTGTACCCAGGTTGTACTCAGTTCGGCAGAGTGGTCTTTGGCCGTTTTGGTAACACAGCCGGACAAGAATTGCAGCAGAGCAGACAGATTTTCAGCAAAGCAGACAGTCGGACAAGAATTGCAACAGAGTAGACAGATTTTCAGCAAAGCAGAGAGGTTGGTATTCATTAGATTAATTTATTTTAAATTCTGTATTTAAAATCTCATGTTCTGCTATTTTGAAATTAGCTTGAGATCAAAGGGCTTACACGTATGCATGCTAATACTCTTTTGCTTATAGATCGAAATGGGTCATTACATGCTTCCTTCCTTCAGAAAACTTCGTCCTAAAATTAGGGTTTATATGATATATCAATAATTGCTTTAGTGATTAGTGCGATCAAGTAATGGTTGCATTTCAAGATTGAAATTTCTATTTGAACATTTAAAGTTTTTATAAACTTAATAGTCAATCCTTACTCCAACTAAATTCCCAAGCTATTCTAAAATCACTCTATCCTTCATAATCGCTTTCGCTCCCTTCCTATTTGTCCTTTACTAGAGTGTGCCATGGCATCAGCTATACTGACTAACCATTCATAGGCTCTCAAAGGTGTCAACGTCGATTATATCGACCTAATTGTCCAGTAGGCATCTGGCAGTCAGCATCACACGTCTAAGGGAACGTGATTAGCACAGTCTTCCCATGATTCCAAGTTTTGGAGGATAAACGGTGGGCAATATCTCCACTCCTCCTAGTGGGACCAGAGTTAACACCCTATCATGGAATCTCATTGAGTCTCAATTATTTTTTAGGCTTTTGTCATCACGTAGTCGTTTAGTAACGATGTTATCTGCAATGTAAACACTTGTCCATATATTATAACATATGCCTCAATATATTCAAAACAATTCTTATTTAAATAACAGTTTATGTATAATTCTTATATGTTACTATTTATGGTATAACATACTTGGTCATATCCAACTCATATATCAGTAAGTTAAATGTAGTCATTCTTTTATTTCTATTTCATCAATCATGTTGATATGCAGAAATGAAACAAATTATAAATATCTTCATTCATAACATAATTCATGATTTGGATTTCATAGCAAGGTTATTCAAATACTAAACTTCATATTGGTATTTATATTCTAGCAATGTTAATCAAATAACATATTTTATGTTGATATCCATGTACTAGTAGAATTAAGCAATAACATATATCATGTTCCAGTGACATATATCATCTCAAAATAGTTGATGTATCTGATTTAAAGTAAAATAAATATATACAAAATATGGTTTTAAGTTCTTCAAAATTAACATAAGTTGGGGTATTTTTGGCATATGATATTTGTATCTTCCCAAGTTGTCGATCCAGAGCTATACTTGTCCCACTGGACCTTAACTTGGTCTATCAGACGATTCCTGCGTTGTCGAACCCTATGTTCCAGTATACGTAATGGTTCAACCGAAATGATTCCCTCGTCTAAAACCTGCAATTCTTTCTATCGAAGGTTATGGGATTTGTTACCTATGTAATGTCTTACTACATATACACGAAATACATTATGAACTTTATGCAAGTGAGGTGGCAGTGCAAGACGATAGGTGACAGGTCCAACTTTTTCCAAGACATTAAATGGTCCGATAAATCAGGGAGACAACTTTGTCCCTTTTCCGAACCAGATAGTGCTTTTATTTGGTTTGATGCAGATGAAAACTTGATCCTCTACTTCATACTTCCTATTTGCCCTGTGAGCATCAGCATAACTCTTTTGTCTATCATGTACCTCCTTTAATTGTTGTTTAATTTATTTTACCTGTTCCTCCATCTCTTGAATTAATTCTGGCCCTACTATCACCCGATCTTCTAACCTGTCCCAACTTAATGGTGTTCTGCAAGATCTGCCATATAATGCTTCAAATGGAGGCATTCCAATTAAACTGTGGTAACTGTTATTGTATGCAAATTCGACTAAGGGTAAGTACTTATCCCGATGTGATTGTTGATCCATAACCTACATCCTCAGCATATCTTCTAGTACTTGGTTCACCCCTTCTGTTTGCCCATCAGTCTCAAGATGATAAGTTGTACTTAAATTTAATTGAGTTCCTAAGGCTAATTGCATACAAATCCAGAATCTTGAAGTACACAGTGAATCTCTATCTGATATGATCTTCGTAGGTACTCCATGAAATCTGAAAATTTCATTTATGAATACTCAAGCTACGTCAGCAACTTCGTAAGTATCTCTTACGGGAATGAAATGGGCACTTTTCGTTAATTTGTCCACCACAACCAGAATGGCATTGTGCATTTGTGGAGTGAGAGGTAGTCCGACAATAAAATCCATAGAAATTACCTCCCATTTGGTCATAGGAATGTCGGGAGATTGTAGGAGACCTACTGGGTGACAATAATCAGCTTTCACTTGTTGACATCCAAGACATTTTGCAACGAATTCACTGATATCGTGTTTCATGCCTGCCCAAAAGAAGAGTTTTTTTGTATCAACATACATTTTTTTTACACCGAAATGTGCACAATACAGTGGTCTGTGGACTTCTTTAAAGATGGTGTCTCGGAGGTCCTCATTATCAAGAATGTACATCCTTCTATGAAATCGCAAAATTCCATCCTCCTCTAGTTCATATCCCTCAAACTTAGGTTCTTTTGGCTTTTTACTCTCAAGTTTGGATCTCACTTTTAAATACCAACTATCTCTCAAGAGATGTTCTAGTACTTGCTGCCTTAAATCTACCTTGATACGTATGAAGGAGAATATTCGAGATCTTTTGCTTAAAGCATCTGCCACTGCGTTCTCTTTTCCTTTAATATATGAAATTCCAAAGTCGTACTCACTTAGGAATTCACTCCATCGTCTTTGTCTAGCATTCAAGTCTCTTTGAGTAAACAAATATTGTAGACTTTGATGGTCGCTTTTGAGCATAAAGCTTCTCCCCACTAGATAGTGTCTCCATATCTTTAAAACTAACACTACAACAGCTAACTCTAAATCGTGCATGGCGTAAAGTTCTTCATGAAGCTTTAACTTTCTTGAGACATATGCTATTACGCCTCTATCCTGCACTAATATTACACCTAATCCTTGTTTGGATGCATCAATACACAGAGTAAAACCTTTGTCCATATCAAGTACTCGCAAGATTGGTGCACTGGTCAATAGTCGATTAATTTCAGAGAATGCTTTATGACATTCTTCAGTCCATTCATACCTAACTTCTTTACGCTGGAGGGTTGTGATAGGTTTTGCAATTTTGGAAAATCCTTCTACAAATCTTCAGTAGTAACCAGCTAAACCCATAAAGCTTCGCACTTCATGTGAATTTTTCGGTATTGGTCGTTCCATGATTACCTTTACCTTCTCAGGATCTACTGAGATCCCGTCCCCAAATATAATATGACCCAAGTAATGAATCTTTTTCTGAAAGAAAGAACACTTTGATAACTTTCCATATAACTAATGTTCCCTGAGGCGAGATAATACTATCCGTAAATGTTCTTCCTATTCTTTCTCATTTTTTGAGTAGATGAGAATATCATCTAAGAAGACTTGTACAAATTGATCGAGATATTTGCGAAAAGCGTTGTTAATAAGGTTCATGAATATTGTTGGTGCATTGGTCAACCCAAATGGTACCACAGTGAACTCATAATGCCCAAAGCGTGTTCGGAATTTAGTCTTAGAGATATTGTTTTCTTTAATCCTTCGCTGATGATAGCCTGATCGTAGATCGATTTTTCAAAAGAGAGCAACTCCTTTCATTTGGGCGAAGAGGTCATCAATTCGAGGCATTGGATATCGATTCTTTACTGTAGCTCAATTGAAGTCTCGGTAGTCTATGCATAATCATAAGGAACCATCTTTCTTCTTAACAAAAATTACAGGAGCACCCCAAGGTGAAATACTGGGTCGAATTTGTCCTATATCCAATAGTTCTTTTAACTGAATTTGTAATTCTTGAAGTTTTGGAGCTGTCATTCTGTAAGGTGTTTTGAAAATTGGTTCTGTACCAGGTTTCAAGGCTATTGTGAGATCCAACTCTCTTTCGAGAGGTAATCTTGGTAATTCCTTTGGAAAAACATCTGGAAATTCGGATAATACTGGATATTGTTCTAAGGACGGTCCTTTCTCTTTACTTACTTCTTGAACTGCATATACCTGACAACTTTTTCTTAAACAACGTTTCATTTGCATTGCTGAGATGAAGTGTAAAAATACTTTTCTCTTAATGCCTTGGATTTGGATTGTCTCCCCTTCATCATTTATGCAAAGAATTGTTTTCCCATAACAGTCTACCCAAGCTTGATGAGCTTCTAACCAATCCATACCTATGATAAGGTCATAAGTTCCTAGGGCTGTGACATAAACTTTTAACTTAGTCGAACAAATCCTCCAATCAATTTTTCATTCCTCCACACTTAAGTCTATGGATTGAAGTTCTCTTGAAGCCATTTCTACCTATCTAGAATCGTTTTGCTTGCAGGTTGTCAATCCACATTTATTTAATGCATATGATGAAATAAAACTATCAGTGTCACCAGTATCAAATAAGGTTTTGAGTTTTATGCCATTAATAATACTTGAGTATTCCACTATAATGGACTAATGTGCTGCCTAGTTGTTGTTGACTACAGCATGGATTCTATAATTGCCTTGGGTATTTGATGATGGTTCTTTTTCTGCTTTATGCATTATACTCGATGAAGTTTCTGGACAATCACGTTGAAAATGCGATCCTCCACATCCCCAACAATTAACCTGAGGTGATCCCCTTGGATCAAATTGTGAGTTTCTAGACAAGGAACTCTGTCCTCTTGTGTCACTTCCTCTCACGTTTCTTCCTCTATTAGCAGTTCCTCGAGATTTCCATGGACTTGTATTTGATGATTTAGCAGTCATAGTATTAACTGCCATGGGAGCTCTTGCTCCTACTCCTCTTGGGGTAAATCTATTACCATAAGGAGGTGGTCTCGAGCTACTTCCCCTGAAGAAGTTTTGGGGAGTCTTTCCTAGAAATCCTGGCTGTAGAGGTTCTGTTGGCCTGACATCCCTTTTTATCCCTAGATGCTCCTCTGCATAATGGCCACATTCCACTGCCTCGACTACTGATGATGGTTTCCACATCCTAACCATGGCCCTGATGCGAGGATTTAATCCATATACAAAGCGCTCAGCTTGACGTTCATCAGAATCTAAATAATGAATATATTTCACAAGCTCCATAAACTTTATCTCATATTCCTCCATTGTTTTATTACCTTGGATTAGCATATGAAAGGACTAAAGAATGTCATAAAGCATTCTCTGAACTTAAAGAATGTCACATGCATACACCGTATGCATGCTAATACTCTTTTGCTTATAGATTGAAATGGGTCATTACAGTGCTCAAATAGCTCACTGAAGAGCTTCCTCAACCAAACAGCGTCACAACAGGCCATACTAGCTGCGATGCATTCGGCCTCAGCGGTGCTTCGTGCAGCCAATTTGTGCTTCCTTCTCATCCAAGAAATTGAAGCAAACCCCAATGAGAAGCAACATCCAGACGTGCTCTTACGATCCACCACACTGACAACCCAGCCAGCATCGGTATATCCATGCAGCATCAAATTCCCGGCAGTGTATCTTAGTCCATAATGGATTGTGCCCCAGAGATATCTCAAGAGATTCTTACTTGCAATCCAATGTGTGTGATGAGACTCGACCATAAATTGACTCAACGTGTTCACAGTGAAGCATACCTCAGGACGGGAATTAACCAAGAACATAAGGTCCCCCACAAGTTGTCTACATTTGGAAGGGTTCACCAATTCGGGCCCATCAACAGTTCCACATAGCTTCTTGAAGTTGAGTTCCATTAGAGTAGACACAGACTTGCAATCCACCATCCTACATCTCTCAAGCAGCTTCACAATGTATTTTCCTTGAGAAAGGAAAATTTCACTTGGCTTCTCCTTACCTCCAAGCCTAGAAAGTAGTGCATCAAACCTAGGTCCTTCATCTCGAATTCGCAAGCCAACTTCCTCTTGCATCAGATAAATGAGGGGCCTGTCCTTTTCAACCTTGAAGTATAGGTTCGGGTCAGCTTCACTCCTTGTAAAACCCAACTTCATAAGATAGTTATCAATCCTCTCATACCAAGCCCTAGGGGCTTGCTTCAACCCATAGAGGGCTTTCTTCAACCTGCATACATGTGTCTTTTGATCTTGAACTTTGAACCCCTCAGGTTGCTCTACATAGACTTCCTCCTTAAGCGAGCCATGCAAGAAAGCAGTTTTGACATCCATTTGGTGTAAGCTCCATTCTTGAGAGGTAGCAAGAGCAATGATGGATCGGATAGTGGTGTATCAGGCAACTGGTGCAAATATCTCGTCATAGTCCACTCCTTCCTTTAGAGAGAAGCCTCGAACAACAAACCTGGCCTTGAACTTTTCAACACTCCCATTAGCTCCATCTTTGATTTTGTAAAGCTATTTTGAAGTGACCACTGACTTGTCTTTGGGTTTAGGAACCACATCCCAAAGATCATTCTTCATGATCAATTCATATTCCTCATTCATTGCATCCTTCCATACTTGGTGCTTTACGGATTCTTAGAACGTACATGGCTCAGATTGAACAATGGTACTCATATAGCAACTAAGTACCCTTAGTACCTGTTCGGCTTCTTGCTTTCACAAAATGTCCCCCTTGGTGCAACATGTCTTACAACATCTTCGAGAGTATCTTTGAGCCACAAAGGTCTTTTCCTTGAGGTAGACGGTTCACCAAGAGGTGGATCAATGGGATCCATTGGGCATTAGATCATCTGTCGGAGATCCATCCTTCTTTCCTACATCATCATCATCATCGTCCTTCCTAGGGATAGGAAGATCTCTGACTTTCCCAAGGGCATAATCTTCATCGAAGGTGACATCACGACTTATTTTCACTTCTCTTTGACCCATAGACTCTATATGCCTTTGAAGTTTCATTGTAACCCCCAAAAGTTACTTTCTTCCCAGATGCATCTAGCTTGTTTCTTTTCTCTTTTAGCACATGAAAATATATTGGACAACCGAAAATTCTAAAATGAGAAACATCAAGTTTCTTACCGAAGAAGACTTCTTCGGGTGTCTTGAAGTCCAATGCCTGATGCGGGCACCTATTTTGAACATATACAGCAGTGTTGGCAGCTTCTCCCCATAAGAACTTCAGTAGGCCTTGGTCATGAAGCATAGCACAAACAGCTTCTAGGGTTGTTCAATTCTTTCTTTCAGCAACTCCATTTTGCTCAAGAGTATATGCAGTAGTGGTCTCCCTCTTAATGTTAGCTTCTCTACAATAATCATTGAATTCATTTGACTCATATTCAATTCCATTATCAGTCCTCAATATTTTGATCTTCTCCCCTATTTGATTTTCGACCAAGGCTTTGAAAGAGCGGAACCATTTGAACACTTCGTCCTTTTTCTTCAAGAAATAGATCCATGTTTTTCGAGAGAAGTCATCCACAAAAATTGCATAGTACAAGTATCCTCCAAAAAATGTTACGGGCAACATACTAGATAGATCAAAATGGACTAATTGAAAATGTCGGTAGTTTGACTTCATCCGCCATTAGTGAATTATAACAACCCTGATTAGGCCATTAATCTTTAATTCACCTATCTTCAATTTACACCCCTCGTTAGCATACTTGTCTGCGTCTCTGTTGAAGTTTCTTAGGACATGGAAATATGCTTTGGATAGGACATCTTCTGCATTTTTCCTGATTCTTTTCATGATATTTTCCATAGATTTCTCCTTTGGAAGGGAGCCTTTGACCAACTGACGCAAGATTAGGATAGAATCTCCCGTAACTATAAGCGTGTCCACCTGATGTTTTTTGGCTAACAAAAGTCCATGTTTAAGACCATATATCTCTGCTGATTATTTGTCATATGACCAAGACCATCATATTCTAAGACTTTTAAACTGTATCACAACACTCCAATATCACCACCATGGCTAATATGAATAGCAACCCATTTTAGCTTGAGAATCTGCTAATAATAGCAACATCCCCGAAAAATCATTATAATTGAACCTTTGTTTTCCCCCCTAAAGCATCTACTATAAGGAATGCATATGAATACTGCAGAGTGTCCATAAAAGGCTATATAGTTTCTCAGTTTGGTTCGTTATTGAATGATTTCAATCGTAGATAAGCTAAGCTAAGATAATTTTATTAATTCCACAGATGACCATGTAATACGTCAATGGGACTAGAGACTATAATCAGTGGAACTAAACATGTGCTGCATGCATATCCTTATTGTATGTTCCTTTGTATCCATATTCTACAAATTTGGGTGCGTTTATTATTTTCAAATGTGTCAATCAATAACAAGAAGAAAGCTGTTTTTGAATATGCTAGCGTACAGTATATTGTATTGAAGGTATACTAATTTCTTCCCAAAGCCCTCACATTTCTATGGTAGTGACATTCTATTGACTATGGTATACACCCAGGGATGCACAATGCTCTCAAGTTGTTTAAAGTCAATGTGTGACCATATGGATGTAATCAATGTTTTAAAACATGGACTTGGCCTCAGAATCGGTTAAGGGTCAACTTGTACTAAAAATGACTTAGACCAATCTAATTTCAAAGACTCAGTTTACCAAAATTACAGAAAATATTAAAGATTTAATGAAAAATATATATTTTAACAATTCCAAACCAGTAAAAGACAAAATGTGCAAAGTCTGCTCATGTATATACCATGTAAGGCTGAACATATTAAAATCAGTGTTGCAAACATCTCGATAACATCCCAATTTTATCTTGAAATCACGATTTTTTGGCCTAGCCAATATTTGCCGATTTTTATCGATATTTTGATGGTATCTTGATTTTGCCGATTTTTTACCGATATTTCCCCCATTTTTTGGTTTCCCGTACCCTTGTCGATTTTATCCCGATGCCGATGTTCGCAACATTGATCAAAATGACACTAAGTGCAATACATATCAACAACAAAATACATAATCAATGAGGCTCTAAAAGGCCTCTAGAGTGTGAGGGACCCTTAAAAGGGATTAAAAAAATATTATTGTTGGATGACAAAAGGTGCCCTCCATAGAAAATTTACCTTTGAAGTATATACAGAATATAAACCTAGAGATACTCCACTCAAATTACACTGGGAAGAAGTACTAATTTGTTGTGGGAACCAACCACATGTGACAAATCATTGCACACAGAAATTTCAATCCTGGAGGCTGGAACAACCCACAAATTTGATACATGCCCTAAATTAGTAGGCTTACCAACAGCCAAACTTATGCTTACCCAAGATAACAGCCAAGAATACCTCCAACCAGCAACAAATTTGATGACATGTAATTGATATATCTGTACCAGCAATGCAGTGAAAGAGAAAACTGCCAAAATACCTCAGAATAATCATGCCATATGCACAATAAATAGATCTTCTCAAACCCCAGGTTTGTGGGGCATATTTATGGCATGCTGGCTGAAACAGGAAAAAATCTGCCGAGGGGCTGTGGAGAGGCTGAGACAAGGCCAAAATTACGCCAAAATTCTGCTCTAAAATATCAGCCAAAAGGCCAAAAACATGGGCCAAAGAATGACCTCTGCGTACAGAAATCCAAAACAGGCCTTGTAGTAGCATAGTGATGCAAAAATTCTGCGGAGAACCAACTTGACCAAGTTGGGCTGGTTTGGTACTGAACCAACCGAGTCATTCTCCGGCTCACCAACATGTTGGCTGAGTCAATACAATCAGTGGTCAAGTTGACCAAGTCCAAGTCAGCTCAGTCTGAGTTTTAACACACTGGATGTCATTGGTGTTTAATAGCTACAAAGATTTCTCATTATCACTTAGTAAGTATAGATGAAACATTTTGCTCTTATGATATATCCTTGTGACATTGCTCATGATACATAAATGCTGCAATAGTTCCTGAATAAGCTGTGTTGCAGAAGCCAGTAGTATAGTAACATATTGCTAGCCTAATATGGGCTTAAGCAGAACTGCTACAATATGCTGGATGAGATCCCAATGATACAGTTAACATATGTATGTGGCATGCTACAATCTGTAACCTGAGCCATTTCTTTATGATATTGGATTGCATTATTGCACAGAAAAGACACCAAGGTGTACAAATCAAAATGCCACTGAGGTTATACAAGCCACGCCTCCCAACTAGGTGAGATTGCCAGCATATCCACCTTACTTAGTCCCAATCTCAAGAGAGTCTACATCCTTAAGGAAAATTCCAACTCTCATTGAAACATGAACTGCCAATTCTGCTCTGATAATTATAGCCTGACCCAACTGAGAAGAGGATGCCCTTTCCTCTTCCATTAAAAGGAGATTCTTGTCAACCTTATGGTGCTCTTTATTCCTTTGCTATGCTGCCTAATCATCCACATACATCCCAGAATGAGCCCTTACTAATCAAGAAGGATGATAAAAAGAATGATGTACCCAGAGACAATCAATTCCCAAAACACTTGTGCAGCTCTGCACTCCCAAATGACATGCTTGACAGTTTTTGCTTTGACACAAATCACAACATCCATGCATTAGATGCAAGTGTCGTTAGCCTCTAGGCTTTGATTCAGCACTAACAATCCAAGCAGCCTGGTCTGGGGGACAAGTGGGTTTTTAGACATTTTGGCACCTCCTAGTCCATTCTGGCTTCAACATCCAGCATCTGTAACCCTAAGTTCAATTTTTATCTTAATCTGGAGTTTCTTAACACAACTGAAGGATATTCTCAACATATTTAAATGGTCCTGACAAGGAATAAAAGTAGTGCAATTTTATTTTGACGTATATTATATTTTAATGGAAGATGTAATTTCTGTAGGGTAACTGGTTCATGTTAGAAACAGGACAATGGGGTTATGCAAAGACTAATCAACAATAAAAATTGAAATTAATGGCAGAAGCAGGACTAGTAGTCGTATTTTCAGGTGCAAAAGCATCCTTACATACACTTGTTATTCCCTCGAGGTCATATAAAGACAAACCAACAAGAAAATTTGAATTTCGTGATGGGCATGATTAGAGACCTTATTGTCTTCACGCACAGAACCGTCCTTACATACACTGAATAATCTCTTGCAATGAATACAATAGGAATGATGTTATAGAGAGAAATTGATAGGATACTAGTAAAGCTATTGACAAGGACTGGAAATCTACCATCTTTAATACAAGAAACTTCATTTGGGAGTGTATAACCCAAAAATTGTTAAAGCACACTTGATAAACTTTCAAAACAAGATAATGTTAGAGTAGAAACCGAATAGAAAATAGAACCGAAACAATATCCAAGATGGAAGCCACAGTGACATGCACCCTGCCATTTATGAAAGACGTGAAATTGAAACTGACTTTGATTATCCCTCGAACCCCCGCTTCTTCAAAAGTTTCTCTACATGCTGCCTCCTGTACTGATTCATCATTCTCCCAACCACCCTGGAATATTAGAAGCACAAGTCAATGTATACGTATATCAAGTTTCTTTTATAAATTATCAGTACCCAAATCATCAAAGATAAAGAAAAAAACAGGTAGCTTTTATCTTATGGACTACATCCAATCACAAACAGATGACCACCCAAGTGACTTAATAAGAAGAAAGTAACAAATATCTCCAACCAAATATATGTCCTAACTTACAACCTCACAAAGAAACAAATCATGATTACAGATCACAAAAGAAACAGATTGTGCACGAATGCACTGCCCTGGAAAACCATTATACCCATGTAACTACTATAAAAATAATAGACCTAAAAATATTCTGTTCTTCGAAGGCAAGCAAATTATTACAATGGTTAAATTCAAGCTATGTTGCATGGAAACAGATATGGATCCATCAGAGTACTAAAAAGTTAGTATCCAGATATAGGGAAATAATGTTTATGTGGAGTTGAAAATGAACTATTATCCGCCAAAAAATGGGTAGCCTGTTGAAATATGGTTGCCATTGATGTCAACTCAAGCAGCACCAGTGGATGCCCTGACTTTGTTGACCAAAACGACATGGAAAATCTTGGTTTCTCGAGTTAAGACCACCTTTGTTGGATTCTCCTCATCATGCGGATTCCGACGGTATGTGGCAACCACGAAAGCCCTCACGGTTTGAGAGATATGCTTGTTCAAGAATGATGCACCCACCTTGTGGTCAAAAACCCCAAACAAGTTGATGATGTGGCAGCTCTTCTTTGGCTAAGACAATGTTCAAGTCGTAAGGCTCTTCACTAAGAATTAAATTATTTTTTCTTATGGCAAAGGTTGTTTATGGAAATTGATTTTTAAAATTAAAAACAGTAAGGGTTTTTGCTCTAAAGGGATTTGAATATTAAATTCAAATTAGCCCTCCAAAATTCATGTCGACCTTAAGATTGGGTCAAATATTCAAACTAGTTTCCCTCCTTTCTGGATTTTGGTTAGCCCTCTCTTGCAGTATAAAAGGAGAATCATCTTCTCTTCAAAGACATATCTAATGCACATGAAATCAAAGTGACCTAGCTCTGAAATTTGTTTTTGGCCCTGTGGAGAAGTGACAAATCATAAGATAGGCCTGAATCGTTTGATCTGAGGAACAGCGAATGTTTTGTGGGCTATTGGCTTATGTTTCTGGGTTTAAGGGCTTCGCTGGCTTGACTAATCTTTGCAGAGAATTCGCATTAAAACTTGCTCCAAACATATTCCAAAATATCATTGTGTCTGCAGTCATCAAACAGCCCTAACCACTTTTCTTTGTCTCACTACTACAGCATCTCCGGGCTCGTGCATCTATAGTTGTCTGTGGTATGTTTCGGCCCTTGGCTAGGGCAGTCTTCTCTGCAATATCTAGAGAGAGAAAGCATGAATTATAGTGACTCCTGCAGCCTTGTTGCTTAATCTTCTGCGTCCATGTCTACCTCTTCTTGAAGGCATAATCTCTGAGCATTTGTAACCAGACAGCACAGTTCAAGAGTACCGTTGGTTCTTTTTTATTAAGTCTTTGCAGGAGGAATACGCACTAAATTGATCTACAATCCCATTACAAATTCCAGTTCAGAAATCGGAAATTACTCCATCCAAGTGTGGTTGTCATCCGAATCTCTGAGGCTCAGTTGAGATGATTGAAAACATCCTGTTTGAAACTCTGTTCCAAGAAGATTACTCCATGCAAGTATGGAAGCAGTGATTGGTTGCCATCCGAATCTCTGAGGCTAGTTTCAAAGTGAGCTGACTGAGAACAGAGGTGAAACCTTCGGCCTGTAGGTCTGAATTTATTTGAAACATCTCTTGCTTGTCTGAAGGTCTAACCCAATTGAGTTTCGGCCTCCATAGTTTGGTTCAAGGGTTATATTCTTATCATTTCCTGAGGGACGTTTGATTATTTCCAAAACAAAACAAAACAAAAAACCAGTGTCTTACAGTGCTAATTCAAGAGCAGAGGTTAAGGAGTATTCGTGGAGGTATGCCCTATCTTAATATATAACCCTGAAGCTTATCACTGTAATCTTTGAGAGGAGTCGTTCTATTGAAATTTGAACTTGGGCAGGGATTTTATTGACAGCAGCCTAGTCTTGCAAAAGGGGTTAATTGTCAGCAGTAAGGGTTTCACAGTTAGTTGTCTCATCATCATGCAGCAGTAAGGGTTTCATCCACATATCATCTTACAGCAGTCTAGCAGTAAGGAGTACATTGTCTTATCATTGAAGTTCTGCAGTAAATGGTTTCTTCATTTGCTGTAAGGGCTTTATTTGCAGCAATGGTTTACTGTAAGGGTTTTGTTGAAAAATTTGTAAGTGGGTCATTGTCCCTGGTACAGGAGCCCACAGTGGTTGGTTTAATTTCTTATTATTTTCAGGGTGGTTGGGTGGTACAAGGCAGGTGATTGAAGTCACCTTCAGGTTGTAGCCTGAAAACACTTCAGGGAGGCAGGGTGGTGCTCAGGCAAGTCAGAACTTGCAAGGCTGTTGGAGCATCCTATCCATAGTAGCTGATAAAACCAGGGCGTTGGAGCATCCTTCCAGTTCGAGCTGGAAAATTGAATGTTTTTCTAGAGTACTAGGGAGTCGGTGCTTCCCTTTTCAGTTGGAGCTGAAGCATTTAATGTACTCATAAAATTATTAGAGAAGCGTTCAGTGGTTTTTCTCTCGGAAGGGTTTCCACCTAAAAATATGGTGTCTACTGTCTTTTGATACTATGTATTGTTGAATTAT
Organism: Pinus tabuliformis; assembly: GCA_031772625.1. Taxonomy (NCBI): domain Eukaryota; kingdom Viridiplantae; phylum Streptophyta; class Pinopsida; order Pinales; family Pinaceae; genus Pinus; species Pinus tabuliformis. The sequence goes on along the minus strand of CM062808.1, from coordinate 369,578,475 downwards.
GTTTTGATCTATTGTTGAAGTTAGTTAATGCTCTGTAAAAATAAAAATTAACTAATTGTAAGTGAAACACTGATTCACCCCCCTCTCAATATTTACAACATAGCTCATAGGAGAAAACTTTTCTCCTCCTTGGACGACAAGTGAGCAAGCACCCCTATATGATCAGCACAAAACATGATGCCAAGATCCTCCACTTCTTGCTCTGGTCAGATTTCTCTCTCCCATCTGGCATTCCTTTTTGAAGAAAGGTGGTTGTCTATCAACTGACACTTTAACCATTTTGCAATCATGTGCTTTCACTTAATGTTATGGGCATACTAATATGGATCAAGGGGCAAACTGGATGATTGACCGATCTTGATTGTATTCTTGTTCCCTCACTTAACCTAGGAGGTTAGTCTTTGACTCTAGTCCAATGGGACTTCCTTTGAGCTCTTAGGGTTTTAGGAAGGTGAACCACTCACCCTATGGTCACTCATAGCTCCAAGAAGTACCCCAAGCCCCCACGAGCTCCTAGAGCTCAATGTCAAACTCAAGCAGGAACCTCATGGGAGGGTCCTTCCACGACTCCAAGTCTCTCTCAGAAGGCTAAGAATTTGACCTTCCCCAAGGGCTTCGTGAGGATATCGGCAACCTGCTCAATAGTCCTAATGTGTTGGAGCCTTATTGCTCTCGTTGTACCATATCCCGGATAAAGTGGTACCCGATATCAATGTGCTTGGAGCGATCGTGGAACAAAAGATTCTCTAAAAGGCGAATCCCAGTCTGGTTATCGCAATAGATAATGGTGGTATCTAGCACGTGCTCAAACAACTCACTGAAGAGCTTCCTCAACCAAATAACTTCACAATAGGCCATACTAGCTGCAATGTATTTGGCCTCGGCGATGCTTAGAGCAACCGATTTTTGCTTCCTGCTCATCCAAGAAACCGAAGCAGATCCCAATAAGAAGCAACATCCTAATGTGTTCTTTCTATCCACTACACTGCCAGCCCAGTCAGCATCAGAATATCCATGTAGCCTCAAATTCTCAACAGTGTATTTTAGCCCATAGTTGATTGTGCCACGAAGATATCTCAAGAAATTCTTACCAGCAATCCAATGTATGTGATAAGGCTCAACCATAAATTGATTCAAAGTATTTACAGCGAAGCATATGTCCAGTCTGGAGTTTACCAAGAACATCAAGGTGCCCACAAGTTGTCTATATTCAAAAGGGTTTGCCAATTCGGGCCCAACGGCACTTCCACATAGCTTCTTGAAATTGAGTTCCATCGGAGTAGACACAGACTTGCATTCCACCATCCCACATCTCTCTAGTAGCTTCACAATGTATTTTCTTTGAGAAAGAAAAATCTTGCCTGGCTTTTGCCAGACCTCCAGACCTAGGGAGTAATGCATCATTCCTAGGTCCTTCATCTCGAACTCGGAAGACAACTCCCTCTTACATTAATAAATGAAAGGGTTTGCACCTGTCAGAAAGAGATCATCAACATAAAGGACCAAAATAAGAGATCATTCAACCTTGAAGTATAGGTTAGGATCAGCATATCTCTTTGTAAATCACAACTTCATAAGATAATTGTCAATCCTTTCATACCAAGCCCTAGGGGCTTGCTTCAACCCATCGAGGGGCTTTCTTCAGCCGGCAAACATGTGTCCTCCTATCTTGTACTTCAAACCCCTGCAGTTGTTCCAAGTAGACTTCCTCCTTAAGCGAGCCATGCAAGAAAGTAGCCTTAACGTCCATTTGATGTAGGCTCCATCCTTGATTGGAACCAAGAGAAATAATAGATCGGATAGTGGTATATCTGGCAACCGGTGCAAATATTTCGTCATAGTCCACTCCTTCCTTTTGAGAGAAACCATGAGCAACGAACCTGGTCTTGAATTTTTTAGCACTTCCATCAACTCCATGTTTAATTTTGTAAAGCCATTTTGAGGTGACCACGGACTTGTCCTTAGGTCTAGGCACCACATCCCAGACATCATTCTTTATGATAGATTGATAATCCTCATTCATCGCATCCTTCCATACTTGGTGTTTTACGGCTTGTTCGAACATGCATGGTTCAACTTGAACAATGGTACTCATAGCCTAAGTCATCAGGTTTGGCGAATTTAATCCTAGAGATTCGAAATTCGTCGAACTTCAACCAAATTAGAATTTGTTCGATCAGGTTCACCAAACAAAATGCCGAACTCGAACCCCAAACTTAATCCCGAACAAAATGCTGAACTTCATGAATTTCAAATTAAATTCGCCATTAAATTCATTGAGGTTCGTTTTTCCTGGTTTTAAAAAAGTGAAATTTTATGCGGGCCCGTCTTAGGGTTTCGTTTTTTCGCTGTTTAAAAATTAAATATTTAAAAAGAAAAACAAAACAAAAAATCGTTGTTTATGTATACCATGGCCCGTGGGTTTGGTTTTGTTTTATTTCACAAATCAAAACACAGTCCACCGGTTCTGCTTTGTTTTATTTCATAAAACCAAAACACAGTGACCACTAACAAGCACAGCGGCGTCGCTCTCTGCGGGTTTTGACATTTGTTACACAGCTCGACGCATACACAGGTGACAGCACGACGCATACACAGCTCGGCCTCGTGCACACATACACAGCTCGTCCCTCTCTTGCACGCATACACAACTGTGTATTTGTTTTGTTTTTGTGTATACATAGCTCAGCCCTCTCCTGTACCGTGCACGCATACACAGCTCAGCCCTCTTGTGACCACTGACAAAGACGCTGCAGCCTGCATGCATACACAGTAACACAGCCTCGGCCCTCTCGTGACCACTGATAGAGCAGTGAGTCGCCTTCAAGCAGCCTTCAAGCAGCCTCCGGCAAGCACCACTGTCCAGACTCCAACCTCCAGGTAAGTCAATAATTAAATATACATTTTATTTTTATCAGTTAAATACAATTTATCAGTGAAATACAATTTATCAGTAAGTAACAAATTATAATTTACTAGTTTTTTTAATATAGTGTCTAGACTCTCAGAATTCAGCTTGAGAGATCTAGACTCTTTAAATTTATTTTATAAATTATAGTTTCATAATTTCATTCTGCAAAAAAAATATAAAACTAATTAAAATGTAAATTAAAAAAAAATTGCAGACATTTCAGGCTTCAAGCCTTCACCTCAGTCTGCAACAATCAGAAGTTCAGAACCTTCAAATTTCAATAGCACCCCCAAAATCAACTATTGTAGCATGGAATTTTGTCAAAAAAGAGGGGAAAAATCTTTTGTGTCAGTTGTGTGGACATCAATTCACTAGCTCTTTAACTAGAGCAATGGATCACCTTCTCAATATTAGTAATGGAAATGGACGTGGTGTTGAAGGTTGCACTAAGATCTCTGATGAACAAAAAACCACAGTGGAGAAATTATTTCACTTCAAAGATGGAAAAGGAGAAAAGGGAAAATAAGAGGTAGCAAATTGAGAGGGAGATTGCCATGTCTTCCTCCAACACCATTAATTCAATCTCAACCATTGGTGGATCAAGTTCTACTCAAGTAAAAACAGGTGGAACCAAAACATTAAATCAATTCTGGAAACCTATTGAGAAACAAGAAGTTGATGATGTTGTTGCATAATTCTTTTATGCATGTGCAATTCCCTTTAATGTGGCGAGGAGTCCATATTTTAAAAATGTAATTAAAAAGGCCATTGATTTTGGGAAGGGCTATGTTCCTCTCGAATCTGAAGCTTTAAGGACAACTTTGCTAAAGAAAACAAAAGACAGAGTGACAGGAAATTTGGTTCAGATTAAAGAGTCTTGGAAGCTTACAGGATGCACAATTTTGAGTGATAGTTGGTCAGATTTGTGTCATCGCCCATTGATCAATGTGCTTGTTTATAGTCCTCAAGGGATACTTTTCTTGAAGGCAGTAAATGCAATGGATCGAGTGAAGACATTGGAATTTATTTTTGGAATTTTGGATGAAGCAATTCAAAAGGTTGGGGAGGAAAATGTGGTCCATGTTATTACAGATAATGCATCAAATTGTGTTGATGCAGGGAAGCTGATTATGGAAAAGAATAATCACATTTATTGGACCCCTTGTGCAGCTCACTGCTCAGATTTAATGTTGCATGACTTAGCCAAATTTCCTTGGGTCAATGAGACAATCCGAAGAGCCAAAACAATTGCAAACTTCATCATCAACCATCGTCTCACTTTGAGCATATATAGGAAGAATGCATCAAAAGAGTTGTTGAGGCCTTGTGATACAAGGTTTGCCACTTTTTATATTACTCTGAAAAGAGTTGTTGAGGAAAAAGCAAGCCTAAGAGCTGTTTTTTGCAATACTGAGTGGGAGAGATCTACCCTTTCAAAAGAAACTAAGGGGAAAAATGTTGAACAAATAGTGCTCAATAATGGCTTTTGGGAAAATGCAAACAAGGTTTTAAAAATATGTGGCCCAATTGTTAATGTGCTCCACATGGTTGATGGTGACAAACCTTGTATGGGTTTTGTTTATGAAAACATTGATCGTTGCAAAAAGACCATTGCAAGTGCTTTTAATAATGTGGAAGTTGATTACCAGGAGATATGGAATTTAATTGATCAAAGATGGAAGATGATGCATAGTCCATTACATGCAGCAACATGCTATTTGGACCCTAGATTGTTTGGGTTATCAAGACATAGGGATGAAGAAGTCATGAATGGACTTATCTATGCTATTGAGAAGCTAAATCCAAATCCATAAATTGCAGGTTTGGTCAGAAGTCAGTTGACGGCATACAGGTTGGAAGAAGGGTTATTTGGAACACAATCAACAAAGTATGATAGGAGCAGAAGTGATTCAGCAGTACGGCGGGGATTTTATGCTTCAGGGGCACTAGAATTGCAAAATTTTGCAATTCGTATCATAAGCCAGGGATCAAGTGCATCAGCATGTGAAAGGAATTGGAGTTCCTTTGACCACATTCATTCCAAGAAAAGAAATAGATTGTTATCTGGAAGATTAGAAGAACTTGTTTATATTCGTAGTAACCTGCAATTGACTTTGAAAAATGTGGCTAAAGAGTCATCCAATTCCTCTACTCCATGGATCGATCCTGTTCCAAATGCATCAATGGATGAAGCTGATTTTTACATTGATAGTGACATTGATGGGGAATTGAATGATGAATCTGATGCTGAAGCATCTAGCGGATTCACAGCTCCTACTGCGCTTGATGATATAGAGCTTTTTGATATAATAAGTGGGCCACAGGGACATCAAGAATAAAACTTGTGTTCCTGTTTTAGATTTCTAGTTTACTTTTTGCATGAACACTTTTTTAAAACTGCCAAGCTACTTTAAACTTTCAAGTTTATATATTTTGAATATTTTTTTATCAGATTGTTTTTCAATATATGAAATCTGATATGGCCCATGGTTTTGTTGAATTTGATATGGGTTCCAATGTCTATGATGAATTTCTCACCCTGTTTACTATGCATGGAAGTTGGTTCTTTATTGGCACTCGCTTTTATGGTTTATAAAATTATGTGGAAATGATTTAAATGTTTGAGCAATAATCTTGCGTGTTTGCAATGTGCATTATGGATTTTGAATTTGACTTTAAATTGATATATATATATATATATATATATATATATATATACATATATTTTTTTTCAAATTTCTATATGTCGAACTTTATCGACAAAATTTTAGGTGCCAAACTTTATTCGAATTTCAAGGTCGCCGAACTCTGTAATGACCCACCTATAACTATAAATAAAATACAAGAATTAGCATACATACGAGACCTCCATACGATAGCTACGTATGCATGGACCTGCGTGTATCGCACTATATATAAGCTAGTTACGACATGAAGAGATATAAATTAAGGTGATGAATTAATACCTCAACAGAATATCATATATGTAAGAGCCCTAAATTCAAATATCAGAATATGTAATTTAAACACAGAATTTAAATAATTTATCTAATGAATACCAACCTATCTGCTCTGCTGCAAAGCTCTACTACAATTGTTCTGCTGCAATTATTGTTCTGGCTACAATTGTTGTTCCGGCCGCGTTACCAAAACGGCCAAAACCACCCTGCCAAACTGAGTACAACCTGGGTACTCAGTGTCAGAATGCTTTCCAATCGAAGCAATCTGATCCCCCGTGCCCAAAAACTCCAGTACAATCAAGACTCAAGAGTGTTTGTATCTCTGTGTTAAAATTGTTCTCTGTTTTTCCTCCTCCCCCTTCTCAAGATTTCCTTCCTCTTAATTCCTCGTCCACTGCCTTCCTCCCATCTCCGTGTCATTGTTTTGTTATGTGTAATTTTATAAAATCAAATCTTATTTGATTTTGTTGATTTTATTCGGATATGGAGATTTGATTTGATAAAGTTTATTTATTATTTTAATGAATTAATTTGATTTATTTAATTTATAATTTTAATTAATTTATATTATTATTTTATTAATTTTAAATTTTAATTTGTAAATTAAAATTAACATTTTCTGTTAGTTTAAGGATTTATCATATATATATGATATTCTAGTGAGGTATTAATTCATTACCTTAATTTATATCTCCTCCTGTAGTAACTAGCTTATATATAGTGCGATACATGCGGGTCCATGCATACGTAGCTATCGTATGGAGGTCTCGTATGTATGCTAATACTCGTATTTTATTTATAGTTATAGGTGGGTCATTACATACATCCCTCCTTCCAAAAACTTCATCCCGAAGTTAGGGTTTCTAAAATATATTAGTGATTAATGTGAGTATATAAGTCTTTATATTTCAAGATTGAATTCATTTTATATGGGTACTTAAAATTTGTTTTCTTCAATATTTTAAAATTTTACAACTATAATATTCATGTTCTGCCCCAGTTGGTTCCCTAGCTACTCTAGAATCATCCTATCCTTCCTAATCTCTTTCGCTTCCATCCTATCCGTCCTCTACTAGAGTGTGCCATGGCGTCAGCTATACTGACTAACCATTCATAGGCTCTCAAGGGTATCAGCGTTGATTATATTAACCTGATTTCCCAGTAGGCATCTGACAGTCATCATCACACGTCCAAGGGAGCGTGATTTGCACAGTCCTCCCATAACTCCAGGTTTTGGAGGATAAACGGTGGGCAATACCTCCACCCCTCCTAGTGGGACCTGAGTCAATGCTCTTTCATGGAACCTCATTGAGCCTTAATTGTACTGAAGTTTTTGTCATCACGTGGTCATTTTGGTAACCTGCAATGTAAACACTTGTCCATATATTATAACATATGCATCAATATTTATAAAATAAACAGTTTCTGTATAGCTCATACATGTCGTTATATGCAGTATAACATACTTGGTCATATCCTACTCATGTTATTGGCTTTCATATTGAAATTGTAATCATCCTTTTATTTCTATCTCATTAATCATATCGATACGCATAAATGAAGCAAAATTTATAATATCTTAATTCCTATCATAATTCATGATTTAGATTTTATAGCAAGGTTAATCAAATATTGAACTTCATCTTGGTATCCATAACTCAGTAAGGTTAATTTAAATAACATATTTCATCTTGGTATCCACATACCAGTAGAATTAAGTAGATAACATATATCATATTTCAGTAACATAAAAATTCACGTTTATATGTGATCCTTCCAAAAATGGTTTTGAGTATCTGATTTAAAGTAAAGTAAATATATACAAAATATGGCTTAAAGTTCTTCAAAATTGACACAAGTTGGGGTATTTTTGACATATGATTTTCGTATCTTCCCAAGTAGCCGATCCAGGGCTATACTTGTCCCATTGGACCTTAACTTGGTCTATTAGACGATTCCTGAGCTGTCGAACCCTATGTTCCAGTATACGTAATGGTTCGACCGAAATTATTCCCTCGTCCGATACTTGCAGTTCCTGAGGATTCCACTACAGTGGATTGATGTGTTCCCTGATTGTTGTCGACTATTGCATGGATTCTATGATTGCCTTGGGTATTTGGTGTTGGTTCTTATCCTGTTCTATGCAATATACTTGATGAAGCTTTTGGACAATCACGTTGAAAATGCGGTCCTCCACATCCCCAACAATTAACCTGGGTCGGTCCTCTTGAATCATATTGTGAATTTCTAGATAAAGAGCTTTGTCCTCTTATGCCACTTCCTCTCGCATTTCTTTCTCTATTAGCAGTTCCACGAGATTCGCATGGACTTGTGTTTGATGATTCAGCGGCTATAGTATTAACTGCCATGGGAGATCTTGCTCCTACTCCTCTTGGGGTAAATCTATTACCATAAGGCGGTGGTCTTGAGCTACCTCCCCTGAAGAAGTTTCAGGGAGTCTTTCCTGGAAACCCTGGTTGTAGAGATTTTGTTGGCCCGACATCTTTTTTTATTCCTAGATGCTCTTCTGCATAACGGCCACATTCTACTGCCTCGGCTACTGATGATGGCTTCCACATCCTAACCAAGGCCCTGATGCGAGGGTTTAACCCATATATGAAGCGTTCAGCTTGACGTTCATCAGAATCTAAGTAATGAATGTATTTCACAAGCTCCATAAACCTTATTTCATATTCTTCCACTATTTTATTACCTTGGATTAATGTATGAAAGGCCCCGGCTTGTTGTTCTTGAAAATATGGAGGTAAATACTTAGCGCAGAATCTTTCCTCGAACAATTCCCAAGGGACATTATCCATTGTGAGGTGTAGTTGTTTTTCCAGATTTCCCCACCAAATCAAGGCGCTTTCCTTTCAATTGAAATACGGTAATTTTTGTTTTTGAAGAAGAAGAGTACTCTCTTAGTGTGAAACATCTGTTCATTCCTTCTAACCATGTCTCAGCACGTTCTCCAGCTCGTCCTCCTGAAAATTCTGGGAGTTTAATTTTCTGCAGCTCCCTAGAAATATCTTCTTTTGATTGTCTATACTCAAAATTTTTTGGTTCTGCTAGATTTGTTTCTTTGGGTTGGGGTTGCTCTTCTTTGGTTTAGCCATTGTTGACCCTTTTAATGTTTCCAATATGGCTTCCAATGAGTGCATTATTACAGTCAACTCCAGTGTTGATGATGGTCTCAATGGTGGCAGTGATGGTGGTGGCGATGGAAATGGTGATGACGATGGTGTGGCATTAATGACGGGGTTGTTGCCCAGTCACGTCGTCGTCGCTGATATGTCCTTACCATTGTAGTGTTTCCTGTATACATAATAAAATTGTAAAAATTTTGAGGTATACTTTCAGATTTAACATATAATTTTGCAATTTTAAGTTTACAAACGGGTATAGTTTTTTTGCTATTTTTCCCTGCTAGGCAGGTCTTACTAGTACCGAGGTCAAAGAGAGTGGTCTCGCGACCTCCTTGTCCTAATGCATGGTATTCTATCCTAATGCCTCATAATTCTTAATAAAATGCATGGGTCGTCATAAACCATAATATTACTTCATAATTTTATATATTATAATTTATTTTTTTTAATACCCTCTTATATTATATATTTTCAATATAATTTCTTATATAATATAAATTTTTAATATAAATATCATGGAGATGATAAATCACATAAAACATATAATTCATATATATATAGAAGATATAAATAATATAAAACCATTATAACAATGTCCTATAATTATGTGTTTATAACATGATACTAAATTATTTATTAAAATTTAAAGATTTAAAAGTTTCTAAAGATTGTAATACTTTGTCATATACTTTATAAAATTGAACTTTAGCATGTACATGAAATATGCATAAAATCTTTAAAATTTTAAATTAACTATTAAAATCTTAAACTAAACTTTTTGATACAGATTTGTTTAATCATAAATTTCAAAATCGTATTATACCTTTACACACTAAGTTTCCAATTAATATAAATTGACGTTGTAATATCTATATCATATATACTCCTTGCACGATTTATATCAAGAAATGTCGATAGTATATGAAAAACTTTTAACATTTAACAATATATATATATATTAAAATCAATAAACAATGTTCAAATAATGATTTATAAGTTACAATAAAACACAGTAACGATTCGCATATTGCAGCCGTGATTTCAGCATGAAAAAGAGGTTTCAAGTTCCCTCTAAAACTCGGTTAACTCGGTTCGATATTAACGTTGAGACTGTTAGACAGTATTGTATATTTACAAAAAGTATAGGCCCCACGCAGAAACGCCTCTGTGTGAAAATGAAGATAATGTTAATGTTTTCTTCCATCTTCAGTGTTTTTGCTCAGAAGAAAGGCCATAACTGAGAACTAAAACTATATTGTTATTGACTGTCCATGGATGATGTTTAGATATAGGTGGAATTTATATTATTTTTAACAGATTCACTTTCATGTGGACATGGTCTCAATCCAGCACATTCATCTTATTGTATTTTATCCCGCCATCAATTGTAGAAACCTGTCCGTCGCATAATAATAAGATTTATATGTAATCATTATATGTATCCATCTCACTCAGAGTCTTGCTATATGACATCTTGACAACATGATCCAGCTTTATCTGACTATATATGTCTTTCTCATATGTTTTACATTGTAGCTCTTTATATTGACTTAATATAATCTATATCGCTTTTTTTTGGAAAAAAACTATCATGACATCTAAAAACTTTATTTATGAAATAAGGTTGGCTTTGAGGATATTCTACATATTAAAATGAATTTTCAAATGTCTTTAATAGCTGATCAGTTTTTACGTGTTGTTGTTGAATATTTCATGAAAATGGTGATTTTGGACGGATACTAAGTAAATTAAACGATTTTTTTTATAAACATGTGTATTATTAAAAATCTGTTTTTTTAGATGCAGTAATTAGCAATTGTTATTGTTAATTTAACATCGTCTCTGTAGTTTCGAAATTAAACATATAGTTCCATGCTAGAATTAAATATAATCCCTGTCGTGGCTCATTCTTTCTCTAATAAATAATGTTAAATTTATAAAATATAATTTTTCTACTTTGATATTGGCTGGATGAACTATTCTATGTATCAATGTTTTGCCAAATGTAAAGAAATGGTTCTACCACGAAAAAAGCTTAATTGACGCACGTTAATCTTTGGACTTGGTCTGGTTTCACTTGACACCGTGTGACAGTACCCAGCTTTAAAGCCGAGTATTTTCACTATGCGGCTAGTCGACTCACGGCATCCTTTCAGGGAGTTACCAAAGTTTGAGTGGGTCAGGCCACTATGAGGGCGGGCATCAGCTTCACTGTGTTCGGTTTCTTTCTGTGCTCAGGAATTAGACCGAAGAGTCCACGGTCCTCTCAAACCTGATATTTCTAGTATTTCGTTTGTCGGTTCCAATTACATGCGCGCACACATCTGCACATGCACGCACACTTGCCCTAGCACTCAACATTACCAGAGGGACTCAGAGCTGACATACAGAGTCTAGAGTCTGACGGATATAATTCAATTTAAATGAGTGCATATTGTAATGATTCGTGTTTGTGAAGATGAAAACGGTTGTCAGAAGACTAGAAATTAGGTCGACTCCAAGTCAACAGCAGAAATGAATGCAGTCGTCAATTCCTGTAATGCACTGGTGAATTCTTTTTCTTTTAATTTTCTCTTTTACACAATTTTATTGTTGTTAAATTTATTTTTAGTTTCATTCACACAATTTCGTTGTTAAATTTATTTTTCATGTAAAAGGAAGTGGGTTAAGCCCAATCGCTGAGAACTGAACTGTCATATTACATATTTATATTTATGAGTTAACAATTTTTTATTTTTTATTTTAATAAAAAGCTTATCCGCATAATCAAGAAAACCACTTTCTCTGAGCAGAAAAAATTGGAATATTGGAATATTGCTTTGACTAATGCATTATGGGCTAGCCATGTAACTCCCAAGCCTTCCCTTAAAACCTCGTCGTAGTTTCTACTTTATGGTAAAGGAGTTATCCTACCTCCGAACTTGTATCTTCCAGCCTTGCAACTCTTGGGAGAGTTGCAAGGTGGACTTTGTCTTTTGGTTCAGAGCAGGATAGACACTTTACTCAAACTCGAGGAAGAAAGGCTCAAAGCCAAGGACAGATTTGTTATGCATCAAAATTGTGTAAAGCGCTAGTACTAAAGAGCTTCGATGTGGATGACCTAGTACTAAAGTGGGATAAACCCCACGAAGACAAAGGTAAACACATGAAGTTCCAGCCTTTGTGGATTAGATCATTCACTGTCGAAGAAAAGCACAGCCATAACACCTTCAAGCTGAAATCCTAAGATGGGAGGATTGACCCCCTTCCCGTAAATGACCAAAATTTGAAACATTTTCCAGTAGCAGCTACAAGTTGCACTTCCTATACAGTTGTTTTGTTTCCTTTCCTTTTGTTTGTGTCAGTCATACATGTCTTATGTATGACTGACACAACTAGGATCAAAGATGCTTAGCCCTCTTCACCTGAGAGATCTGCCACAAACTCAGCTCATGCATGCCATGTCCTATTGTGGAATGACTAGACCAGTCACCTCATACTTCCCTATTGATCTGTCAGATTGGAACAGAATGCACCATACAACAGAATGCTGAGACCTCATGTTTCTCCTCAGCTTCCTCATCTGGGAGGAAAACCAATATTATTGAGACTGGCTCGACGGTATTAGTCCATACATCAGGCCACACATTCTCAAAGCGCTAAAGAGATAAGATCCACACAAATTCAATGCACCAGACAGCAGAATGTTGAGACTCTGGGTTTCTCCTCAACCTCCCCATCTGGAAGGCAAGTCGGTATTAGTGAGACTGGCTCAACGGTATTGGTCCATACATTAGGCCACACATTCTCAAAGTGCTAGAGACATAGCCCCAAACAAATTCAGAGTAGAGCACCTCCTGCCCCATCAAACTACCTACTAGACCCACGAGAGTAGCTAGACATCCATTCAAAGCTTCCTTCTTTTGACCTTCGATGCTAAGAGTATCCCTCGCTCATGCATTCCCCCTAGATCATATAGTTGGACCCCCCAATGGTTTCATAAGATTCCAACAGCAAGCCAATGCCCTATTTTCCCCATATCCTTCAACCATAAAACATAGGGGACCTTGACATGATCAGCCTTATCGTCTAATCTCTCTATCTCACTCTCTTGACAGATTATTGAGCTATCCAAAATCACTTACTGTTTTGTAACACTATACCCTTGCCATGGTTTTATACTTATGTTCTAGTATTATGCTAATGTAGGTTTCTTTCATTATATTATTTTCGGCATCTCTAGGAGTTGCACTTGCACTCCCACATTGTATTCATTATAGTTGTACTCTTCAGTCCCATTGACCTACTATTTTGGTCATTCATCAAACATTAATATAATTATCTTATATTATATTATCAGCAACTCACTCAGACCAAAAATATGGTGCCCTTACTTGTTAATAATCATATTGCTAAAAATAGTAGACTAACTCCTAAACAATAAGAAAGACGAAAAGTGAAGGTCATTGCTAGGAGATCACTCCAAATATTTCAAGCCTAAAAATAGGTACTACTACCCACCAAAAGGTGGGTAACCCATAGGAGAAAAATTTTCTTCTCCTTAAACAACCAGTGAGCAAGCAACTTTATTTGATCAACACATAACATAATGTTAATGTCATCCACTTCTTGCTCCGATCAAATTTCTCTCTCCCATCTGGCATTCCTTCTTAAAGGAAGGTGTGTCATCCACCGACAAGTACTTTAACCATTTTTGAAATCATGTGCTTTCACTTAATGTTATGGGCATACTAATATGGATCACAGGGAAAACGAGATGATTCACCAATCTTGATTGTATTCTTGTTCCCCCATTTCACCTAGGAGGTTAGTCTTTGACTGTAGTCCAGTGTGACCTCCTCTGAGGCCTTAGTGTTTTAGGAAGGGAACTACTAGGGAGACTTTAATTATAGTAGCGCATCCAAGATATTCTATAGTTACCATTTTCCATTTTTCCCCGTATTCATCTCCATTCCTCGAGCTAGTGGTCATTGGTCATTGGGATTGGCACCCTTTCATCCTCATCCTTGAGTTTGACCCTAGAAAAATTAGCCTGGGAGCTTGATGCGACGAAAAAAAAGATAAAAGCATAATAAAACCACAATGGAAGAAAAAAGACAAAATGCAAAAGATGGTCGGGGTATTTGATTAGTGCGTGTGGGAAAAAGCCCAACATGAGCTCTACCACCTCATTAGACATCACCCAATTCCTTAAGCACATGATGCTTCATTTATCAAAGGAAATCTTGTATTTTCGCAACCCTGATGAGCAGTAAATTGACTCATCCTTAAGGAGTAATGGAAAATTTCAAAAGCAAACTTGGGATCCTAAGTTATGCACCCAAATCAAAGAAGTAAAGGCACACTAGAGGGGTGGAAAAAGCAAGCCAAGGAAAGGGGTAACTCATGCCTCCATGATTGCTCCCTCATTACAGCTATACACTCAGGATGTTGGACCTCTTTCCCACTTTGCAACCACCATTCGCACACACACCTATGGATTGATGGGCTAACTTGGGACATGTCACTTCCCCTTGGGGGTTGGAAACACCTAATAGAGTTATCCAGCTAACCATCCCTTAGACATGATCTAGTCAGATGGGAATTGATCTAGTTAGACATTTGAGGGTGAGCTTCATGTGAAGTATTACTATGCCCCCAAAATTAGGTATTGTCCACTATGATGCATTTATGGTTATTGTCCCTAATGATAGATGATTTCATTTGATCTTGAGAGGGTTTTTTCAAGTGGCATTGTCACAATAGTAGAGGCCTTTGGAGACATGATTATCAATCTATTCAGCAATTCTAGAGGTAGTTTTACCCATTCCCAAGCGCAGATATGACTCATTTGATGCAAAATTGCCCACCTAGAGTAGAGCATTCGGCCATATGGTACCTGACACTCTGAGGTACCCCTAGATGTTGAAATGCTAAGCCAATGAAGGTTGGGGTTGGATTTATGGATTATGTGCCTAATGGACTCAAGATGCCCCTAGGCTAGCCTTGACATTATTTGATGGGTGTTACTTATTCCAAAGCTCATATGATGATGGTTATCCTTGTGATAACAAGGAAGGGCTTACACATCACTATTTGGCCTGAATGCTTGAGTGGATAGGTGCCACGTCACCCCTCTTGTCCTTTAGAGTGTGACATAGGGCACTTTGGTGATGATGTCTTGGTGTGGAGGCACTTTGGAGGCATACCCATGGACATAGAGCTACTTTTTGGAGTATGGAGCACTCATTATCCCCTTTGACACTTGTGGCATTTAAAGCTCTTTTCGAGGATGATATCCAATGTTCCACCAAGACTCCGGGACGGGGAGACGCAGGCGCGGGGAGACGCACAAGGGGGACGTGTGGGAGTACCCTCAAATTTTAGGGAAATTTAGGGGGGACAGAGGGATGTTGGGGTATATATATATATATATATATATATATTTCAAATTCATAATCAATAATGAAAGAATAAATACAATGATACATACATAATTGAATTAAATAATGAAATACATTGATCCATACTCATCATCCTTACTAATACATACATGATTCATCCATAGACCACAAGATTCAATAATGAAATACTCCAATCCATATTCATTATTCATTATTCACCATTCTAGAATCTACACTGATTTAAAAATTAAATTCATCATTCATCATTCTAGATTCTAAATTGATTTAAAATTAGAATTCATCATTCATCATTCTAGAATCTTATTAGTACTAAAAAAAATAGACTATAATAGATACTGAAATCTGAACACTGGAATAATAAATTGATATAACTAAAACTCAAAAACAGTGGAGTGATGAGTCTAAAAGTCACTCTAAAGTACAAAGAGGGCTTGGTGCTCTTGATTAAATACTAAATCCATACCCTTGTACATAACAAAATGTAATGGAAACATTGCAATCCATTGAATCCTGAATTCCTGAAAACTGTTAAGTCCACTGGATTTTGAGTGAGATCTAAAATTCTACTTTCTCCATATGAAATCCAATGAGGTCGGAACCCCTCTCAAACATCCTGAGTCATTTTATGGTAATGTTAAAAATTTAAGTAAAAGGATGAAAATGAAAAATAAAGGAGAATGTCACTTTTACTTTAAAAATTTAACATTACCATGAATTGCATAGCATTAGTAGGGAAATATGGTCAAATACTAGGTTTTCCCTGTCATAAATCATTGTTTACAAGTAAATTTAACAGGGGACACATAACCCATATTGAGGAGGGACGCCCAGGCGTCCCCCTTTTGGGGAATCGCGTCCCCCACACTGGAGAAACGTCGCGGGCCTTTTGGGGAATCGCGTCCCCCACACTGGAGAAACGTCCCCACCCGCGTCTCCCCAAAAAGGGGGACGTGGGGAAACATTTTCCTAGACATCACCCCATCACGGGTGCATGGGGTGCGAAGGGTGCACGCACCCGACCCTGGGGGATGCGTCCCCGTGGAACAATGATGATATCATAGTGGAGGCTTTTCTCCCTCATGTGTGGGAATTGGCATTTAGAGCTCTTTTGGAGGATAGCGTCATAGTGGAGGCTTTTCTCCCACATGTGTGGGTATTTTTTGCATTATTTGTTATGTTTTTGAGTTATGAGATTGCCATGTCACATCAAACAGTGAAAGTAAACTTGTAATTAGGGCTTTTGCTTGTATTGTTATAAAAAAGAGGGTGTTAAGCCTCATATAAATAGAGGCTCCCCCTCATTTCATTTGATCGTCACACATTCTTCACTCTTATCTACAAAAAGAGTGCAAATTAGTCCTTACTTCGCTACTTGGGCAAGATGTGATTTTCTATGGTGAAAATTTCTTGTGGATATAGTATTTTGCATGGAGATGTTTTTCTTGGATTGAAAGCACTGCTTCTTTGGAGAATTTTGTAAGTTTCATGCTTTATCTTTGATATTTTGCATATTGTATGCGTGAAGTAGGGCTTCTATTTATGCCATGACTAAATGCTAAAATCTATGTTAAAATCTTTGCTCCATTATTGCAAGCAAAATTGTTCTCTTTGAAGTTTATAAGGAAACTCTGATGGTGCATTCCTTATATTTAATTTCTCCCCTCAAAAGAAAAATAGTTAGTGTTTTAAAAGTGGGTGCCCTAGTCATCCTCCATCAAATTCTTTACATGGAAATTTAGACCTAGAAGACTCCATTTAACCCTTGTAGAAAAGGCAGTAATCATTATTGTTTGATCATCCATAGAAATTATTAAATTTCTTCCTCTTTTTATTGTTCCTAGACATCTAGGGTTAGCCTCTTGGGTTTTAGGGCAAAATTATACATAAAAATGGAATTTGTTTTGATGTTTATGGTTCATAAATTACGAATTGCATCAATCAAAGACATAAAAGCAAAATCTAACATTCTTGCATGGTTAACCCTTCTTCTTTAAGGATGATGTCATACTCATTTGTTGTTTATGCATACCTTTCAGCCATAAAATCAATTTCCTAACCCTAATCCTAGTGTCTATTGGAAGGCATGTGTTCCTTCCTGTTGATTATCCTTGGAAGTCCTTTTCTTTGGCTACTATATGGCATTATGCACCTTATTATTGCATATAATCAAACCTTAAGCTATAGCAGCCATATCTTTGGTCTAGGAATATAGTATTTGTACTATGAAATTGAATATCTAGGCCTTTCTAGGCTCTATCAGTACTCTATGCCATATTAAAGACCTCTTATTTATCACCTTGATCCATAGCATTAGAATATTGTTTAGGTGATCTAGGGTATCCACCCTTGTGGTCAAATACCATTAAAGAGTAGGAGAAAGATTGTTGAGGTGATAGTAGCAACCCTTTCTCTGTTGCCATAAGATTTGGCCCTACCTAATGAGGGCTTTGCATTAGGCCTGCTAGATTTTGAGGTAACAAGCATTACTAATAAAATAGCAACATCTCGCAGTTCATGAAATTAGTGTCATCGAACTTGATTTTCTATAACGAATCCAAACATATGCTCATAATCATGATGTGAGACATGAAACCTTAACTTCTAAAAATAGCAATATCTAGCATATTGCCCAAAAAAAACTCATTTGCACTATGAGATCCCTAGGATCCCAAATACGTGATCACCTCTAACCAGTGGACCCACGATCTCTGGTTCCTAGAAAATAGGAAGATTACTAAAAAAAATTGATGAGCATCCCTCTGCCTCTACCTCTGCCTCGAAAATGGACTCTAACTATTATGAAAATTGGCACACCTGTCACTAAATACCAACCCAATAATCTAGTTGGATCTTAAACCACCAATTGCATAGGCAAATCTAGGGGTTAGCAATGATGACTTAGGGGGACGAGATCTCCCTATGGAATGTCAAAAATCATATAATATTTGTCCTCTACACCTTTAAATAATTGAGCTCTGAAAAATTAGGCCTATCAACCATTATTCCTATCAACTAGGAAATGGATTCAAATACATGGTGCCTCGGCTGATATACTATGATGGGGAAACAACCATATATGCTAATCCATAACTACAACCTACAATCACCCTATCTTGTATGCTTTGCCTACTGGAAAATGAGTTCAAGTTGACAAATAAAAGAAAACCACCTACTTAGATGCCAATAAGGAAAATACCTTGTAAGAAGAAACCCACAAATTAGGCTAATGGACCTTGTCACCGATCTTTTTAGCATGGTCGCTAAGGTCTTGGCAACATTGCTAGATAGGTACACACATGCAGTGACCCATTATCACCTCAACCCAGGCCCCCACTACTTAGGCCCGACACCTCCTAAACAACCAAGGTAGGTGTCCCTAAGTCGCCTACTTAGATGCCAATAAGGAAAATACCTTGTAAGAAGGAACCCACAAATTAGGCTAATGGACCCTGTCACCGATCTTTTTAGCAAGGTCACTAAGGTCTTGGCAACCTTGCTAGATAGGCACACACAAGCAGTGACCCGTTATCACCTCAACTCAGGCCCCCGCTACTTAGGCCCAACACCTCCTAAACAACCAAGGTAGGAGTCCCTAAATATCCCCCAGCAACTCTGGTTTATGTCAAGCACCTTGTATTGAATCAATGGGGTGGAGGTGTTCTTGACTTGTCTTCTATCTTGCAAAAGAACAGTGCTAAAAACATGGCAGATTTCTAACAGGAGATATTAGTAACCAAAACAATTCAAAGATATAGCATGTAACCTATGGATTTTGGTCCATTGAGGTTACCCTCACCAAATATGGGATTAGTTATCAATTCTGAAGTCTAGTTAAGGAGTTATAAGTCAGAATGGCTTGTTGTCCTGTATGACAGCCCATAAAAACGCAATGACAGTGACCTATTTGTTTGATGAGCCAACCCACTATGTGAGAAACACCTCTAGAGAGTTAACCTTGAGTGTAGCTAGAGGGTGATTGTAGAGACTTTGGGTCCTCCCCTCTACTAAACATAGTTGGAAAAAACAATTTCCAACTAGTTACTGATTTCCAAATTTTTAGGCTATGTTTATTAACCCATAAATTTTCCAAAAAATTATTTTATAATTTAAATGGCTGGAAAATAAAATTAATTCAACTCTAACATGAAAATTTTGCTTATAAATTAATATAGAGCTAAAAAATCACAAATTCTAGTAATAGATACTTATTTGTAGGTCTGTAGAAATCTTTTTTGGTGGCTGAAAACACAGGTCCAACAAAGCAAAAAGCCCTCTTAACTTCATAAACTGTAACCAAAAGGCTAGATACAAGTGTAAATTGCAAGAAATAATAACTTGTATCTAAGTGGGGTTTAGATCTAACAATTTAATTAGTTTTTCCCAAAGAATAGCTTGTTGTAAATTAATATGACAAAGAAACCAACAAGTAAAAATCATACTCTAACTGCAAAAAATAATAAGGAATTTGAAGAATTCTATATTGTTGGTTGTTGGTTTTTTTACCTATGCCTTAGAGGCTTGCCTTTTAATGGAATGTGAAGTAGATACACCTCTAAGTTGCCATGCTTGGTTCCTATCTAGGGAGTGGGTTTGGTCCTTCCAAAAAACACCCTCACTTAACTTAATCCACCCTACAACATTAAATTTCCCTTAGGAGCAGCCATCTTTTTGTGACGTCTCCAACCTTTGTCCTCTATCTATAGCAAAATACAAAGCCCTTGAGATAATAAAGCCCCCTTTCGATGTAGTTTAAAAGCCTCATATTGATTTACCCGCAAAACCAAAACAAACAAGTGGGAAGACCCTAGTTGCTTTGCTTCCACGTATGTATTAGCTCCTCAATGGCAGAGAACATTAGTTTTAGGATAAATTTAATTGTTAGCAAATTGAGATTAGATTGAAATTTGGAGAAGTTGGGGCACATGAGATCTCCAACACCCAGAAAGGGTTTGGGCAGATTCTAAACAGATCAGGAGATATTAACATAATTAATATTTTTAATGGAGTCCCTAAGTCTAAACTTAGGGAAAATAAAATATTAATGTGTATGAATATGAATCTGTGTTAGAATGGTCCAAAAGACATGGATCAAGCCAGATCTAATCTTAGTCGTTGATTAGGGACTTAATCTCGACCGTTGAGATGTCAACAGGAAAAGTATAAGAGGAGGCTTGAGGGTTATTTGGAGAAGACACCAGAGTGATCAGTCATTCTATTCTCCATAGCGAGGTTTGCTAAGAGAGGTAGAATCAGTGATTGGGAGAGCAACGGAGGGGCATTGAGTACAGTGAAACAGAGAAAGCAGAGATTGTGTCGGGAGAGCAGCGCAGCAGCCAAGGAGAATGACGCAGAGCCAGCAAGGGCTCACACAGGGCCACGCAGAGGTAGCCAAGTGTTGCGCAGAGCACCAAAGAGGACAGCGTGTCTGACGCAGAGGCCCAGAAAGTTGACGCAAAGCCTCCTAGGGCTGACACAGGCCAAGAAAGGCTGGCGCAGGACCAGCGTGAGACAAAGAGGGGCTGACGCAGTCCAGATTGGGCAGATGCTGGGGTTGCAGAGCTGTTTTGTGCTGAGGAGCTGCCGGAAGGATTTTTCTAGGGTTTCAGCCAGGAGATTTCTCTCAAACTATGAGGTATAGCTGCTAAGGAAATTCTCTATTGGGTAGATCAGTTTCGGCACCCAGATTGTACTCTGATATTGCTTAATAAGAAAACCCTCAAGTAGCTGCATCAGTTTTCTTGCATTGCGTTTTTTCGGGGACATTGGTCCAAAAATAATGGTGTCATGTGGTGTGTTTGTTATTGTTTCTTTTAGTTGTTGATCTATAATATGTTGAGCATGCACCGGTGTTTATTTTTAGTATTTACTTTGTAAATAACTTGTTAAAGAAAAATAACAAGTAGGTAGGAATAAATCAGAAAAAGTGCATGAAGTGTTTCTAACTAAGGAAAACTAGAAACTTCAACATGGTATCAGAGCGTGATTGCAAATCACAGGAGGACTAAAAGACATCAGCCGAGCAGAGCAATAGCAGCAGAAAACAGTTGTCCCAAGGTGACAGAAGTTGTTTCTAGCAGCGCAGAAGCCAAGCAGTGTGACGCAGAGCCAACCAGACCCACGCAGAAGAACCCGAGAGTTGTGCAGAGGGCCAGAGGGTTGATGCAGGGCATCCCAGGGCTGACACAGAGCCAATGTGAGGCAAAGAGGGGCTGACGCAGTTCACAGAAAGGCAATTGTTAGAGTCTAGAAGGCTGCGGAAATATTGCAAAGTGGAGCTGGTGAGGTACTGCAGTCAGAACAGTACCTGACAGAGCAGGGCCGGAGGAGTTGTTACCGAGGGTTTCTAGCCGAGAAACCTAGATCAGTAATGCAGTTGCACAAGACGATCAGAGTAGGGGGCATCTCGACAAGCGGCAGAAGGATTTCCAGGTGGAAAATCAAGACTCAGAGGAGTCAAACAGAGAACTTCCAAGAGGGAAGTAGAGGAGTGTCATGGCACTACACGGGGTAAGAGACTAGGATAGACTGGACAGAGCATCGAACTTCGCAGTCTAGAAGGCCAGAATCTTATTAGTGCTTGACCGGAATCATGTCAAGAACTTCGCCTTGAAGGTTATAGCTATCCCAGTCGACCCCAATGATAATGACAAGTATGAAGAGGCGATGGTGAGGGCCAAGTGTATTATCCTTGACGGGGTCAAGGATCATGTGGTACCACATATAGCCGAGAAGGAAACAGCAAATGAGATGTGAGAGGCTCTCAAGAACTTGTACCAGCATACTTCTATGCAGAGAAGAATGTTGCTCGAGAACCAGATGAGGTCGTATCAGATGAAGAAGGGTCAATCAATTGACACCTTCCTCGAAGGACTGAATGAGATCCGAGACCAATTGACTGCTATAGGAGCGACACCAAATCAAGAGCTTATGGTGAGGACAGCCCTGAATGTTGTCTCAGAAGATTGGGAAGTGTTTGTCCAGAGTATCCTAGGCAGAGGGACTCTCCCACCTTGGGACGAGATGTGGGCAGCTCTTCGCCAGGAAGAGATCAAACGGCAGTCGAAGACAGGTAGCAGCAGCAAAGGGATCAAGGTCAAGGAGGAGGAGGAGGATGTGGCCCCTGCATCTAAGGGAAAGCAGGAGAAGCGGAAGAAGAAAGATCTCTCCAAGATCAAGTGCTTCCACTATGGGGAGATGGGTCATTATGCGACCCAGTGCCCAAGGAAGAAGAGTAAGGGAGAGTCTTCCGGAACTGAGGCAGCGCCAGCACGGGCAGAGAAGGAAGTTTTGACAGACGATGATTCTGCCATAAGTGCACATGCACCACTTGAGAAGAAGTGGGGAGACATCGAGCTGTAGTCAGGCGGACTACAAGCGATGAGGGGCAGGATCCTTGAGGTACCCAGCCTCTTGGATTAGACCTTGCTACGAGAGCCCTGTCGAGGAGTAGCAGGACTAGCTGAGTGGGTAGAGACGGATGCGGATGGAGCGGCAGAGAGAACTACAGTGCAGGAGTCCTAGCACAGCGCGAGGCTAGCAAGCTACAGCAGTGCGAGAGGCACGGGAGTGTTGCACCAGTGCAGGATGGCACAGAGAGGTATGCAACGGTGCGAGATGCAGGGAGTTGTTGCAGCAGCGCAGAGGTCAGAGAGGGAGCACTTGTTAGCAACAAAGGGAGCTTTAGCATCAAGAGGGTCTCTAGCCCAACAGAGAGATCAAAGTTGGGAAATCAGTTACTTACTTCTCAGTAACTGAGTTGCATTGCAGCAGTGGCAAGCACGATGCAGCATGATGAGAGGAGATGCAGTGCGGATGCGGTGTTGGGAGAAAGGACCAGCAACAGCATGAATGCAGAGGGAGTTTTCATACAGATGCAGCAGTGGTAGTGGCAGAACCATGGGCAGCAGTACAAGATGCAGTAGTGCAGAGGATGGTGGGCAGCAGACCTAGTGAACAGATGCCGGATGATCAGAATAATACTCAGTGAAGAGTATTGCTAAAGCACAGTCCTCGCTAAGGAGTGTTGATTTGGGGTAACATCAGATGTGCTCTAGCCACGAAATTTGGTGGAGAGGTTGGGACACATGAGATCCCAATACCGAGAAAGGGTTTGGGCAGATTCTAAACAGATCAAGAGATATTAAAATAATTAATATTTTTAATGGAGTCCCTAAGTCTAAACTTAGGGAAAATAAAATATTAATGTGTATTAATATGAATCTGTGTTAGAATGGTCCAAAAGACATGGATCAAGCCAGATCTAATCTAGCCGTTGATTAAGGACTTAATCTCAGTTGTTGAGATGTCAACAGGAAAAATATAAGAGGAGGCTTGAGGGTCACTTGGAGAAGACACCAGAGTGATCAGTCATTCTATTCTCTAGAGCGGGGTTTGCTAAGAGAGGTAGAATCAGTGATTGGGAGAGCAGCTGAGGGGCATTGAGTACAGAGAATCAGAGAAGGCAGAGATTGTGTCGGGAGAGCAACGCAGCAACCAAAGAGAGTGACGCAGAGCCAACAAGGGCTCACGCAGGACCACGCAGAGGTAGCCAAGTGTTGCGCAGAGCACCAGAGAGGCAAGCGTGTCTGATGCAAAGGCCCAAAAAGCTGACGCAGGGCCTCCTGGGGCTGACACGGGGCCAACGTGAGACAAAGAGGGGATGACGCAGTCCAGATTGGGCAGACATTGGGGTTGCAGAGCAGTTTTGTGTTGAGGAGCTGCCGAGAGGATTTTTCCAGGGTTTCAGCCAAGAGATTTCTCTCAAACTGTGAGGTATAGCTGCCAAGGAAATTCTCTATTGGGTAGGCCAAATTTGGCAGCCAGATTGTACTCTGATATTGCTTAATAAGAAAACCCTCAGATAGCTGCACCGGTTTTCCCGCATTAGGTTTTTCCAGGGACATTGATCCAAAAATAATGGTGCCATGTGGTGTGTTTGTTCTTGTTTCTTTTAGTTGTTGATCTATAATATGTTGAGCATGCACTGATGTTTATTTTCAGTATTTACTTTGTAAATAACTTGTTAAAGAAAAATAACAAGTAGATAGGAATAAATCAGAAAAAGTGCATGAAGGGTTTCTAACTAAGGAAAATTAGAAACTTCAACATTTACAAATGAGAGCATAGCCTTTATAGAAATATTATAATGTCTAATTTAACTTTTCCTCAATAAAATATTTAATAAGCATCCACAAGTTGGAGACTTAGTAAATTAATTCATAAAATATTACAACATAATTTTCAATTCACCCACTAGGGGGTCAACTTGGACAAATTTCCACAATTTACTTCAAGATTCTCTTTGTTCATGGTCCATTGCTCAACTAATTGGTCCACCAAGTCTCCAACGGCTAGTTGACTTCACCAACGGCTATTTTTGACGTGACTTTTCCCTTTGGTAACTAGACTTAGCCACATGCAAGTTGGCTCTCCAATGCCCTTGATTTTTTGACAATTCCGACACTTGGGTATGCTAAGACTGGCCTAGATCTGAATTGGGTATCTCTTGGAATCTTCATTTCTTGCCCAGCATTGCCACATCATCACCTACATGCCACGTCATCATGCTCGCAGCTTTGCTATAGCTCTAATGCCCTTGGGAATTTAGAGAAACCGAGACATGTGTGTTGTTCCTCTTGTTTTGTGGATCAATCTTGACATGACAATGTTGTCAAGTTTTGCCCCTATGAAGCCTCTTAGAAACTTGTTTTGCCACATCATCATGCCCAAGTGGATGAACTCTAATGCCCCTAAGGATTTGCAAGATCTAAAACGTGGGTTTTATTCCTTTCATTGAGTAGATTTATTTTGACGTCATGCATGTCACAAACAACCCAACGCTCTAATGCAAAATCCCCCTTTAAGTTTTACCTATATTGTTGACCAAGTTTGAACAAGTAGTAACAAACCATCATATGCTCAAATAAAAAATATTCCAACTGGCATGGAATCCTCTCATCATGCTCTATACTATGTACTATGAGACTAAGGTGACTTTTTAACCACCTTAACCATTTTACATTGGGAATTGTGAACTGCTTTGGGAAATGTGAAAGT
This sequence comes from Pinus tabuliformis, assembly GCA_031772625.1. Lineage (NCBI taxonomy): Eukaryota > Viridiplantae > Streptophyta > Pinopsida > Pinales > Pinaceae > Pinus > Pinus tabuliformis. Next base: position 369,552,998 of record CM062808.1, on the reverse strand, counting down.
TGTCACAAGAAACTGTTATGTTGTGAGAGACGTCATGAGTAATTCTGCACCAAAGCCAAGGTCACCTACATACTCTATAGACACTAACGTGAATGGCATAGGTACACCTTGACATGAGCTGGAGTAGCCCATACAGTAGTGATCACTCCTACAAATGCAGGCTCCCAAAATACCACGAATCCTCATGAGAACCCTATCTAGGTCCTCTAATCACCTAGATGAAGCTTTCAAGGGACAAGGCATGGTCTGACCAAACAAAATAGATACATACTCAATTTGACAAGACATGGGTCTAAGAGACCTAACACAAGGCCTCACATGGATTTTACATGGCTTTGACTTGTGACCTTGGGCTTACAATGGTGGTAAATGATGGCACTGGAAAATTCTATGTTACCCCCAATGGTACATGGGTAACAGACCGCAAGGAACAAGCACTACCTATTAGCGTGAATAATGATCTTAAATCAAACACTAACCAAAATGTCCAATCAAGACCCAATGATGATCAATCTTGTTGGATGCGAGATGACTTCTGATGACGCTAACGACCATCAAGATGCTCTAGCCTCTAGATCACCCCTCAAATCATGTGTCAAAGTCGATGAGGAATAATCTCTAAGAGAAAGAAAATGATGTAAACATTTCCCTCTACGAGAAGGAGAAACCATAATACACATCAAAATGGCCTAGAGGAGCTTACATTATTATTTTAAAAGTTTCTCCTTCCCAAAATTAGCCTAGCTCGTATACTATTTGATTCTCGTTTATGGTGTAACTTAAAGCTAAATTTTAGGGTATTCTCCCCTTGAGAAATTCATAGGGTCTATTCTAGGCATGAAAAAAGATGTATTAAAAGAAAAAATTAGCCTTATGGATGTGCAATTTCTCTTATGGGTGGTTATTATGGAAGGAAGGTGATCTTTCAGAGAGGTAGTTTCTTCATACATGTGCTATTTTGACTCAAAAAAATGAATGCTATATTTGGAAACTACTATTTTTATATCCTTTCTATTTATATCTTACCTATTCTTATTCTCTTATTCGTCTATATTTTGTACTAAGGAAAAGAAGGGTGAACCTTCTTTTGTGAGATCTTGAGGGCTTGCGCTCATCCTTTCTTCTTCCCCTCCTCATTCTATTCCCCCTAGAGAGATTGAGATTAACTACTCACATGGAGTACATGTGGTGGTGGATTGGTTTTGCCAAATTATAACTAGTATTATCCCATTCAGCAAAAATGATTTGTACCTTGAAGTGTGTTGTCAAAACTTGATAGAACTCTAATCTACCTACAACTTTATTAATAGAGAAAAAATATCATTGCAACTAATGCAAGTTCTTTATGCGTGAAACTTATATTTTTTTAGGCTTTGACTGGTGTTTAATCTTGATTTTACTAAGGATTGAGTGTTAGGGTTGGATCGTCTTCTACCCTGACTCGCTTTCTCTTCTCTCTATTTCATTTGACTCCATTAGAAAGCACTTATTTACTGAATCTTAGCTCTTGATTTCTCACTTAAAAAGAGCTTCCACATCAAAACATTGACTAACGTGAATGATAGGCATATTTAGGTAGGCATTTAAGCCATTTATCGTTCTATTTTAGCCAGATTACAACAAGATTAGCTTGCTGTTATTTTAATTTTATCACAAAAAGAAAGAAAAACTCATGTTTTTCTCAATTTCCATGCATTTAAAAAACCTGATAAAAATTAAAAATCGAAAAATACTGTAAAATATATATATATATTCACTAAAACAGCTATAACTCTTGGCTGTAATTTCTGTTTTCTGCAATTAGATAAGTGTGTTTTTGCCATACAGCTGCACTGAGTTTCGTTGCCAGCTTCGTATTAATTTTCTGCATAGATTTTCATCCCTTTTTAGCTTCAGAAAGTCAATTTACAGCTTGCAGTAAATTCTAATCCACACTTTTACTAGAACATTTTTTATGGTGTAATCGTTTTAGATTTCGTCCTCAAAATCATTGATAAGTATTGCATCATTTTGTGTTAAATTTCAGTCATTTAATCACTTATTGCTCGTTATTTTTTTCATTATTACAGCTAAAACAGCTGTAATAAGTGTGTTTTTTGCCATACAGCTGCACTGAGTTTCGTTGCCAGCTTCGTATTAATTTTCTGCATAGATTTTCATCCCTTTTTAGCTTCAGAAAGTCAATTTACAGCTTGCAGTAAATTCTAATCCACACTTTTACTAGAACATTTTTTATGGTGTAATCGTTTTAGATTTCGTCCTCAAAATCATTGATAAGTATTGCATCATTTTGTGTTAAATTTCAGTCATTTAATCACTTATTGCTCGTTATTTTTTTCATTATTACACATTGATTTCTTCAGTACAGCAAGTTGGCAGCTTGATTTAAGTATCACTGATTATTTATTGCATCGTAGTTTGACTCCTAAAATCATCTAGTGATCCCCCTATGGTTAGGAAGCGCTAAGCCGAAGTACAGAAAAAGAGTCCGTGACAGTGCTATTTCTGTACTATTTCTAGTCACCTTGGAACCGGACTGTTTCAAGCCATATAACATTCCCAATTGGCAGTTTTAATAGGTACTATGCTGCTGAGTTGTTTTGTCAGCTAACCATGCCTTAGCCTAATCTATTCTGGCTTATGGTGGCTACTTTGTGGCTCCCATATGTGCACTACCGTTTATATCAATAGTTAAAGGAAGCATTTTATACAAAACCTTTGCCACTTCCAAGACAACCAGGCCTTCTAAACCTAGCAATGGTGGCTGGGATTATATTGCTGTTGAGAATGAATTGACTGGTACAGGTTGGGTACCAACCCCAAACCACAGAGACAAACCTCTGCTGGACTCTTGCCTGCTGCTGCATAATTATCTTTGTTTATGCCCGAGTCCTAGACCTCACGTTCTTTGGGGTCATGTTTAGTTATGATACTTTGGTTCAGTCACGGGTGTTATTGTTTTCAATTGGGTGTTTTGGCAAAAGGCTAGAGCACTTAGTTATTGTAATTTTTGAAATCCAATGGTGCTAGGATTGAAAAAGCAAACAACATACAGTGTCTTATTTAAGAATGAAAGGAAGATTTGATGTCAATTTATTTTTCAATACAAACCTTTGGAAATAGAAGTGCCATTCCATCATGTGAAAAAACCATCAGCACCTCCAATTCCTGGGTACCGTTGCAAGCCTCACCGGACTCCTTGTACCTGTATGGAATGCACCTGTACAACGCAACTCACATAAAAACCTAAAGAAAAGCAAAAACCTAGCACGCCCAGCACCTGATTTTACAGCCATAAAAAAACTGCATGTCTTGACATTAAATTCACAGGAGAGGGTTTTTTATAAGGCGAATTTCGTTACCCTGCAACGAGGCGGTACTCTTTATCATAGCGCTGGTGTTGGCGTCCCGTACGGGCAGTCAACTCGTCTGCCATTTTAATACACAGCCTCTCTTTCTCTCTCAGTCTTTCAAAAGCCTGTTAAAGACTTTGATATGTTAAAGATTTTGATATGAGAATTTGAATTGCCAGTAGCAGAGGAAAACAGAATCCTTCTCACTGCCATAGCATGGACAACTCCACAAGCATAATTATAATAATAATAATAACAGTAGAGGAGCCCCATACGCGTCGCCCTAATTTCGTACTGAACTTGAAGAAGAAGAAGACCATAAGAAACGAGTACGTTGGCAAGTTCTACGAACATTTCTGTGAAGTGAGGACAATTCCTCACCGACAGTAATAATAATGAATTCCCATGTGAGGGTCTGGTCTTTTAGGAAATTTGCAGAAGAAGAAGAAGATAACAGGGGATTGAGTGTGCTGGGAACGTTCCGGGAAGATGTGTGCAGTTAATTGGCCGATTTGTTTGCAGTTAAGTGGCTGGGAAGAATTTGAATCTTTCTTACCATATTCAGATACTTCTGCGAAGTGAGGGAGAGGCAGATGTGAAGTGACAGGTGCGAGACTTTACGCGGTCAGTGTCCATAAATGCTGCTGCAGCATACCAAACCCCACCCGGAACCAATAGAATGTTTCTTTCTTCCACTGTTCACATCATCAGCATTTTTTGTTTGTACTTGCAAATTCGTACTTTTTCGGTGATGTCTTCGTCACATTAAGAGATGTTAAATGTTAAAGAGGTTTAAATAAACTTTACAAACTCAATTTTGGTGAGCTGGTGAAATATGTAATGTGTAGTAACGTAACGTAATTTAATTGATTCCGCTAATAATAATTATTATCATTAATAGATAAGTGTAACGGATATTTTTTATTAAATGTAAATATTGGAAAGATTGTATTTATTAAATATATTTATTGATTTATTTATATATTTTAATTTACCCTTTTGTGATTCATATTATGAAAATTTTAAGAAACTTTTTGGTAAATATTTATTTATGTTTTGTAATTAGGTTTAATTATAATTGATGTTATGAATTATAAGTAAGAAACCACTTCGGCCTGGAGTATGCCGTAAAACTGTTTCTGCTTGGCTAAGAGCTCGTCTTCCTCGGACGTAAGGAAACAAGTTAACGGCCCAAGACCCAAAGGCATCTGGCAAGAGTGAAAGCCTGCTCCCTTACGTCCCACCAGCGGGTTATTACAGGTGGCGTGGTTTTCCTTGATAACAGTGATGAGTCAAACCGACATTCGCGGATAGCAGCCAGAGATGGATGTCCTCACTGTTGGTTTGAGACCTGAGTTTGATAGGTTTTGCCACCTTCAAAAAAAAAAAAAAAAAAGTAAGAAACCACTTATTAAGTTTTTAGAAAGTTTGGTTTTTTTCCGGATATTTTTGGACTTCACTCAATGTTTATATTACTTGAAGTTGTCCAAATTGCAATCAATTGATTTACTTTCTTTGGATTGTTATTTTCAAAATGAGGAGAAATATTCAAAAAAATTCTCTCAAATGTATTGAAAAAAATGGTAAATGTTATATGCCCAATAAATATTTATGGAAATTGATTTTATGTTTTACTCATAACTTTTATCATAATTTTGGGTGAAAGGATCTTAGCTTGAGTGGTTTGGTAAACCAAATGATCTTAGATTAATGATTTGGTGAAAATTCATTTCCCTAGCTACATGGGTTCAAGTCTCTAAATATGTGGTGTAATAATGGCAATGAAGTTATCGATTCTCCAAACCTTTGGTTTTTAAAATTTACCTTAATTCTTAATTCATGATTTCAATAATGTATGTGTACAATTTGAGTGGACCTAATGGTTAAGATGATGTGTTTCTTTCTAATACGTCACATAATTTGTTTCAGTGCTCTTCAGTCAATCTCGGATTTTAGGAGAGATGGGTCTGATCCTCTTCGTCAGGGCATTCCATTGTATCTTTTATGTTCCTGCATTGTACCTTTTATATTCATGCATTGCATTTTTTATAGGAGACGGTTCGGTTCTCCCGCATTTTATGGACATCATTGTACTCAACCATCCCTTTGACCTACTCTGTGGTCATTAGTTGGACATAAATATAATTATCTTATCATATCTTATTTTAAGTCATGGTTTTAAGATTGTAATGTATGGGTATAATTTGAGTTGGCCTAATGGTTAAGATGATGTGTTTCTTTTTAATAAGTCACATAAATTTCTCTTAATTCTTAAGCCATGATTTAAAGAATGTATAGATAAAATTTGAGTGGTCTTAATTATCAAAATATGTGCTTTCTCACATGTTCAAATATGAAAGAAATAGAGTATATACACTTTCATATACTTTAATATTCAAATCATTATTTTAAAGAGAATCTCTTGTACCAATTTAGAGTTTGAGAGAAATAGAATAAGTACACTTCCATATATTTTAATAGTCAAATCATTACTCTAAAAAGAATCTCTTATACTAATTGAAGTTTGAAGTTTGAATTCACATTAATCTTAAAATTAAATTTATATTATTTATTATTAAAATATTAAAAATAAATAAAATATATATATATATATATATAAAATAAATGATAATCTTTAATATATTGTTTTCTCTTCCCATTATAATAAAATGTGTATTACAATCATTTTACAAAACAAAATCTGTAAATTCAATTATATTTAAAATAAAACATTTACTTATAAACATTACAAAAAAATCATTCAATATATACTAAATTGGTTCACAATAAATGTTAGAAAATTATATATTACAAAGCAATGGAACACGTTAAATATTTCAGAAACACAAATACAGAAATGCATAAAATAAGAGAGGCATAGATATACATGGTTCACTCAATTTGGGCTACGTCCACAGAGAAATAACCAGTCCTTCCTTTTATATTATCCAACAAAATGAAGCGATACAACCTACAGCAAATCCTTTGTAATTTCTTCTTCGCTCTCACACATCCTTCTCTCTCTCTCAAAATAATCATCCACAATTGCAATACAATTCCCTCATATAAATTGAGGGTTGTCTTCTAGGGCAAAAAAACCCTAAATTAACATAACTTCTATCGTCAAATCATTCGCCTAATGAACGACTTAAATTGACTACGAAATTACAATATTTTACAAGTCAAATTTTCATCTATTTTAGCTTCGGGGGTGTTGCCCCCAAATCGCCTTTAGGGAAAGGGCTCTTTAAAAGTATTTTTCGCCCCACACCCCCCCCCTTGGCAACTATCATACGGGCGGCGTTGCCACCTCGTTTAGGAACTGGGGTCCAACGCGGCTGAGACCTCTAAATCAAGAAGATAATCAGGCTCCACACCCAACAATCTCCCACTTAAAGATTGATTATAGCAACTTTGTCGTTGTTTCATTTGCTAGACAATGCTTCCACCTTGGACCTGGTTGTTTCTCATCTTTATCATCATACCTGTCGACCAATTGAAACTACGCCGGATCTTAATTCTCCCTACAACTTTTGTTAACATATCTGCAGGATTCTGGCTAGTGTGTATCTTTTCTAGCTTCAATTGTCCACCTTCCAACACTCGCCGTATAAAATGGTACTTGAGTTGTATATGTTTAGTCTTGGAATAAAATGTTGAGTTATTTGCAAGATGAATGGCACTCTGGCTATCACTATATAACTTTCCCATCTCCTGCTTATTTCCCAACTCATCCATAAATTTTTGTAACCAAATCAGTTATTTACTAGCCTCTGTAGCAGCAACATACTCTACTTCCATTGTTAAAAGTGCAACAATGTTTTACAATTTTGAAACTCAACTGACAGTTGTTCCACCTACAGTAAACACATACCCTGTGGTCCTCCTCATATTACCTCTATCACCTGCCATATCTACATGAACATATCCCTGTAGAACAATGTTTGAACCACTAAATCACAATGCTTGATTTGTGGTACCTCTCAAATATTTGAGAATCCACTTCACTGTCATCCAATGCTCTTTTCCTAGATTGTTCATATACCTGCTTACAACTCCCACTGCATGTGTAATATTAGGCCTTGTGCAGACCATTGCATGCATTAATCTTCCAATTGTTGATGCATGTGGAACTTTACACACATAATCCATCTCTTCCTGGGTCTTCGGACACATCTCCTTACTTAGTTTGAAATGGTTGGCCAAAGGTGTACTCACTGTTTTTACATTCTGCATATTAAATCTTTCCAACACCTTTTCTATGTACTCACTCTGAGACAATGTTAATTTGTGATTTTCCCTCTCTCTAATTATTCTCATACCAAGGATTTGTTTTACAGCACCCAAATCCTTCATTGTAAATGAATTTGCCAATTTTCCTTTGAACACATTTATTTCACGCATGTTAGACCTTGCAACAAGCATGTCACCTACATACAATAAAAATATAATATAGTTGTCATCCTTTTGTTTCTTAAGATAATCACGGTGATTAGAATGACATCTAGTATAACCTTGTTCAGACATAATCTTGTCAAATCTTAGATACCATTGCCTTGGAACCTGTTTTGGGCCATACAAGCTCTTCTTCAACATTCACACTAATTTCTCCTTCTCTTTGACCTCATACCCTTCTAGCTGCCACATATATATTTATTCTTCCAAATCCTCATGGAGAAAGGTTGTCTTTACATCTAACTCCTCAAGATGCAAATATTTTGCTGCCACTAGACTTAAAATAGTTCTAATTGAATTCATTTTGACAACAAGAGAAAATTTTCATCAAAGTCTATACCTTTCTTTTGTGCAAACTCCTTCACCACAAGTCTAGCCTTATACCTTTGTTTTCCTTCATCTTCTTCCTTCAACATGTAAACCCATTTATTCTGCAATGTTGTTTTACTTGCAAGCAACTTGACTAAGTCCCAAGTCTAGTTATGCACAAAGGAGTCCATCTCTTCTTCCATGGCTTGCTCCCACTTCTTCTTGGTTTCTATTTGCATTACTTCTTCATATCTTTCTGGTTCACCAAAATCAATCAACAATACATAATATATTGAAGGAGAGTATCGTTCAAGGGGTTTACTTATCCAGGTAGATATTCTAACACCAATTACGGGTGTTTGAGGTGCATATTGTTGTTGTGGTGGTTGTTGTTGTTGTGGCTATTGATCATTATGATTTTCAGGCACCTTTACTTTTTCTGTGATCTCATCAAGCAATGCATATTCTTTGTTTTCCTTTTCATATTTCTTTTCCTGCATCTAATCCTTATACAAGACCTTTTCATTGAATATGACATCTCTGCTCCTAATGATTTTGTGATTTTCATAATCATATAAGCGATAACCAAAATCATTAACGCCATATCCAATAAAGGTGCATTTCTTTTATTTTGCCTCAAGCTTTGTTCTATTTTCTTTATTAATGTGGACAAAGGCTTCACAACCGAAAGTCTTTAAAAATGAGCAGTTTACCTTTTTACTTGTCCATGCCTCCCCTGGAATACCACCATTCAAAGAACTTGAAGGCCCTTTGTTTATTAGATAAACAACAATATCTGCAGCATCTGCTCAAAATTGTAAGGGCAATCTTGCATACAATCTCATGCACTTTGCATGATCCATGATTGTTCTATTCATCCTTTCAGACACACCATTTTCCTGTGGCGTTCTTGGAACTATCTTCCCTCTGCAAATTCCATGTTTTGATCAATAGTTATCAAACTCTTTGCTGCAGTATTCACCTCCATTATCTGATCTGAGACACTTCAACTTCTTTCCTTTCTCATTCTCAACCAAAGCTTTCCATTTCTTGAAAGTATCAAATACATCAGATTTATTCTGAATACAATAAATCTAGGTTTTTTCTAGTTGCATCATCAATAAAAGTAACATAATAGTGAGATACACCAGAGATGATACCTGAGCTGGTCTCAATACATCTGTATGCACAAGCTCTAATTTTTCTCTCTTCTTTTCCTTCCCAACTATGATAAATTTGACTCTCTTTTGTTTTCCGTAAACACAAATCTCACAAAAATCCAAATCAACATGCTTCAAACATGGCAACAAATTTCTTGAATGAATAATTTGCATTCCTTTCTCACTCATGTGCCCGAGACTATGATGCTACAATGCCATATTTTCTCCTGTGGAGGTTAAAGCATTAAGAAAACTAGAAATATCATTGCATAAATACAATGTACCAACCTTTTCTCCTTTTGTTATTAACAGGGCTCCTTTAGTGACCTTCTAGGTTTTGTCTGTGAATGTAGTTACACAACCTTCACCACCTAACTGCCCTGCTGAAATTATAATTTTCTTCAAATCTAAAACATGCCTTACCCCTTTCAATGGTCATTGGTTTCCATTTTGTTGCTTTGTAAAAACCTTATCCAATGATTTTATAGGGTTTATCATCAGCCAAATGAACATGTCCAAAATCTCCTTGAACATGGTCATGAAAATGTTTCCTATCAGGTGTAGCATGGAATGAAGCCCCTGAATCAACCACCCAGGCATCAATAATATTTTCTAATGAAAGAATCAAACCATCTTGTAACACATCACATGTCACATTTTCTTCATGATTGTTCTCTTATTGTCCATTTCCTTCTTTTCCTTTCTGAGATTTGCAATCTTTCTTCAGGTGTCCTTTCTTTCCACATTTCTAGCACATTATCCCTGATCTAAATTTGGATCTGTGTTTTCTTGACTTACTGCAATTTCCTGGGCTCCTTCCTCTTTCCATTTTTCTTACCCTATTCTCTGCTGTCAAAGCATTCCTGATGTCTCATCAGATCTTTTTTGTCGCATTTCCTCCCTAAGAATGGCACCAACAGCATCATCAAACTTTAAAGTACTAGATCCAAAGACAGAGTTACTAATAGTCATAACTAAGCCATTCCAACTTTATGTCAATGAACACATAAATAACAGAGCCCTAACTTCATCATCAAAATTTACCCCTACAGAACTTAACTGTCTAGTAGTCATGTTAAATTCATTTAAATGATCAACAACAAATGTGCCTTATGACATCTTCATATTAAATAGATACTTCATAAGAAATACATTATTCGAGGTCGAGGGTTTTTCATATAGTTTGGCCAATTTCGTCATTAAACCTTTTGTTGTCGATTCCTTTGAAATGTTGAATGCCACCGACACTGCCAGACACAGTCGTATTGATCTTAGTTCCTTTATCGAGAATCTCCCATTGTGCGTCTGTCGTACTCGTCGACTTATTTGATTTTCCACTCAATGGTAGGTACAAATATTTATGATACAAATAATCTTCCATCTGCATCTTCCACAGCTGGTAGTTTTGGTCGTTAAATTTCTCGACCCTAAACCTACCATCTTCTGCCATTTCTCCCACTTGAACGAGGAACCCTTCTCTCTTGTAAGTTTATCAACCAAATAGACCTTCGGCTTTGATACCAGTTGTTAGAAAATTATATATTACAAAGAAATGGAACACATTAAATATTGCAGAAACACAAATACAGAAACACATAAAACAAGAGAGACACAGGTATACATGGTTCACCCAATTTGGGCTACGTCCACGGAGAAACAGCCAGTCCTTCCTTTTATATTATCTAGCAAAATGAAGAGATACAACCTACAACAGATCTGTTGTAATTTCCTTTTCTCTCCCACACAACCTCCTTTCTCTCTCTCAAAATAATCATCCACAACCGCAATACAATTCCCTCATATAAATCAAGGATTTCCTTCTAGGGAAAAAGCCCTAAATTAACATAACTTCTACTGTCAAATCATTTGCCTAATGAACGACCTAGATTGACTACGAAATTACAATATTTTACAAGGAAAATTTTCATCTATTTTTAGCTTCGAGGATGTTGCCCCCAAACCCCCGCAAGGGGGGGCTCTTTAAAAGTAGTCTTCTATAACAACCCTGGTTAAAAATTCATGTAAAAATATATAAGACCACGATCATGGGACACGTATTCCAATTTGAATAGTTGGAAAAACATCCTAGCACGTGTTCATTTGGTTTATTATGGCTATGGAAATTGGCAAAGACAAGTGCAAAGGATTTGGTAAGGCAAAGTGGCATTTATTGGCATTTATTTGTGAAAATAATGGAAATTAGGAGAAAAGGAAGGTGAAAGGTCACAGGTTGCATGTGAGGAAGAAAATGAAGGAAAATAATGGAAAATTGAAGAAAATATAGGTCTCATTAATAAAAAGGCTTCTAAGAATCAGTCAGTATCTTTTTTCAGTGTTAAGCTTTTGATCAATTCAGTTTTGGAGCTCTTTATCTATTCTCTCTCTCTCATACTCTTGGACACCTAGAGTTTCTTGAAGCACTATTGGAGGAGAGTGGCATACTTGGGATTTGGAGCAAGAAGGCAAAGGAAAGAAGGAAAGTGCAAGAAGACAGTTGGATCAACAACTACAGTTGGATTTCTTTGCAGGTACCGAGTTACATGTATGATTTTCTTGCTATTTTTTGGCATGCATAACATATGCATGCGTTTCTTGGTTATGATATGTCATTGGCATGGAGGAATGGATTGCCTAGCCTTGCCAATTCCTGGATAGCCATGGTGTTGTGGGTTTCTTTCCTTTTATTTTTCTGGTTGGTTCTCATGTTCCTTTGGTTGTGGGCTAAGTTACTAGTACCTGTAAGCCTTGGTTGGACAAACACTCTAGAGCCCTGGAGAGCTTGGGTAGAGACCAATCTGATGATGGTTAGTGATGTCCGACCATGAGGTGGAATCATTGGTTGAGGGTTGAGGTGGTTTGGCCTTTGGAAGCCCTAGTTTGGTTTTGATTGATTTTTTTATGAGATCCCACTTTCATGCTTGGAATATGGCATAGGGGTGACTGGTGGAAAGAAAGATTTGGTTCAACCTAGTCTACGGTCAGGTGGTTCGTGGAAGTCCCATACCTAGTCGGCTTATGCAATCATCAATAAGATCTCTCTCTCTCTCCTTGGTATTTTATGGGTAAATATACTTGTTTATATGTGGCTTATATGGTTGTTATACCCTTGATATTTATGTTGGTTATATGTTGGTTATGAATGAGTTTTATGATAGTGGAAATGTATGGCTCTCATCATGTTTTGGTTAATCACTGAATGTATAATGAATATATGGATTAATAGACGGTAATGCAATTATTGTGATGAGGCATGAATGCTTCTTAGCGATTCTCAGATAAGTATGAGACCAATATGCTCAGATCTATTGTTTAAACCTATAGAATGCATATTTGTGACATGTTTGACGAAATTCCTGACAAGGCTAGTAGGGATCCAATCAAGTCCTTTTCTCAGATAAGTATGAGACCTTTATGCTCGGATCTATTGTTTAAACCTGTAGAATGCATATTTATGCATGTTTGATGAAATTCCTAACAGGGCTAGTAGGGATCCAATCAAGTCCTTATTCAAGTAGTTGCATTTGTATAATTGTTCTGATGTTATCTTTCATTTATGGAAGTTTTATGGAGTTCTGGGCAGTGACCTGAGCCCTCGCCCTGAAAAAGTGGCACAAAATTCGGAGTCACGGGCATAGAACTGCCTGGGAAAGTCCCCAGTCACATGCATGCCCATGTTGTGGTAGCGACTATAGGGTCTCATTCACACTCATGACCATGTTATGGGAGCGATTGAGGGTTTAATGTAGTAGAAGGTTAGTTTGTCTCAGGGGCTAGTCACTTGGGAGGATTGGATGGCTCCTAGGGGTTCTGCAGTATGTCTAGAAGGTCTTGTAGTGTGTTTTGTCAATTCCACTTCCTTAACTGGCACATGTGGAGTTGAATCATATCATAGTAACTCTTCATCACATGTTTAGCCCAGTTGGCTAGTTACTTGGGTAGATGTGGGAGGAGGGTGTTACAGAGTGGTATCATACCATGGTTAAACACTTGGACTAGATGGGTGGAATGTGTTTGTCATGCATGCATGAAGGATGTATATGTGCTTGTTATGTATGCATGGTGGTAGTCATTTTTACAGTTGTGTTTCCATGTAGGAGTTGATGATGTTGTTGTTGGGATGCATTTGTCATGAATGCACATCAGTCATATATGCATGCATTGTCATGGTTATATTTATGCATGTATAGTAGGTCAAGCATGCATTGTGAGGTCATTGTATGCAATTAGGTCATCATGATGATATTGGTATGTTATGATGCTAATGTGTTGGCTGAGATAGAGTAGGAGATGCATATCACCAAAGTAAGATTACGACACTAGACTTCGAGGTAAGAGCAGATCGTCATATAGGTTTGTATGATAGGTATGCAGGTATGTGGTTAATGGTTGTTATAAGAATTAGGGTTACTTATATGCTTGCCATTCTATTATTATGGTTACATGTATGATAAATTTTAGTTGATTAGTGTAGTCATATGCACATGTGTCGAATAGTCATGAATGATAGTAACTTGTTGTTATATGCATTATTGTTGTTGTTTTATGATTAATTAACTCGATGACTATGTTATACGTTGTTGATAAGTATGTTATATGATTAACTTGTTGATTGTTATATGATAGTTAACTTGATGATTATGTTATATGTTGTTGATGAATATCTTATATGTTAACTTCTTGTTGTCATATGTTAGTTAACTTGATTATTACAATTATTGCATTAAGATCTTGATGTTGTATTGTGCTAAATTGGATTGGCCTATGCAGATGGTTATGGTTATGATATTCAGGGATGAGTCAACTTATTTGCGACATTGTGTTGTACTAATCTAGACTGACTATGCATATGTGATTGTTATGCATGAATGACAATTGTTAATGGGGTTATGATGTGAACATGTTAGCTAGTTAGTGTTATGGATATCATGACCTTATTTATGTTTAAGTTGATGTGTTTGTGAAGTTATATCGTGCTAATCTAGATTGATTGTGCAGATAAGATAACCTCCCCTGAGATACATTAAGGTATAAGTTTGCTTATGTCGCCTACTTGGTGCTTGAATGTTTGATTATGTCGTTTATTTGGTGTTTGAGTGTTTGATGTCTATTATGTCGTCTATCTGATTGATCTAACTTGATATATTTATAGTTTATTTGAATGTTTGATTAGTTGCATGATATATATGTGTCTGTAAGATTGCATGAAGGAATTGTCTTGTTTTAAGATGGGTTTACTAACACATATGTGTTGAGACAACTTATATGTACTTGAGTGTAAGTGGGTGTTAGCTGTGGTATTGTGATTAATGACGGATGAATGTGAGTTGATTATTGATTATGACATGGTTGTTAGACTTGGTAAAGTTTGATTTCAAATTAACAGATATGATGTCTTGATCTTTGGAACATGTGGCTGACACTTGCGAGTAGTTGCAGGGAAACATGCTTGGTATTAGTGTGACAAGGAAACAATTGATATGTTTACATAACTAACAGTTGGGTGATGTGGCAGTACACAATGAGACTCGATTGCAACAAGGTAAAAGGTAAAAGAAAGGAATTGGGCAAGAATTCCTTTGGCTATGTTTGGAAACCCTAATTCAAAACGAATGAGTGCTTTGCATACAAGAAGTCTTCCTAACCCTGATTTTTTTGACATTATGTGGATATGTGTTATATTCCTAAACAAGTATTTGACAGGTATAACAACTAGTTTCCAGTTATGGTTGGATTCGTCAAGGGAATCAGAGTCCCTTGAGAGATGGCATGGACCTGTTTAGTTATAAGGAAACGTACTTGGCACATCAAGGTAAGGTAACTGGTATATTGGTATATTTATTTATGCAATGATAGTTATGTGTGTATGGCAGTATGATGCAGAGGATTGCATGGCGTAGAGACTGCCATGAAATCTTGGAGAAGGCTTAGGTTGAGATTTCCTTTGGAAGCACTGGGAAGCCATGGGATTGAGTCATGGTGTCTGTGGAGAGTCTTGTGATTTCAGTTCTTTGTGCCTTGTTTGTGTTTGATTTGCAGTTTTGTTTATGTCTAGTGTATGGCCATACCACTTTGTTTGTGGTGTCGTATTTTTATTAGTTTTCTATGGTCTTCTTCTTGTCTGTTTGTTATTCTTGCCTTTTAGGTTTTTTAGGGTCTTGGGAATTAGTTTGGGAAAGAGGAAAGTTAGTGAAGCTTGGGGAGAGTTGAATGAAGTCCAACAAGTAATGTAAGACTTTATTGAAGCTCAGTGCATGAGTAAGGGTAGTTGAAGGTAAGAATATGACAATCGATTGGAATGGTTCGGTCCATTGGTGTAAATGGACAATGGTAGTATAGTCACAAGCAAGGTAATCAAGAAAGGTAAGGTAAATAGATTTTAGTCGTCAGATGCCTTGGATATGTTGGGAACTGTTGTTCTCAATGTTGTGCATGGATAAATGGCGTTCTCTTAACCTTGACCTTATGCTATGTGGTAATTATGTCGTGATCATGATTATGTTGATGTTTATATATGTATACATGTATGTATGTATGTATGTTGTGTCTGACAAGGTCATCATGGATCATGATTGTTTAATGCTAATCTTTACATGTGTGTATGTATGTCGTTGTCTCACAGGATCATGATTGTTTTATGCTAATGATTATATGCATGTATGTATCTATGTCATTTTCTGACAGGGTCGTTAGGAATCAACCTTGTGGAGGAACGATTGCTTATGCAAGTGAATGGCATGAAGAGGTTCCTGGTCTTATGAGGAATCAAGTGGGAAGAGTAGCCCTGACATATCTATGAGGTCAATATCATGTAGATATGAATTTGTATTATGTGTTTATATTATGCCTATTTTTACGTTATGGACAGGTAATGTTGAGAGATACATCAGCGAAATGAAAACATCATGATCCGCGACATGCTAGGATAAACATGGATGGCAGAGGGGCACTGGAAGCAAGTTGCTTGGTAGAGACAGTGTGGTCTTAGGATGTGCAGTACTGGTGTTGTGTACATATGATGTTATGTCCCTGTTGTATATATGGTGTTCTGTGTATATTGCATATGCAGTGCGAGGTATAGATGGTGCTATATACATGTTAGATATGTGGTGTTGTGTACATATTTTACTATGCACATGATGGATAAGCAGTGTTGTGTGCATGTTGTATATGCGGTGCTATGTACATATGGTGCTATGTACATGTTGTATATGCAGTGCTATGTACATATAATGTTGTGTGCCTGTTGTACATGTGGTGCTATGTACATATGGTGTTGTGTGCATGATGTGCATGTGGTGTTGTGTACATGTTGTACATGTGGTATTGTGTGCAGGTGGTGTTGTGTACATGTCATGCATGTGGCATTCTGTACATGTGGTCTCGTGTACATGTTGTGCATGTGGTGTTGTGTACATGTGATATTGTGTACACGTTGTACAAGTGGTGCGAAGTACATGTGGTGATGTGTACATGTTGTGCAAGTGGCATTGTGTACATGTGATATTGTGCACACATTGTGCAAGTGGTGTTGTGTACAGGTGGTATTAAGTGCATGTTGTACATATGGTACTGGTGTACATGTCGTACATGTTGTGTTGCGGGCATGTGGTACTATGTATGTGCATTGTGTAGTTGTGGTATCGTGGCATGTGTATTTGTTGTGTTGTACTATGTGTAGTACATGTATTGTATTGTGTTATACACCAAATGTATGAGTATGTATTGTGTTATGTTGTACACCGAGTTTAGGTATATGTGTCATGATGTATATCAGGTGTAGGTGTATGCGTTGTGTGGTGTCATATGTTGTGTGTGGATGTACATGTTGTGATGTACATTGTGTATGTGTACGTGATTGAAGAAAATAAAAAGGCACTGGGTGTTTGTTGGGTGTGACGACCAATCACGGGTGTGTACGAAAAGGACAAAGGATAAATGTAGAAGTGAAGGACTGATTAAAAGATAAGTTTAATATTTTATTTCAATTTTATTATGCATATGATCTATGATTCTAACTTATGATGGTCACATGTGATTTATGATTATGGTTTATGATGATTTCACGCGATTCATGATTTTAATCTATGATGGTTGTCTTTTGACAGGGTTGCAAGTGTACCTTATTGACGGGCTACATATGAGGTATGGTGTGAATTGACGAGCTACCTTTCAATTTCACCATGAATCTTAATTAATTAATTAATTAATTTATTATTATTATTATTATTATTATTTTTATTTATTTATTTATTTGGGATTGTCATTACTCATCAACCACGTGTACAATTTGTATAGTTTAAATCTAAAGTTCATGACAAAAATTATAAGCTCCTTTGTACCACAAAATCACTTGAAAGCATTAAAGGGTATAAAAAAGATATTATCTATTAATCAAGATAAATTTTATCTATTAAC
This sequence comes from Pinus tabuliformis, assembly GCA_031772625.1. Classification (NCBI taxonomy): domain Eukaryota; kingdom Viridiplantae; phylum Streptophyta; class Pinopsida; order Pinales; family Pinaceae; genus Pinus; species Pinus tabuliformis. The sequence goes on along the minus strand of CM062808.1, from coordinate 369,535,306 downwards.
TAAATTACAAGACAAAATTTATGGCATAGGAAAAATGTGGATGTCTTTTTAATAGCCAAGCACAAGTGCATATTTACCAAGGACAAGTGCATACTGCACATGGACATATGCATTTAGTTGAGATTTGAATAAAACCTAGGACAATTAATGATACATGGATCCTTGGTTGAGTTATTTGTACATAGAAATCAGATTTTCATAAATATTGAGATTTGATCTGTGTATTGTTATGACACTTAGTGGAATAAAGAAATTTTATGAATTTTTATTTTTAAAATAAATTTTATTTGAGAAATTTTATTTATAACCACATAAAATTTTGTCTATATGAATCAATAAGAAAATACAAATTCAAATTATATTTTTAATTTTCAAAATATTTAGTTTAATATATTTTTTTTTCAAAACTTTAATAAACTTTATAAAATCTATTTAAAAATTTCACAACTAATTGAAAGTCAAACTTTTTTTACTAAAAACAAAAACAACATAACCTACCTTCAAGATATAAAAATATATATGAGGTATAAAGGAAAACATGTAACATTTTAGGGGACTTTAATTTAGATAAGAATAATAACAACATTAAAATCACCATTTAATGATGACTTATTATAGTTGTAATGTCACAAAGTTATTAGATACTTGTTTTTGTCTTTAATAAATTTTAAATTTTAAATTTTAAATTATTATTTTTTCATAAAAGTTAATAAATTTCATTTTCTAAATATACAAATATTGTCAAAAATCAAACTCACATTTGTAGGTAAAATCATTATTGATGGGCCTGGAGTATGCCGTAAAACTGCTTCTGCTTGGCTAAGAGCTCGTCTTCCTCGGACGTAAGGAAACAGGTTAACGGCCCAAGACCCAGAGGCATCTAGCAGGAGTGAAAGCATGCTCCCTTACGGACCACTAGCGGGTTATTTCAGGTGGCGTGGTTTTCCTTGATAACGGTGATGAGTCAAACCGACATTCGTGGATAGCAGCCAGAGATGGCTGTCCTCACTGTTGGTTTGACACCTGAGTTTGATAGGTTTTGCCACCTTCGGAAAAAAATAAAAATAAAAAAATAAATAAAAAATCATTATTGATGGCAAAGGTGTTGATGGTTTGAGTAGCCACAAAGATAAGCTTAAGGTCTAAGCCACAATTGATTTAAAGTTTAGGAGATGTCAAAGGTATTCAACATTGATGTTGTTTAGTATGTATTCAATGTTAGAGATGTTGTGATGTGAATGCTTAAAAAGGTTGATGCATTACCAGTGTCAAAGATCGCCAGAGTATGTTGATGATACACTGCTTAATGATCAAAGGTTATTTGTATACTATTGTTGAGCATGAATTGATGGTAGTTGTATTATGAGTATGATGGTGTTGACAAAGTGTGTTGCTGAGCAACGAGGTATATGATTACAGTTGTGTTGCAAAGGCACTTGAAGATGTTTGATGAGCTAAAAGAGTGGATGGTGTGCCTGAATAGAATAGTGTTGTGGTAAAAACAAACCCCCCCCATTATTCACTTAATTCTCATTATGGGGACCCTTTGATTGAATGGTTGGTCATATTCTATTTGATTTTGAGAGTTTGAATTGCTTATATGAGTTCGATTTGTTCTTATCTTCCTATCATAACTTGTTTGATCTCATTTAGACATTTGGTTTGTACATGGTGCCTAATTGTCGATTGGATATTTTTCACTGCCTTGGCATAATGATATGTATATAATGTATTTTACCTTTTTACTTTATAGGTTTTATTTCTTTATTTTTACTTTTATTTGTAAAATATTTATTTAGTTCATTACATAGCCCCCGAGACCAAGACCAAGTCTTATATTACAAAGTGGTTTTTATATTATGAATTGGCTTATTAATCAAAGTGGAGAAAGACATATTGAAAATAATGCATGTATCGAATCTAATATCGGAGCTTGAAGCTTTGATATAAGAGGAATTCATTTGAAATCTTCGATATTCAAAGTCTAATCCATAAAGTGGCCCTTTTCAATAATCAAATGAATATATTAAGTGGCCATATAACTTTCGAAATGACATAATAAAGCAATTGCCGGAGTATCCACATTCCACATCATTGTTTCCGCTCCCGCATATCAGAGGTAGTGCATATAAGAAATTTCCTTTCGAGACACATTTAAAAAACTTCGATAACATCATTCTCTAATACTCTGATATGGTGTTTCCCGCTGATATGCCGATACAACATATCCCTCTGATCTCCGATAACGATATAACCTCCCGCTCTGATCTCTGATAATCTCTCCATCGTTGATATTCCAATTCGCCCCCCTCTAACTTCCGATATGTGTTAGGCTCTGACATCCTGACCTGATATGTGTATTAACAATGGTCTAATCAGAACATCGCATCCGCCCCTTACATCAGAACTTTTTATATCGTAACAGTCATAAAACCTATGATATCTTAAATATTCCAATATACACCTCCGCCTACCACCTGTTAGCTTTACGGACCTGATGTAGTTATTTAAACAAACTAATTCAAATCCCGGTTCTGCACACATATCGTAATTTTTGTTAATGATCGTAGTATGTAAATCTTCGATAAAGCTAAAACTCGAATTGTCAATATATTTCTGGATCTGATGGGCATATAAACCACATCTTAATATTTATATCATATCCGTTATATATTAGAATTTCTACGGTGTAGCCATTGTTAAAACCTCTTATTTCCATCTCCCGATATCAGTTAATGCTTGCCACTTGTCACTTCTAGGAGCCATTGTCATATCAATTGAAAAAGGCGCTTGATTTTTCTATTGGTTTTGGGCATAATTAGAGTTTGTTTTACATCACCGCTAATTATGTTTTCTGTTATAACATATATTTTTGTTTAAGGCCAGTATTGAAACAGATCCTATCTATCACCAATGAAATTCCTTCATATGGCAAAGGGATATTGTAGTAGAAGAAATATGTTGAATTAATTGTTCCTTGCATGTAATTTCACCTATCGGTTCGGAATAGGCGGGATCATCCTAATCCGCGCGAACCAAACTGAGAAATATGTTCCACTGTGCTCATCTGCATTTTGGCTAAAATTCCAATTAAAGCCATCTATGCTATAATTAACTTTGCTATTGAGAGATTTGGGGAAATTGTTATTATTTCTAAATTGTGTATAAATACACATTGTTAGGCTAAGTTAGAGGGGATTCGAATCATGGAAAAAGGCCTTCTCTACTCTGCAATTCATGATTCTAAAAGCACTATTGTAATAGGGATTTAGGGTTGTAGAGGAGAGGAGAGTTTAATCTCAAATTTGAGGAATAGAGAGATTTATCTTTTACACATCTGAACTGTGTATGCTGAGAAGAGATTTCACTATTGCCACTCTTGTTTCATTAGCAGAGTTTATGAATAGTAGAGGATTGTTGGAGATCAAAGCAAGGGAATTGGACTTAATAAATTGGTATTCAAGATACTATTGTTTTAACACTAGTTTCGTTTTATAATAGCAGAGACTTGTGATTTTCAGTCATATTTGTGCATTATTGTATATGTGAGTGATTTATTGCAATTATCTATTGCTTATGCTCTTATGTGCTGAACTCTGTTTTCTGAGTAACTACTTACTTAGAGATCATCCTTTTAATTTTTTCTTAACAAACAATAATATTATGTGAACTCTTTCCTTGTATTATTGTTTAATCATTCGAGTTGTTAGATTACTAATCATCATCATTTTTGTGAACTACTTCCTAAATGTTGTTGATTAATAATTCCGGTTAAAGGATATCTGAACAGGATATGTTTGGTAATCATAATATCAACTAATTGAACTACGTTGTTAACTTGTTATTCACTATAAGCTAGACATATTTAAATCTCAATTCAATTAGTTATCTTGCTCTTGGTTGGGTTAAATCTACATCTTCCTAATCTATATAGCTTTAGGTTTTCTATCCTTTTGCTTGTATTCTAGTGTTAATTTATATTTAGATTAATTAATACATTCTTGGAATTCCTCTTATCAAAGAGGCAAATTTTAGTTGTGGCTTGGTTGAGCCCCAGATCAACTTAAGGATCACTTTCTTGCATGATTAGCAAGAGGGTTGATCTGATGTCTCTTCTCTATTGGTAGATGAAAGTCATAATTTAAGCCAGTGGAGACAGAGAAAAGGTCCTTGGACCTAGTTTAACTAGTCAGAACCACCATTTCATTGGAAAAGGAGATGCTTTAAGTTCCCGACTGGTTGGTCTCCCTTATAATGTTCTAGGCAAAAAATTTCGAGCCTTCAACATTTTTTGCTCTAGAAGGAGGGCCAATGAATTGTTTTCTTCGAATATTTTTTCTATTTAATATGGCCCCGTGTAAAAGGCTTCCTTGGAGTTGCTTTATTGGACCTCATCCAAAAACCACTCCAGTAAAGGCATTCAAGATCTTGTCTCAGGTAAAATATAATGGTAAGAAATTTGCTTTCAATCATCTCCTTCAATTTATCTTAAGTTTGCAATAATTTCAATATTGATGAAGATATTATTTCCAAAATATTTACTCTAACTTTGACTAGAAAAGCCAAAGACTGGTGCTTGTCACTTCCAGTTTCCACTGTACGTAGTTGGGATGAATTTTCGAAGATTTTCCTTCACGCATTTCAAGAATGTGGCTATGAAAAGTTGTGTGATCAGTTAGAAGAATTATGTAGGATGGAAGGTGATACTTCATATATGTTTTATGTTAGATTTAAATTAACTTAATGCAGTTTCGGTCAAAATAGTTGCCTCCTAAATTCTGATTGATTGGATTGTTTAGGCATTTAGTGTCTCTGTCCTGTGATAACTATCAAGAACCAGAAAGTATAGCCTTTGTTTATAGTGATACACTTGCTCAAAATGACAATTTCGATTCTTCACAAATTGAAATTACAAATGATAATGCCAGAAATGCTCCAAATTTACATAATGTTGATCAAGTAGAATTTCAACAAAATGCACAATCTATTAGCAACAATCAACAACAACTAAATCAACAACAATTAAATCAACCAGAGAATGTCGCAACGCACAGTCTACTGCTGAAATTAATTCACAATCTACTGATAATAAATTGCAAATGATGGAGCAGCTCAACAACAATTTACAAATCGATCAAATACATGAAGAATCTGAATTGTCTATTTTGGAAAATAAAAAATCATCTATGCATAGAGAAACCTTCAGGTATATATCTTCAACTTCCTATTTTTCTCTCTACCCTGATATATTTAACAATATTAGTTTAATTCATAATCAATCAATAGTTTTTTTGAATACATATTTAATATTAGAAAAAGGAGGAACTGATTTTAATAATGTATTATTAATTTCTGATATTGGTAGAGAAAATTTATTCGGTATTTCAATCAATAATCCTAAAGATTCTCTTAATTTGGTATTAAATCACTTGCCTAGTTTTGATTTATTTAATTCAGAGGAAAAGAAAACTTATGAAGTTACTTATGATGATGACTTGGAAAATGAAAATGCTCAACCTCTTTTCTCTTCAGAAATGATTTTGTCTAATTCCTTAGGTGAATTTATTTTCGAAGATAAAGAGAATGTTAATCAAAGATATTCTGGTTCATTCTAATTTTCAAATATTTAATCATCCTATTAATTTTGGTATTCAAGAACCTATCCCAATTTTTTATTCCTATGATGATGCTCGTGGGAAAGAAATCTTCGCAAATGAATACCAGCCATGTTGTACCATTACTTGTAACATTAATGTAAACTTGAATCTGCTCCGTTTTCAGTTCCCTCGGTCTGAATTTATTTTTCTTTTGAATCTCATTTTTTAATTTATGAGCACATTGTATTGGTATTTCGAACATTCAAACTCTAGACACTCATCAGGTGCATTAATAAGCATATATGAGAATTAATTCAAGAGTTTCAGGCAAGGACTCAGCTACTTTTTATTTTGAAATTTTATTTGTTCATGCTTGACAAATTTATTTTTGATTTTCAAATAAGTTCATCACAAATTCTGACACCTAAGAGTGCACCATTTCATTCTAGCTAGAAATGGGACATTTCTAGAATCCTTCTAAATGTTAATCCATTCTTTATTGATGCATTTGAAAAATATCTAGAAGTTCTAGTGCTCGGGAATATTTTTGACTTTGCTAGCGTTCGACAAGCGTCAATAATTAAAAATGTATCATTCAAGCCTCGCATGATGTTTCCTCTTCCTTCGAACTTCTCCCAATCGTTCACTAAAATTCATGTTATTCTTTATGATCCTTTAAACATCTGGTTGGAAGAATTTCAAGGTAAGAGTTTTGTAAATATATTTATTTTGCTAAATTTGTTAATTGTGCATAATAGGCTGAAATTTTCTTGTTATAATTTAGTTTCGGTTTTACTCTTGTTGTTTGACCTATACATACATGCAAGAATTAAAACGAGAGAATGGTTACATTGGAAGTATGACTATGCCCATTCATTTTCCCTTTTCATTCAATCAGAATTAGGGAAAGATTAATTTAGATTAGATTATTATTATTATTATTTTGTCTTCATTTCATTATTGCATATTTTTAATAAACAAGTAATGAATTTGAGTTTTTGGCACCCCCTTTCATTTGTTGGAAAAGTGGCTTAGAACATATCAGAAGCTCTTATGTAGTCAGATCATAAACACTTGTGAATCGCTTGATTGTCTTGTTTTTGCAAAAATTCGTCACATTGATAAAAAAATGATTTTAATCATACATGAAGAAATCTTAAGGAATCGATATGGATTGACAATATTTGATTCACAAGTATTTTTGAAAAGCTCATAATCACCACTCTTGTCCTTCAATGTAAATTTGAGGTGGATGCAATCTGAAAGTTCATTACTTAGCATTTTAGATTAAATAAGTAGATGATATTGAACATATGCAAATTTTGAGAAATACATGGGAGAACTTGAAGATTCATGAGGTAAACCTATAGTCAATAGTCTTCCAGGTATGTATTATCAAGTTCATCTTCATCTGTTGTTTGATTTTCTCTTCTTTTTTTTAAGTTTCTTTCTTATTTCTGTTTTGTTTCTTTTTGCAGGTCTTCATTGGCTTGATTTTGGAGACTTGAGGTTTTTGGGAGAAGCAGTAATGATCCTCATTGAATCAGCTAAACTAGGGAGTTTCAGAACCTTTAATCTATTTTCTTAAAGCATTGATTTTATTAGAAAATGGTTAAGATGCTTTTATGCAGGATTTTGCTTTGGAACAAGAAAATCTGTAGCAGATAGAGACTTCTCGTTAGCTTATTATCTCTCAACACTACTATTCACCCTTTACATTTTGAGAGCCTCATTTCTTATAAATCTCCAAGATAAAATTTATTAAGATCTCAACATAGAATGAATGTTCACATGCTTATCTTCTTTTATTCTTATGTTGAGACTTTTGTATAATTAGTCTTGTTGGGTTGGTTTTTTAATTTAATTTGGGCTTGTATTTCAGCTTTTCCTTTCCTCATTTTTTACATGATTCGAGTTTTTGTTTTCTTCTTTCATTTCAGTCTAGATCGCTTTTATTTTTTCAATTTCTTATGGTTTGATTTTGGTGACTCCGCCATGATTCATGTGGAAGGCCTTTTCCTCACCCAATAATGGTTGGCATACATGGGAAATCTTTACTCTATCTATTTCAGTGAATTTCATTTATCATTAAAGGTATATCTTTATGGAACCATAAAGCCCTCTTGCTTTAAATATTTTTCATGGAGGAACACACATCATTTCTAAGTGATAGGGTTTACCTTTTCAAGGAAAGAATTGACTTGAGTTTAACTCAATGGATCCCTCCCACCCCTCCACTTTATAAAAGCCTCTGATTGATAGTTGCGGGAAAAGAATTTGGAGTCAACATTATGAAAGTATTGTATCCACTAACACAAGTCTGTATTACCATCCCACCTCTTTCACTCAAATACATCATAAACTAAAGCTTGCAAATGTACTTATCAAAAGGGTGATCAAAAGAGGAATAACTGGAAATACAAGTAAACCCATCGGGGCTATAGACGCTCTATTATGAAACCAGCTCAAGAAAAGATAGAAAAGATAGATCAACGCCTTAGAATTCACCCTCTTCGAGGGGGCAACCTCCTTTACATTAAATAAATGAACAATTCTTCGATGATACAAATGAAAAGACCTCCTTTCTATATATAGGAGTCTAAGGGGTCATAACATAATCAGAGCCGACATAACAATAATAATGTAAGGGCACAATAATAATAATAGTGGCCTTCTATGGGGCACAATAGTAACAATATGGGCACTACATGGGTACATCAATATAATAAGTGGGTTATACTAATAACAATAAGGGGTTACACTAGTAGTATAGGGGCCTAACATGCCCCTCTCCTTCAAAAAGTGTTGTCCTCAACACTTTAGTAGTTCTTGATGCTTCTGTATAAAATTCTTGTGGTGGTCTTCCAGGTGGTATTGTAGGCCCAAGTGGCCTACTTTAATCTATTTGCCCAATCTTTTTTGCTGCTGCTTACCACTTTGGTCAGAATGCCCTCCAGCACTTTGTTGGTCACCTCTACTTGCCCATTAGCTTGTGGGTGATAGGGGTGGAGGTTCTATTCTTGATCTTGTGCTAGCTTAACAAGTCTTCAATCATGTTAGATGTAAATTGGCTGCCTTGATCAGTGACCAGTTCTCTAGGTTACCCAAACTTATAAAATACATTTTCCCTTAAGAACTGAACAACTTTCTCCTCTGTTGCTACCTTGATTGCCTTGGTTTTAGCTCACTTGGTCAAATAGTCAGTGCACTTAATGATCTACTACTTTTATTTGTATGGATGGTCAATAGGTCCAATGAAATCCATGCCCCACTTGTCAAATGGCTCAAAAATCACTTGAGGTTGCAGAGGAATTTCATCCCTTGGAGTAGGCTTTCCCATCCTTTGGCACTGATCACACTGACTAGTATACCTTCTCACATCTTGATGAAGAGTGGGCCAATAATAACTATCTTGTAACACCTTGAATGCTGTCCTTTTGGCTGCAAAGTGACCTCCACAAGGCCCATCATGACAGGTCAAAAGGATTTCAAAGACTTCCTCCTCCCTGACACATCTTCTCATAATTTGATCTGGGCCTAGTTTGAAGAGGTTGCCCCCAATCCAAGTGAATGGGGTGCTCGTCCTCACAATCTTGCTTTTATCTTTTGAGGACAAATTCGGTGGGAACTATGCAGACACCAACTAGTTTTCTATGTCATAAAACCATGGAGAGAGAACTAAAATGGCGAATAAGTGTTCATCTGGTAACTTATCATCAACCATTCCTTCCTCTGCTGCAAGAAAAGTTAATCTGGATAAAAAGTCTGCAACAACATTCTCCTTGCCAGGTTTATCAACAATAGTTAGATCAAACTATTGTAATAAAAGTAACCATCTAATAATCTGAGCATTCACATCAAGTTTATTCATCAAATATTTAATTGTAGCATGGTCAATATGTACAAATGTTTGGTAACCTGTAATGTAATGCCTAAATTTGTTTAATGAATGCACAACAACTAGGAGCTCCTTTTCGGTCACTGTGTAGTTCAGTTTGGCCTTTGACAGATTCTTACTGATAAAGTAAATGGCATAAGGTAACTTGTCATCTATCTGGCCTAGAGCTGCTCCTATGGCTTTGTGTGAGGCATCAACATGTATATGAAAAGGAAGGGCCCAATTTGGGCCTCAGAGAATAGGTGCAGTGGTCAACTTGTCCTTCAGGGTGTCCAAGGCCTCTTGACAGCTTTTTGACCATACAAATTCAGAGTCTTTGGCCAATAACCCAAATAAAGGAGAAGCTAACTTGCTGAAGTCTTTTATAAACCTCCGATAGTATCCAGCTAAACCTAGAAAACTTCTGACATCTCTCTGTTTTTGCGGAGGTGGGACCCTTTGGATGATGGCTATTTTGTTTGGGTCCACCTATAGTCCTTGCTGGGATATTGAATGACCTAGAACAGTCCCTGCAGTCATCAAGAACTCACATTTTTCGGGACTAAGGGATAGGTTCATTTCAATGCATTTGTTTAGCACCTTACCTAAGTTGGACAAAGCCTCTTGGAAATCACACCCATAGGGTGTAAAATCATCCATATAAATCTCTATTGCATCATGGACTAGCTCGACAAAGATACTCAGGACTGCTCTCTGGAAAGTGGCAGGGGCATTGCATAGGCCAAAAGGAAGGACCCTATAGGCGAAATTACCCCAAGGACAAGTGAAGGTGGTTTTATCCTGGTCTTCCGGGCTGATCTAGATTTGATTGTACCCACTGAACCCATCTAGGAAAGAGAAAAACTTTTTCCCTGCTAGGCCATCTAGCACTTGGTCAATGAAAGGTAGAGGGAAATGGTCCTTCTTTGTTGCTTTATTTAACTCTTTGTAATCAACACAAATCCTCCACTTCCCATTTTTCTTTGGAACCAACACCAAAGGAGAGACCCACTCACTGTCCGAGATAGGGTAAATGAATCCTGCATCCAACAAATTTTGCAGTTCTTCTTTGACTATATCCTTGAGAGCTGGATTCATTCTCCTTTGGGGTTGTCGGACTGGTTTGCAACCTTCTTTGATATAAATGTGGTGAGTACACACCGAGGGGTGCACTCCCTTCATTTCCTTGTAACTCCAAGCAAAGGCATCCAAATGTTCCTTTAGCATGTTTCACAACTTTTCTTCTTGGTGTACAAAAAGAGATGGGTTGATTTTCAAAGTTCTCTCAGGGCCAAATTCTATGGTTTTGACACGGGTAGGGTTTGAATAAGCTAAGCATAGGTCAATCTAATGGTTTTTCTGGGTTTCCTTTACTACTTCCTCTAAGGACAATGTGTTGGGAGTTGGACTTTGGAGTATGTGTTCAATCAAATCATCTTCATCCAGTTGTCCTCCTCCCATGGCTATTTCTAAGGTATAGAGTTGGGTCAAATAAACTTCATCTTCTTCCTCCTCTTCTAGCCATAAAGGTAAGTCATGTTCTAGAGATGGCTGAGCAGGAGGGTACAGGAATTATTGCTTGGACATATGCCCATTTTTTATTGTCATATTTCTAGCCCTGCAACTGAAGTAGGCATCGGCAGTGGCTAACGAAGGACTCCCAAGGATGAGAGGGTAACCAGTAAGCTTGGCCTTAGGCTAGAGAACTAGGAAGTCTATAGGGTACTCCCAAGGGTTAATGGAGACCATCACATCCTCCACAATCTCGTCAGGGGTCACTGTGGAACGGTTTGCAAGCTGCAAGACATTGTGGTCTTTCTCAATGAACCCTGGATGTTGAGCTCGAGCATTTTGTCCTTAGTCATCACATTAATGGAATCCCCAATATCAATCAAAGTTTGTGGGACACTGGTGCCATTGATGTGAACATCTACTACAGGGCTTCCAGGGTCCAAATAATTTAGTCATATTACCTGCCCTAGCATTAAGTCGGACAACTGTCCAATGACATTAATGGTAGGGGTGTCTCTTTTTTGCCTCCCTGGATGTTTGAAGCACTTCTCCTTAATCAAATTGTTGTAAATAGGTACATCCTTTATGGCTTGGAGAAGTGGAATTTTGACACATAGATTTTTCAATTCACCCAGAAGTTCATTCTCTTCTGGGGTAGGCTGGACTGGATGAGTTAATCTCTCAGGAAAGGGTGGAGGATTTACTCTAGGCATGCTTTCCTCTCTTTCTTCCTCACTCTCCCTAGGTGGAGGTAGAGGTTGGTTGTTCGGGAGTACTCTCCCAGATCTCAGGTTGATTTCTCGAATCTCCACATCATAAGCATGATAAGATGTCTCTCCACTATATACTTGTTGTGCATGTCTGTTGTTCGGCTTTGGATTTGGCTGGGCATGCATCTGGGGTTGTTTAGGTGGAGCAGGGTGTAAAAGCTTTGGTTGAGTAGGTGGTGAAGGCAATAAAGCTGGAGCATTATTTTATGGGGGCCTCCACCCCTGGGGTGGTGCATTCCACTGAGGCTGAGGTGGAGCATATGGCTGAAATGACTGGCTAGTTGGCTGGGAATGGTACTGAGGTGCAAAGGACCAAGGAGGAGGTGTAGACCAGGAAGGATGAGCAGGGGGTCCCCAAGAGGGAATGGATGTGGTCTGTTTAGGGTTGTAATAGGCATGGGACAACCCTTGCATGCCCTGCTGGTATGGCCGAGGCCCATGAGGTATTCTTTGATTTATGTAGCAGAGTTGTTCAGTCACCCCTTAAGTTCCCTAATACACAGCTTTTAGTCCAGGTAGAGAAGGACACTTGTCTGTGGAGTGGTTTTCTTCATAGACCGAGCAAACTTCGATAAGATTTAATGGACATTCATTCCTAGGGTGCCTCCTTGTGCATCTAGGGAAGAAAATGGCTAAGGCTCTCTCTGATTCCTCCTGATGTGCATAATGTCCATATGTAGGGCAAGAGTTTGTAGCATCTCACTCTTGAAATCTTCCAGCATATTTCCAATTTCACCTTTGATGGATGTATTGGAAGAGGATGGACTTACCATAGGTTGACTACCCCTACCCTTTTTTTTCGCTGCCCTAGAATGGTTCCTAAAGATAGTCTTGATATCTTCATAGGGTAGTTGGTAGATGTCCCCTCCTGCTAGCAAGTTTAGGGTATCCAGAAGATCTTCCCTTGCCCCTCTAAGAAGGACTATCTTCAGTGACTCAGGATCAAGTGTCCACCTGGCCCTTTTGTAGCTAAGCTGGAATCTTTCTTCATAATCCTCTATGGATTCATCATGCCCTAAGGTCATCCTAAAAATTTCTTCTTTAGTGTCTTTGGACTTACAGTAGTCTCGATACTTGTTGTTGAAGGCTTGTTGCATCTGAGCCCAAGTTGTGATGCTATCCCCAGGTAAACCCATGAACCAGTGCACAAATGCATCCTTGAGAGTGGATGGGAATAGTTTCAACTTCTGCTCATCAATGGTGTAATCATAGGTTCTGCATATGACAACAAACTCAAACAAGAAAGTGTTTGGATCTTCTGAGTTCAGGTGATGGAAATGAGGAAGAGAAGAGGGGCTTATATTCTTCATCTTGGTATCCCCATTAGTTTCTCTGATGGGAAAGGTACCCTCAACTCTTTCTCTATTTCCTTTGTCATTTCTATTTTCAGCCATTGGGTCAGTTGGAATGGGTTATTCTTCTTCTTCTCCCCCTATAGTCTCTTCAAATATCTCTGGTTTTTCACCTAAGGGTTCCTCCAATTCACATCCACCAAAGCAGAGGGAAGGTTGGCTGTTTGAAGCGGTGGGGGTATTTGGAAGAAATTTCCCTAAGTTATCCCTGTTCCTATGAGGCATGAAAGAAGTGTTTTTGGTTTGTTTTGTGTTTTTTTTCAAGCTTTGAAAACAATTGCAGAATTGAAATTGCAAACTGAATGGAAACTAACTGCTTGAATGAAATCTCACTTGCAGAATGGAAAAGAAATCAAAGAATGCAGAATGGAAAAGAAAGTAGAGAATGTAGAATGGAAAAGAAAGCAAACTAAATTACTTTTGCAGAAATGAAACTAATAGCAGAATGTCAAAGATAAGAAATGGAAGAAAGAAATCATTAATCACATATTACTCAGACACCTCCCCGACAACTCCTGGGGCTACCAAATTTACTTTATCAACTCGGGGTTTGTCCAAACTTGGAGGTGACAATGTTGTATACACAAGTAAATGTGATGGGTCTGCTCTTTGTCACTGCTAAGTTGGCGATAGACCACTAAGGTTTTTCAAACCAGACTTCCATTGATTAAGAAGAAGCTTGATTACCAATGAGGAAAAGACAATTCTACACTAAGGGAAAGCTTGTCTACTGCAGCAAGGAAAAAGGCTGAAATCAAGTACTAAACACACCATTTTTCTAACTGACTGCTAAGAGGCTTTGCTTCAAAAGAATGCCAATTTAACATGTATGCAATCCTACTGTCCTAGGTATGAAAATCGAAACATCAAACACTCTACCTATGTGCATGTAAATGAATAAAATAACTTTGTTTCTCTTCTTGTATTTTTTTATAAGAAAGTGTGAAAGCTAACTTCTTTTGGTGATGTGGCAGGTGGCTTATGGATGATGGTGAATGGTTAAAAGGCTTGAGAGACAAGTAGGGGTCTTTTTCTAGCTTCCTAGGGTATTTTTCCACAATTCCACCTCAAAACAGGCCACTACAGGTCAACCTATTGGATGTCCTAATGTGTTCTACATGATGTCCTGAATTCCTACAGGATCCCCTGTATTCCTACAGGATACAACTGAGAGAAAAAGGAGGAATTTTGAAGGTGATGGAAGGCTTAGGGAAGGTGGCTGGTGGATGGAATGAGGTAAGGGAGTGCCTAGGACTACTTTAGAACTCAAAACCAGAGTTGGGAGATGGCTGGATTTTCTCAACAAGCTTGGAGAAGTACTCTTGTGAAATGAAGAAATTGGTGAGGGTTTTGGTGAAAGGAAGGAATGATCATGGATGGATGAAGTTGGAACGAGTTTTTTGATCATGAAATCTCTTTGTACTTCTGAAACTCATGCACTACATCAACCATTGAAATTTATCCAAAAATCATGTAAACAAGAAGGATTTCAATTAACTAAGGAAAACAATATTTCATGAGCTAGCTTCCTACTTCATGCATGAGGGAAGACTTGCAGAATAACATGAAACCTCGATTAGATATAATGTAATACTAAAGATACAAGAAATGATAACTAAATCCTATTCTTGCAAACTGATCAAATGCTGGCCTAAGTACATAAAACCCTAAATTCCCTGAGAAACTAGAATTCTGTCTTTTTGGGGCTGCATAGGGGTTATTTCCTCAAACCATGATTCCTGAATGAAGGAGTGAGGCCAAATCCACCTACTGACAGCTTTGTGATGTTCCTTTATCTCTTCTAAGCTACCGTTGAAGTAAAGCACAAATGAAAGCAAACTAATCAAATCTACAACTACTTGCAATGAAATAATTTGACAATTCAACCATTAATCTATGAAATTGACTAAGCATACAAATACAAGAAGAGGATCCTTTGTTGCTAGGGTTGGGCCCTAACCCAAGAGCTTCAACCCTCTGAGTCAACTTAGTGCTGGATCAAGGAAATGCTCATTTTCATTATCAAAACAAAAAATTACATAACAATTTCTCCCACAAGTCTTGAACTCGAAAATGACTAGTGTTTTTACAACAAAAAATTGAATCCTAATGAGGCTCCAGGCCTTCTTATTTATACCACTGAAGTATCCAACGCCCTCCTTAAATCTAGGGAGGTTCGGCTCCCAAACTTCAAGATAAACTAGCTCTTTTCCTGTCACTTGCTCGGTTGCCTTTTGATCTCCATGACTTGGCTGCTTGTACTCCGAGTTGGTGTGATTGATGGAGGAATATTCGAATGAGTGAGGAGTAATTGAGGAAGATCTACCTCCTACAATCTCTCCTCCTTGTCTCATTCGAGTTTCAACCCTTAATTAGCCAAAATTTCCATGATTTTATCTCAAAAACCTACAATCGATGCATATTAGTCCACTAGGCATAATATCTCACTTTGATTCATCTCATTAAGAAAAATACAATCAAAATATGTAATAAGTTATGAGAAGAGTTGATTTGAATAAACTAGGAGGTGGATTCAGGTCCATATAGTTAACCAATGATGAGGCTCATCACTCACTAAGAGGGAATGCTTTTTAGTAGCTTGGGAGGTACTCCAAGCCCTAGGGTTCAGGGTTTGGACGTTGGAGCACCACAAGTGTCACTTGTGGGCTTGGACCCCAAGTGTTGGGGTTTTTCACCCAAAATATTTGGTCCAAAACCATGAGACGTATGGGCATGATACAATTTTAGGTGATAGAAGATGGTGAGTCAAATCTAATGCTTCAAAAATCACTCAAATTGGAGCTCTAGATCAATAGATATTAATTTTTTGTCTGTCACTGTCATGTTTTGTGCAAGTCATCTTTGCTTTAGAAAGACTTGTTGACAATTGACAAGGATTCGTTGAAATCCTCATTGAGTGATATAAATATGAGGTGCGTGAGTCTTATTTAGAGCATCCAAGTGCAACATTTCATAGAAAGATCATCTCATGAGGTAGACGTAGCACAAAAGGGAGAGGGATGAGCAATAGAAGGGTAGTTTTGTGGTTTGTTTTCTAGGTTGGAGAAGGCCAAGGTGCAGCAGAGGCTAGACAAGTGAATTCTGGGTAGTGTGGTACACATTTCAGGGTGGTTACTCCTTGTTTTTGGAGGACCGCAGGCTTTGTGGGACAACATAGGTACCGTAGGTCTGTAATTAGATTGTTGGAGGGGGCCGTAAGGCATTACCTAGTGTAAAGGCAAGGAACAAGTCAACATGTGAGGCAACAAGAAAAAGAGGGAAAACCGCAGAGGAAAAGGTGACTGTAGGGCAAGTTAGAGAAAGTTGTCATAGAGTACAATGATGCCCTAACCAGATTGAAATTCTATAGCAAGTGTACCAGCTCATGAGAACATGTATGTGCATAATTTAGTGTTGTATTTGTTGCTAGTGGATCAATCCTACTGTGTGGATAGTTGCATCATGTGGGACCCAATTGGGAGGCTTGTTTTGATGGTTGAAAGCCTCTTCTAAGAGCAGATCCTACAATGATTGGATTGGGTGACATTGAACTGGTGGAGGGCAACATGTTGGTCACCAAAAGTAGCCCTTGACAAGCAGTCATAAAGAGAGCTTGATAACTAAAGGTTGGGTGAAGTTGATGAGCCTAATGTGCAGTACATTGATGGACTAGTGGATTGCTAGATTAGAATATTAGAGCTTAGGTATTAGCCAACCTAGAAGAGCAGATTGGATTATCCCATGTTCATTTTAGCAGAAGAGAATTGCAACAGTGATAGCTGGCAACCCTCTTGAAGACTCTATGTGTTGTCTCTTGATGGACTAAGAGGCATTAAAGAGTAGAACAAAAGTGAAGGACCGACAAGACAAGATATGACATTGATATTGCAACGAGATTGTCATTATATCTTGTGTTCTTGTACTTGTGGATAATTGAGGGCCATTATCCCTTGTATGGGATCCGTAGAATGTTGTATTATTTATTTGGTTTAATATAACGAAGATTGGGTTTTTGTACATATTTTTACAATATTTTGTAAAAAGATGTCTATACTTGTGCATGTGTGATTTACTGCTTTATATTATTTTGTTGTGCAAGGTAGCTTTGTTGATATTCTTGGCTTGGTAGCATCATAGTTTCTAATATTCTATCCTAGACACCAGGGTCATGGAAATTCAACATAATGAAGGTTGACTGCTTGAGGGGGTGGGGGTTTTTGGTAAGAATTTCCATTGGTTATCCCTACTCCTATGAGGAATTAAAGAATAAATTCCTTTTTGAAATTTTCACTTTTTTTTCAAAATATTAAGACTGATGCAAAACAAAAAAACATTCAACTCTTAAGTAGAAACAACACCTACTTAGACACCTCCCCAGCAACGATGCCAAAAAGTGATGAGCCCTGATATTGCACCAAGGATGTTGCAACTCCCAAGGGATTCTCAACTTAAATTATCAACGTGAGGTTCCTATAAACTTAGAGGTGACAGTGCTATAAGCACAACATGTTAGGTTATACTCATGTCACCCTGATTAATGAAATTAGATCAAGGTGTTCAAAGACCACTCCTCCAACTAATTATAGCGAAAATTCTTATGAAAGCATAAATGAACATGATTTTAATTACAAAGGTGAAAATTCCATTCATTAAATGTAAATGGTAATTGAAATTGCATGGAAGGAAAAGGCAAGTCTATTTGTAGAAGTAAATCATGCTATCTACTTGCACACTTAATCAAATCAATAACCTACTTGCATGCATCATTTGTCTACTCACACTTGCTTGAAAATGAGGAATCCAATCTTTAACATGCCTATGAGGAAAAATACTAATTCTAACTCTATTTTGTTATCTGATGGTTGCAGTGAGGAAAGGAGGAGGTTGGAGTGGTCTTAGAGCCTTCCCTAATCATCAAATCATAGTTTGGGGGGGAATTATTTAACTTAACTATTCCATACTCAAAGTATGGAGCAAAAATGGTTGAAGAAAACAATGCTACAGGTTTGCTACAAGAGGTGCTACAGGAGGTCCTGTTTTTCTACAAGAGGAGGGTCCAAGAGCTTTTTGAGGACAAAAATGGTGTCTTGAAGGAAGAGGAAGGTGGATGAAGGATGAAGGATGAAGGAGGTGAATGAAGGGTGTGGAAGCCACTTATCCAAGCCTAGTACCCCTCAGTGTTGCGCCAAATTTGATGCTCACGGTGTCCTTCATTTACCTGAACATATTGACTTTAGAGATAGAGTTTGGAAGCAAGGTTAGGTGCCTAGGACAAAGATGGAAAGGTCTAGTTGGATGTGGAAAGGTGTTCCCACCCTTGCAAATCAACACATTTCTTGCAACTATTCAAATACATGCATCAAATGATCATTATTGCAGCAAAGTAAATTAACATGGAAAATATGAGTTGAATTTTAATGAAGTCTACTCTAACCTACAACACAATTCCAATTTCCAAACCATGGCTGCTAACTCCTAAGTTGCAGAGATTAAACATGCAGAAAGAGTGCAAGCCAATACTTAACAATGTCCAAGAAATTATAAACAAATATTTTTGAGTTGTTATTGTGGATCTTTCCAGTCACTCTTCCCATAAGAGAGTGATAAGAAAGCCTACAATTACAAGTTTTTATGATATATCCTCTACTAAAACAAGGAAAGAATTGCAAAGCCTATGGGTTTGGCCTAAACCGAAGGTTTTCGGCCCTCCAAAACTAACTCAGATGTAGACCAATGGTAAACTTCTCATTAACAAAAACTTATAGTCACTTACATCATATGAAAGATAAGAATAACAATGTCAAGCACTAGGTTCTCAATAGCTAATCCTAGTTGCAACCAAAATTCGAATCCTAATGAGTGCTTCAACTAGTTTATTTATACACAAGTGATTGAGGGGCAAATCCCTTGAAAGGAGGAATGCTCCCCTCCAAAATATCGAGATTTGTGGATCTAGTTCTCGTTGACCTTGTCATCCACTTGGATTTACTCAACTGCTAGTGAATTCGAGTTATTGGCTAGGATCTTGTGATCTCAAGTCTAGTTAGGGAGTTAATGAGGTGGACAAGCCCCTATATTCTCTCTAGGTGTCTCCATCAAGACCTTGCATGGTACATATCTCCAAAAATTCTTGTTTTCCTACATATTTACCATAGTAGGGAACACAATATGACAAACACCCTTTAGTCTTCCTATTAAGCATATTATGGATAAAAATATGAATTAATGTGAGAAAATGAGAGTTTTAAGGGTTGGAGGATAGCACAATGAAACTCAACATATACCTATTGATGGGCCCCATCAAGAAGTCCCTGACTTGGTTGGATTTTGCATATGTTAATAGGAGCCATTTTCACTATCGTGATCTATGAGCAGTTGTACTTGTTATTATATTGATTTGATGGTTGATTTGTCATGGTTAATATTTTGGTTATATGATGGTTATAATCATGGTTCTAAGATCTGCTCTAGCTATGGCTTTTATTCAATGATTTGATAACTATTTGAATGGTCAATGAATGCATGGGCTAACAAGTTTTTTTGAAGCTACTTGAGAGGGAATTAGACCTTCTTGGTGATTCTCAAATGAAGTACAAAGATTTATGATAAGATATGCATTTATGACCTGTAACTTATATGTTTACCATAGTTTGGCGAAATATCTAATGTGTACTAGGAAATATAGGTCAAGTTCTTGATTCAAGTTTGAATGATTGGAATTGTTATAATCTCAAACATAATTATGCAAAATTATAGGAAATTCTGGGCAGTAGTTTAGAGGCTAGCCTAGAAAAGTGGCTCATATCTCGGAACGACTAGCACAAAACTTGGGAAATTAGGTCATAATTACACAAAATAAGGCTTATGAGTGTGGTTATGGCCTCATAACCACGTGTAGGGCATGTCAAGGGTGCAGTTATTGAGTTAGGTCAGTGAAAAAGGGTTCCAGCTCAGGGATTGATCACATGGGGTGGTTATCTAGATCCTGAGTGGTTTGTAGTCCTTGAGGGATGTTAGGAATATTTCAGTTTGTAGTCCCCACTTCCATCAATGGAACTTGGAGGTTGGGTCATGTAATAGTAACACTCATCTCAGATTTACCCTGGAGTGCTTGTAAAATCAAGTAAATGCGGGGTGGGTGGTTATAGGTTGGTATCATAGCTTCCAGGTTCAAACTGTTGGACTAGATGGGAAAGATGTGATTGTTATACATGCATGTCAGTCGTATGCATGCATTGTGGTGGATATGGTTGTCATGTATATAGTTGGTGTTATAGTTAGAGTTATCATACATGATGTCGATATATTGATATGTTGGTGTCATTATATATACATGTATATCGTGCTAATCTGGACTGATTTGTGCAGACTAGATAGCCTCCCCTGACCTTCACTAAGGTACGATTTTGATTATGTCTATATTTGGTTTATATAACATGGTATGTTTGTAGGAAGAATAATATTAAATATGACGAGAAAAATGGTGGATTATCGTTCATGTGATTCTCCTTATGGATCAACTAAGTAGCAAGGAGATGAGTACTGTCCTGATATAGAAGATAGACTGAGAAGTCTCAACGAAGAAATCAAAAGTTGTAAGGTAGATAATGACAAGATAATTGAGTCACAGGAAATACTTTCTAAAGCTTAGTAAAATTAAGTAAAGGATAATGCAGTGATCCTTCATAGCTTATTGGATTTGCGGAGATAGGGACAACTAAGGATCAACCATGGATAGGAGGAGAGGACTAATGAGGCATATGGTAGTAGGTCTCGATTAGGACAAATGTTGGATAAGGATGATACAGTCAGAGGTGGTAGATGTTTGAATACACCTGACAAGAGAGGTAGTGCTTATGGGTTCTATTTTATTTCTGGTTCAGAGAGACATCATTGTCATCACCACCATCATCCTTATGGAGAGATGAAGAAATTGGAAGATGTAGAATCATGGCTGCTTGGGATGAAGAAGTTATTCAAATTACATGATTATACAAAGAATATTAAATTCGAGATAGTTATTTTTAGTATGAAAGGAAAAACATATATCTTGTGGGAAGACGTGAAGTGTGTCAGAGGAATCAAGATAGAAGAGTTAAGTTGGCATGAGTTTAAAAGAATCTTCAGGAAGAAGTACTTGTTCGAGAGATATTATGCTAGAAAGGCCAACGAGTTCTATGAGTTGAAGATGGGTTTTATGACAAATGAAGAGTACACGATGAAGTTTCTGGAGTTGTTGAGTTATGTGCCTTACCTGAAGGATGAGAAGATGAAGGTTCAAAGGTTCATTAGTGGACTGCCATTAGAATTCAAAATTGGGTTGAGTATGATGAGCCTCACTCACTGGGGGAAGTAATTGGGAAGTTGAAGCATTTTTATGAGCAGTTGAAGCATAAGTCTCAGCCTAAGTGAGATTGGAAAGGGAATTAGAAAGAAAAAGGAAAATGTCCTCAGAAGACCTCAAGATACGGGTTTGAAATAAAATGTGGCTCCTTACAAGAAGTTCAATGCATCTGAGAAGGGACATGGATCTCAACCTAGAGAACAACATAATAAAGCGGTGGTAGAGAACCTTTGTAGTGTTTGATTTGTGGTAAGGATCATTGTAAGAAGGATTGTCCATTGTACCAGGGTTCCATACCTCAGATCTACGATGCTCAGGAGGCACATATAATTGGGGATGTTGGTAAGAGAATTCCTTGGATTTATGCGCACTTGATAACAAGTAGACAAATCATTAGACATTCATTATTGATATGGTAGGTAATCTTTCTGATTGAGTTATTTCCATTTTGATTTACCCTGGATATAATTATAGTCATGTTAGTCCTGACCTGGTGGATAAGTGTGGCTTGAGTAAATAAGTGCATGCAGAGTCTTTGTTGGTGTAGTTGGCTACATGGACCAAGAAAAGAGTTCATCATTGGGTGAGAGCTTGTGCATTTGAGTTAAATGGTATGCCTACATTAACACATATAAATGTGCTTCCATTGGGTTAATATATCATGCTTTTGGGCATGTATATGTCATTCACTCATAGGACCAAGGTAGACTGCTATGATAAGGCTATTGCGTGCCTAGATGATGACGGGGAGAGGAGAGTATTGAAGGGAAAGAAGAAGCCTACATAAGTGAGAATGGTTATAACTATGTGGGAAAAGCGTAGTTGTAGGAAAGGGTTTGTATTGTTTCAATGCATGTTTCCAGTGATAAAGGGAAGGATGTGGAGGATGAGGAATTCTTGAAGAGGTATGTTATTTTGCAACAATTTTAGGATGTGTTTCTAGCATATATTTCAGAGTTACTACCTTATAGGGAAGTGCATCTCTCTATTGAGTTGGTACCGGGAGCAACACCAACATCAAAGACACTGTAGAGGATGAGCACTCCAGAGTTGGTGGAATAGAAGTTGCAGCTTAAAGAAATGCTTGATATAGCATACATAAGGCCAAGTGTGTCACCTTGGGGTGTACTAGTGTTGTTTGTAAATAAGAAGGATGGTACTCTCAGATTTTACATTGATTACAAGAAGTTTAACAAGGTGACTATCATGAATAGATATCCATTGTTATGGATTGATGACTTGTTTGGTCAGTTGAAGGGAGAAACAATGTTCTCGAAGATTGATTTGAGATTAGGATATCATCAAGTGCGCATCAAAGAATAAGATATCTACAAGACTACATTCCGAACCAGGTATGGGAATTTTGAGTTTGTGGTCGTTCCTTTTGGTCTTACTAATACTCCAACCACCTTTATGTGCTTGATGAACAATGTGTTGCATCATTATCTAGACAAGTTTGTGATAATGTTCATTGATGATATATTGATATATTCTAAGAATGAGAAAGAACATGCATAACACGTGGCAACAATATTGAGATTGTAAAGAGAGCATCAATTGTATGCCAAGCTTAGTAAGTGTAGTTTCTTTCAAACTCAGGTTCATTACTTGGGGAATGTTGTTTCCAAGGAGAGTATAACAATGGACCCATAAAATATTAAATCTAGCATGGATTGGCTAGCTCCTAGGAATGTGGATGAGGTCAAATCATTTATGGGACTAACAATTTATTATAGGAGGTTCATTAGGAACTTCTCATGGATTTCCTATCCCATTACAACTATGTAGAGAAAAGGAAAGAAGGTTGAATGGACTAAGGAGTGTGTAACTAGTTTTGAGTAGTTGAAGCAGTTGCTTACAAATTCTCTAGCCTTGAATGTTGCAGATCCAAATAAAGAGATTGTGGTTTGTACATATGATTGCAAGAGAGGACTTGGTGGAGTCCTGATGCAAGAAGAGCAGGTGGTATGCTGAGTCAAGGAAGTTGAATGAGCACAAGTAGAACTATGTGACTCATGATCTTGTGTTGGAAGCTATCATTCATGCCTTGAATACGTGAAGCATTATCTTCTTGGTAGGAGGTTTATTCTGATGAGTGATAATAATGGAATCAGGTATTTGTTTGACCAACCCAATCTAGATTCCAAGCAAGCTAGATGGTTGGCTACTCTCAACGAGTTTGACTTTGAGATTAGGTACATCAAGGGCAAGGAGAATAGGGTTGTAGATTCTCTCAGTAAGAGAGTGCAGGTGAATCCTATTTCAACTGTGAGCTCTTATGGGACAAATTTGTAGGAGAAAAAATTGTGGGCAGGGAAACATGATGACATGTATAAGCAGCTGAAGCACAAGTTGCAATAACATGGTGAAGGTGATAGGGGTGAGGAGTATCACCTCATGGAAGATGGCTTGGTTAGATTCATGAACATGATTTATATATGTGCTAGATAACAATGAGACCAAGAAGCTTAACTTTAGGTCATTTCATGTCAATCCATATTCAGGTCACCCATGATATCATAAGAAATTGACTGCAGTTAGGTTCTATCATTGGTTGAACTTGAAGAATGAAATGGATGAGTTTGTTACTAGATGTATGGGCTATTAGCAAGTAAAAGCAAGGTGTAAGCATCCAACTGGTTTATTGCAGCCTATTCTAATTCCAGAGTGGAAATGGAAGGTCATTTCCATGGAATTCATTACAATTTTATCAAGGGCATCGAAGCAACATGATTCCATCATGGTTGTGGTTGACAGGTTGAGTAAGGTAGCTCAATTCATTGTAGTTAAGTCTACTAATTCATCTAGTGAGATATATCATATCTTCATCAGGGAGATAGTGAGGCTGCATGGTGTTCCCAAGAAGGTCATATCAAACAGAGATGCCAAGTGCACTTCCAGGTTTTGGAAGGATTTGTTTGTAGGCATGGGGATAGAGTTGGTTTTCAGTACAACTTATCGTCCATAGACAAATGGATAAATAGAGAAGGTCAACATGATTATTGAGGACATGTTGAGGATCTATGTCATGCATCAACAGAGGAGGTGGGAGGAGTATCTTCCACTGATGGAGTTTTCTTATAGTAATGGGTGTTAGGAGTCCTTGAGGATGAGTCCATTTGAGGCTATTTATAGGAGGATTTGAAATACTCCTATCAAATGGAGTGATCTAGTGAACATGGTGTTGATTGGACCAGATATGTTAGCTAAGACGAAGCAGGAGATGCAAATTATTAAAAGGAGTTTAAAGGAACCATAGGATAGTCAAAATAGTTATTAAAATCAACATAGAGCATTCAAGGAGTTTCAGGATGGGGAGCATGTGTATTTTCACATCAAGCCCAAAAGAAGCTCTTTGAGGATTGGCCCATGTGCCAAGTTGGCACCTTGGTATTGTGGGCCTTTTGAGATCCTTGAGGGGATTGGAATAGTGGCCTACAGACTTGCACTACCACCAACAATGAAAGTCCATGATATTTTCCATGTTTTATTACTTAAGAGATATGTGCAAGATGTTGATCATGTGATTGATTGGTTTGTATTGGAGGTGGAACTAGAG
This sequence comes from Pinus tabuliformis, assembly GCA_031772625.1. Classification (NCBI taxonomy): domain Eukaryota; kingdom Viridiplantae; phylum Streptophyta; class Pinopsida; order Pinales; family Pinaceae; genus Pinus; species Pinus tabuliformis. The sequence goes on along the minus strand of CM062808.1, from coordinate 369,510,295 downwards.
GGAGAGTTCTAGCTAGAACCTCAATGCATATTACAACGGAAATAACTAATGCTATGGAACCGAGCAATAGAGCAAGTTAAAGTGCAGTGGGAGCACTTTGGGCCCGATGAAGGTACATGGGAGATGGATGATCGAATGCAGGCTTTGTATCCTTCATTATTTTCTAGTTCAAGAAAATGAGTTTTTGGTATGTGTATATATATGTATGGTTGTAAATACCACAATGAGCTATGTTATAAAACTCCAATAACCATTTTGGTTTTGTTTTGTTTTCAGTAGGATGTCATTGTAAACACTGTTTCGAGCTATGTTTTGAAGCTCCATAGGCAGTATGTTTTGTTTTCAACAGTTTGTTGGTCATAGTTTTCATAGAACACCGAGGATGGTGTCATCCCTTGCTTCGTTTATCTAATCTAGTTGGATAATATAAATAGCACAAAACAATGCTTCCACATCCTCATCCTTGAAGAGTCTTCCCATTCGGTAAGGTTGCCTTTTTTTAAGTGCATGTAGTATTGCCAACATTTCCTTCTCATAAATAGCTTGCTTGAGATGTAGCAGTAAAAATACCCAATCACCTACATCAAAACATTTTTCACTACGATGTTGATCTAGCTGTTGTTTCGTTTGATTTTGCACCGAAGTGGCGTTATCCTTTAAAAGTTGGAGAACTTGTTGTTGATGCCTGATGTGATCTTTCACTACTTGAACCTTTTTCTTCTTGATATGTCCTTCTATCTCTAGAGTTTGAGGAGTGGTAATTTCTTCCAATCCTTTACAAGATATGGTCGGATTCATTTCTTGATGCTCGATGTGATCTTTCACTTCTTGAACATTTTTCTTCTTGATATGTCCTTCTATCTTGATTTCTTCTTTCTCGATGTGATCTTTCACTTCTTGCACCTTTTTCTTCTTGATATGTCCTTCTATCTTGAGAGTTTGAGGAGTGGTAATTCTTGCCAATGCTTTACAAGATATGGTCTGATTCATTTCTTCTTTCTCTGGGGTGGGGTCCTGGCATATATCTTCTTCTTTTGATGTTTCTTGATCCTTTTCTTCCTCCTCTTCATATTCTATGTAAAATAATTTCTTCTCAGCACACTTATGACCTTTAGTGCATTTGCTATCACAATTGTAACAAAGCCCTTTTTCTCTTTTTTCTTCCAATTGTTGTGGTGTAACCCTTGTAGGTTGCGGAAGGCTAGGAGAAACAACACTTCCATCTTTATAGTTGTGAGGGGTACGCTTCCTAGTTTCCATAATTTTGCTTTCCACTATGTCACAAAGCCCTTTTACTCTTTCCAATTGTTGTGGTGTTGCTCTAAAGAAGGTGTTGCTCTTTGTATCCTCATAATGTGCTATCAATTCCTCCGTGAAAATTGACCACGTAACAAGTTGTTTACGAGAGCAAAGCCCTTTGTACCATAAAAATTGATCTGGTTCTAAATATGAAGATGCAATACATACCTTTTGTAACAGTTGTACACCATGTAGATCAAAATATTGCTCCATCTGAAGTATCCAATTTACCGGATCCTTGCCATCAAACTTCCTCATCTTGCTTTTTCTTGATTTTAGGAGCTCGACCTTGAAACGACTGTAACTCTGTACTTTTAGATCTTTAAGTTCTGAAATTGCGACCTATAGTAGCCCTCTGTGTCCTCTTTCCAATGCCACCAGTCTGATCCAAATTGGATTCTCTAAGAAAGAGTTATGCACAATCTCCCAAGATGACCTGATTATAGACCTTTCCAGAAGAGCGAACTTGTATGAAGTTCCACGTGTCACTGTTTCAACCTTTGGATCTGAAAAATGCATACAAGAAACTACAGTTCGTCCTCTTTCTGTAACTTCTTACGAAATTTCAATCCGATCCCCAGAGAGAAAGTTATAATGATTTTCCCCAGGTCACCTGTTTGGAATGTAATTCAGGAGTCTGCAAAAAGACCAACTTCCTCAGATCATATCTCCGCAAATATAGCGCGAACAGCTCTGAATTTCGGACCCAAGGTTCAGCGTGATTTCTTCTCAAATGGGTTTTTTTTGCAACTTGTGAAATGTCACAGAATAAAAGTTATAGCAAAAATGCCACGATGACCTGTTTGGAGCAGTGAAACCCTAGAATCCAAAGCTCTGATACCAAATGTTATGAAACCAGCTCAAGAAAAGATAGAAAAGATAGATCAACGCCTTAGAATTCAGCCTCTTCGAGGGGGCAACCTCCTTTACATTACATAAATGAACAATTCTTCGATGATACAAATGAAAAGACCTCCTTTCTATATATAGGAGTCTAAGGGGTCATAACATAATCAGAGCCGACATAACAATAATAATGTAAGGGCACAATAATAACAATAGTGGCCTTCTATGGGGCACAATAGTAACAATATGGGCACTACATGGGTACATCAATATAATAAGTGGGTTATACTAATAACAATAAGGGGTTACACTAGTAGTATAGGGGCCTAACACGCTCGCTGGCAGTAGGGCTAGGCTTGTATGGCATAAAAGACAACTTCGTGGGGGTACTGTTCAGGCTCGCTGGCAGTGAAGCAATGTCAAGAGACCATTCATAACAATGGATATATGCTTTATAAAAATAAAAACTCCTATCTCTACCTTCTTCTATTTCTCATAAGAGGTAATTTTAAAACAAAATTTTCCCAAAATTTGGATCCATGCTTTTTACTCAAGTCTGCTTTTGAGTACTTATATTTTCAACTCATATTGCTTAATATATTTATGTGGGACCCATGGAAATGTTTTACTGTTAGACGGTTTTGTCAACTCCATTATTTTTAACCTTTAGGTAAATTAAAGTTCATTATCTTTAATCAGAGATAATTATTCCTTCCGAGTGTGTCGCCATTGTTGTGGTAAAAAAATACCCCCCCCCCATTATTCACTTAATTCTCATTATGGGGACCCTTTGATTGAATGGTTGGTCATATTAGTATTTGATTTTTGAAATTTTGGATTGCTTATATGAGTTCGATCTATTCTTATCTTCCTATCATAACTCGTTTGATCTCATTTGGACATTTGGTTTGTAAATGGTGCCTAATTGTCGATTGGATATTTTTCATTGCCTTGGCCTAATGATATGTATATAATGTATTTTACTTTTTGTTTTATAGGTTTTATTTATTTATTTTGACTTTTATTTGTAAAATATTTATTTAATTCATTACATAGCCCCTCGGACCAAGACCAAGTCTTATATTACAAAGTGGCTTTTATATTATGAATTGGCTTATTGATAAAAGCAGAGAAAGACCTATTGAAAAGAATGAATATATCAAATCTAATATCGGGGCTTTGATATCCGAGGAATTCATTTGAAATCTTCGATATTCAAAGTCCAATCCATAAAGTGGCCTTTTTCAATAATCAAATGAATATATTAAGTGGCCATATAACTTCTGAAACTACATAATAAAGCGTCTGTCGGAAGACCCACATTCCACATCATTGTTTTCGCTCCCGCATATCGGAGGTAGTCATATTGGAGATTTCCTTTCGGGAAACATTTAAAAAACTCTAATAACACCATTCTCTAATACTCCAATATGGTGTTCCCCGTCGATATGCCGATACAACATATCCCTTTGATCTCTAATAGCGATATAACCTCCCGCTCTGATCTCCGATAATCTCTCCATCATTGATATTCCAATTTGCCACCTTCCAACTTCTGATACATGTCAGGCTTTGATATCCGAATATGATATAATTATTAATGATGGTCTAATTGGAACATCACATCTGCCCCTTACATCAGAACTTTTTATATGGTAACAGTCGTAAAACGTCTTATATCTTAAATCTTCCGATATACACCTCTGCCTACCACCTGTTAGCTTTACAGACCCAATGTAGTTATTTAAACGGACTAATTCAAATCCCAGTTCTGCACACATATCATAATTTTTGTTAATGATCGCATTATGTAAATCTCCGATAAAGCTAAACTTTTGATTGTCAATATATTTCTGGATCTGATGGGCATATAAACCACATCTTAATATTTATATCGTGTCTGTTATATATCGGAATTTCTATGGTGTAGCCATTGTTAAAACCTCCAATGTCCATCTCCCGATATCGGTTAATGCTTGCCACTTGTCACTTCTAAGGGCTGTTGTCATATTAATTGAAAAATATGCTTGATTTTTCTATTGGTTTTGGACATAATTAGAGTTTGTTTACAAAGTTTGTTTTACGCCATCGCTAATTCTATTTTCTGTTATAACAGATATTTCCGATTAAGGCCAGTATTGAAACAGATCTAGTCTATCACCAATGAAATTCCTCCATATGGTAAAGGGATATTGTAATAGAATAAATATGTTGAATCAATTGTTCCTCGCATGTAATTTCACCTATTGGTTCAAAACAAGCGGGAAACAAGCAAGATCATCCTTATCCACGCAAACTAAACTAAGCAATCCGTTCCACTGTGCCAAAATTCCAATTAACTTTCCATCTATGCTATAATTAACTCTGTTGTTGAGAGATTTGGGGAAATTGTTATTATTTCTAAATCATGTATAAATACTCATCGCTATGCTGAGTTAGAGAGGATTCAAATCATGGAAAAAGGCCTTCTATACTCTGTAATTCATGATTATAATTGCACTATTGTAATAGGGATTTAGGGCTATATAGGAGAGGAGAGTTTAATCTCAAATTTGAGGAATAGAGAGATTTATATTTTACATATCTAAACTGTGTATGCTAATAAGAGCTTGCACTATTGCAACTCATGTTTCGTTAGCAGAGTTTATGAGTAGTAGAGGATTGTTGGAGATCACAACAAGGGAATTGGACTTAATAAATTGGTATTCAAGATACTATTGTTTTAATACTAGTTTCATTTTATAATAGCATAGACTTGTGATTTTCAATCATATTTGTGCATTATTGTCTATGTGAGTGATTTATTGCAATTATCTATTGTTTATCTCTGCTTTTATGTGCTGAACTCTGATTTCTGAGTAACTACTTACTTAGAGATCATCCTTTTAATTTTTTCTTAACAAACAATAATATTATGTGAACTATTTCCTTGTATTATTGTTTAATCATTCGAGTTGTCGGATTAGTAATCATCATCATTTTTGTGAACTACTTCCTAAATGTTGTTGATTAATAATTCTAGTTATAGGATATCTGAACACGATATGTTTGGTAATCATAATATCAACTAATTGAACTACTTCGCTAACTTGTCATTCACTATAAGCCAGACATATTTAAATCTCAATTCAATTAGTTATCTTTCTTTCGGTTGGGTTAGATCTACATCTTCCTAATCGATATAGCTTTAGGTTTTCTATCCTTTTGCTTGTGTTCTAGTGTTACTTTATATTTAGATTAATTAATACATTCCTAGAAATCCTCTTATAAAAGAGGAAAACTTTAGTTGTGGCTTGGCTGAGCCCCATATCAGCTTAAGGATCGCTTTCTTGCTTGATCAACAAGAGGGTTGATCTGACGTCTCTTCTCTATTGGTAGATGAAAGTTGTACTTTAAGCTAGTGGAGATAGAGAGAAGGTCACTGGACCTAGTTTAACTAGTTGGAACCACCATTTCAACGAAAAAGGAGATGCTTTAAGTTCCCGACTGGTTGGTCTCCCTTATAATGTTGTAGGCAGAGATTTTCAACCCTTCAACATTTTTTGCTCTAGAAGGAGGGCCAATGAATTGTTTTCTATGAATATTTTTTCTATTTAATATGGCCCCATGTAAAATGCTTCCTTGGAGTTGCTTTATTGGACCTCATCCAAAAACCACTCCAATAAAGGCATTCAAGATCTTGTCTCAGGTAAAATATAATGGTAAGAAATTTGCTTTTAATCATCTCCTTCAATTTTTCTTAAGTTGCAATAATTTCAATATTGACAAAGATATTATTTGCAAAATATTTACCCTAACTTTGATAGGAAAAGCCAAAGACTGGTGCTTGTCACTTCCAGTTTCCTCTATACGTAGTTGGGAGGAATTTTCGAAGATTTTCCTTCACGCATTTCAGGAATATGACTACGAAAAGGTGTGTGATTAGTTAGAAGAATTGTGTAATATGGAAGGTGTGTGATAAGCTATTTAGAAGAATTATCAAGTTTGCAACAATTGGTATCATAGTTGGTTCCTTCAGGTGCAACTTGATCGTTGGTAGGTAGACCTGGTTGAACCATGGATCATCAAAGTTTGCTTATGCTCAATGCTGCAAACTTTCAGGAATGAAGAGTGAAGCGAAAATCTGAATTAATAGCTTATGGATCTGATGTCTAGAAGATAATATGTGTTTTATATAGTAAATATTCCTCCTCAAAACAAGAAAAACAGTGGAATTCCCAAGCTAAATTTACAATCGACAACAAAATTCACAATCTAGATCTTGAGATGATAATAGATCTCAAATCTGCAAAAGATATGTCGGACAAGTTACAGGTCCTACGTGAATGACATTCTAGCAGTAACATTGGAGAAAAAGAGAAGAAGAAGGAGAAGAAGAAGAAGGCCTCTCATTAAGAAGTCGTCCAGTTGAATGAGACTTATTCTGCTAACATGAAAGGACCTGATTGTCATGAGGAGAAGTTAATTGAAGACCAACCCAAGATTGACTCACCCTTAGTTGAAATAAAAACACTTCCAAGTGAAATATATCTCAAAAGAAATTCATGCAAATATGTGATGAGAAAGATCATGAGTTCAAAGAAGAAATCATTAACATGAGGACATAACTGGAAGAAGTGAGAAGAGTTGAATATGTATTGGGCAACCAACTTAAAAACATATCATTTATTGTGAAAAGTTAAAAGTCGGGGTTGTCTCCATGAGAAATGAGTTAGAAAATTGTAGTTATATCTCAAAGGAAGCCATAGGAGATAATAAAGAAACACTCAAAATGCATGTAGGAGAAGTTAGTAGTAGCATGATTAGAAAGGAAGCGAACAAGAACAAGCAACAAAACCAGTAGCAAACTAATGAGTCAAAGAAAGTATTCTTTGCAAGAAAGCCATTTGATCCCAAAGATAAATCTAGCAAGCTTACAAGGTTCCAAAGGAGGAATAAAAACTCCTTTTCTCCCCTAATGAATAATGTTGAATGTTACTTCTGCAATAATTTTGGACATGTTGCAGCTAATTGTAGGAGTATTCAAGTTAAATTTTATTAGCAGAACATGCACCGAGAAAGTAAGATCTCTCATGCAAGAAATAATGGAAGATCATTTCTTATGACAAGATTGTCAACCACCAGGTACTTAAATTCTTTTTTAAGCTATTATTATTAATGCAGTACTTTTGACCATAAGGTTGTTGATTACAAACCCTATGTAGAGAAGAGTATAAGTGCATTGAGTGTAAAGGGGAAGGCATATGAGGCTAACTGCATGAGAAGACATAAGTTTCTTCCTCCCTTTCTAAGTCACATAAGATGTTATATATGTGACAATCTTGGCCACATGGCTAAAGATTTCAAATTGCGCAATTCATTAATGCAATTTAGAAAAATGGAGAAGATCATTTAGAGAAAATTGTATAGTAATGTAGAAGGAGATACATAGATCATAAGGAAACCCACCAAAGTTTGGAAAAATAAGAAAGAGCAACTAGTGACTTCAACGAAGAATTGAAGTCAACATGGCCTTAGGGGGAGTTGCTCAAGGAAACAAAGACACCCAGGAGAAAAGAAGAATCCATTCGGTGTGAAACACCTTAGGGGGAGAGAAGCCCCAATATTGTTCCTTGAAGACATGTCATTGCATAGTACTTGTCCATTGTGTAGATTAAGAGCCTCCAAATGAAGCAAGATCAAGGGTTCAGGAGGTTTCATTCCATTAGAGAAACATAAAATATTCATACACAACATGGTGTAAAGAATGATAAAAAGTGTCTACGAAGTTGTGATTACAAATATCATGACAAGTACAAAACATCCTTGAGGCAACGAGCATACTTGTTGCAAGAAATGTGAAGCAGATGACATTGCTAAAATTGAGGATAACAGATATCTATCTATCTATCTATCTATCTATATATATATATATATATATATATTGTGATGATGGTGTATTGTTGAAATTTCCTCATAATTAGCATAGAGAGGAACTATAGAATATAAAAATATCACACGCATCAACATTCAAGAAGTGTTGATTGTATTGATAAACATGTTCAAGTTAAGTTTCAAAGTCAACAAAGCTATGAGCCATAACCTATAGAAAACACTGAGTAGCCATATGAACGTTTCCAGGGATTAAGATTGTATTCAAAAAGTTATTTATTCAGTGACAATCAACATTCTTATAGTGAGTATATTAATGAGTCTGGAAACAAATATAAGAATGCTCATTGTAAATAAGAAACACATTGAAAATTATAAGCTTGGTTATAGATTCAGGTAGAAAGCAGGAAGCAAAAACATATGCCACCCTCTCTCTCATTGAGTTTGCAGACTTCTTAAGCACATACTTAATTTAAGTCTCGAGCTTTCGCCAACTCAATTTGAAATTCTTATATTGTTCCAAACAAATAAATTATACAAAAATAATATTTTTTTTGGTCATTAAAAATCGAAATTCCAGGAAGGGAAGTTCTACATGGGTGCTTAGTGTGGTGGTCTCAATTGCTTGACAATCTAAAGGAGAATGCATCGGCATGGTTGCTAGCCAAAAGGTTATGTAGATATTATGTCGTGAGCAAAGAATGGAATAGGTTTTGGTACCTCCCAACAAAAAACCATGGCTTCTTTTGTTCCATGACTTTAACTTGTTGAATTGCATGATGTATTGCTTCTTCACAAACACATGGAAAAAACTTTCCCTAGCCTTCTTAAAGAAACAATATGATGTTTATGACTTTTGGGTGTTGAGAAATCAATAGGGCCAACAATTAGGGTAATTTCTCTTTTCTTGATAATTTCTTGTGAATTTATGTTGGCTTCTTATTACTTTATTATGTTATGTTCATCAAACAATTACCAGAACCATAAACAATGAAGATCACAAATAGAAAATGAACACAAAATGTAGGCTCCAAGCCAGGGAAAAACTCCTCTAAGGGGAAAACCTAGAAAATTATTTTCTTATTGAATCAAATCAAATGAAAAACCTAATATCTAAACAACAAGACCAAGACCTCCAGCAAGACCCAAGTCAACCTTCATCCCAGGCTCTTACAACAATTAGAAGACAACTCAAGTCAAAACCTTCCAAATCAGCTCCAACTTCAGAAATTCGGCCCACAGCTTCAGAATTTCGGACCTGCAATGAATTTGCAACTTCGGCCCTTGCAATATCTTTAGAAACTTGTACGTGCAAGAGATATAGGGTAGATTTTAGGGAAGGAACTTCAATTTTCTTCTTTCTTAGACTTTTTTCTCTCTCTCTTGCTTTCTTGCCCCTTCTTCTCTTGAATTTCACTCTTCTTTTGTTGGAGATTGAACTTGCTTAAGTGTTGCTTCAAATGAGGTCAAATTGTCTCTATTTATACACATCCAGAAGGTCGAATTACCCCTTCCTAGGGTGACTTGGTCTTATGGGCACAAAAATTACATTTTTGACTAAAATAAATCCCCTTTTCCACTTTCTTTTAAAAGTCCAAATGGGGCTTGACTCTAATACAATATTTTGACTTATGACAAATATTCTTTTGACTCAATAAACCCTAGAAGCATGAAGAACATCCTTGATCTAGATGACAAATCAAAATGAGCAGGAAACCCATGCTTATAAAATAATATTTCTTTTTCTTCTTTTGATCTTTACATAAAATATACAATAAGTACAATAGCAATTATAACATTAGGGGCATGCATTGGTGGCAAGCCTTTTCATGGCAACCATAAAGTCTTTTGATATTGGCTATTATGCATTAACACATATTCTCTCGATAGAACTTCCCATGATAGATGATGGTGCTATTTGGACCATGACCATCATGACAAAGGAGGGCCATGACCACAATGGGGACACATATAAAGTGATAGTGATAGTGAACTCGAGGCACGCAGAGAGAGTAGAAATATATGAGAAGAGCATGTAGAATTTTCTCATCTATTTATGGCTGGCAATTCGACTCAATTTAGGAATACCAAGCCATAAATATTGAGCCACCTATATTAATCACAGGGGTAGCAACAACGATACAGAGGTACAAAAATGAAACAATCACAGGAGGAGCAAAGGAATGTATTCATGGAACTGAACGAGTTAATGATAACAAAGGAAGAGATGGTGTCAATATGTCATAAAATACTACACCTAGGATCCTTATATGTGAAAGAAAAATGTTACATGGACTGGGACTAGCAATTAAAATGTTACATTCTTGAAACAGATCCACGTAGTCTTCATCACCCATGTTCAAACAAACTAGAGCATAATGATACTGATACTGGACTATGGCATGAACTGCCATATGATTTTACAGTATATGGTGCAAATGTAGACTAACAATGCCCAACAATAGAGAAGTTACATAATATCTCCCCTACATTACATAACAACTCATATCATGAATACCAAATCAATGAATTCAAAGGAAATATCTTGAAGTGGTATCCATTACAAGTTACACTAACATGGAATGTTATATACTCAACAGACCAGAGAGCGGCTACAAAATGCCATTAATTATCCCAAGGTAGAGGAATCCATAGTTATGTGTTACATAAATTGGTTAGAAAATGACAAATCAATGGATGGTCTAGAATGTTAGAAGTCTGAATGCTAGTGGTATTAGTTACAAGGTGTTACACTTAATATCTATGGACTTGAGGCATGAGACCTAGACTAACAAATATAAGATATTACATGGTATACAAACCTGAGTGTTGTTACATGTTAGAGGAATCAATACAGAGGATGCCAAAGTCTATGTGCATGAGTTAGGATGCCAAAGTGTGTAGACCTAAGCATTAGTTTTATGGCAATGGCAACATTGTAGTGGACCAGAGGAGGGGCTCACACCAAAAAAAGTTTTTAGATACAATGCACAAGCTAATGTTAATATAGATCTATTTGACATATTTGAAAGTTAGTGTTGGACCAAACCGAAGAGCAAAATTTCTATGAAGCAACAACAATGTCCGGAACCAAGTTATTTTATCGTTGCGTTCTAAGAGACAAACTTGATTGTATAGGTTTTGTTTCCGTTTTCTTACATCTTTAAAAAAACTTAACCAACCAATTAAGTAAACTATAATCTTTGTACATGAAGAGGCGGCATATTCAGAATTTGGGTTTAGTGAACATGTTGTAGTGGAAGTTATTTATATTGTAGCTTCTATATTGGATGGGAATATTTCCTAAATCAACTTCACTCCCACTCCCATCAGCTGGAGTCATCCAATGAACATGATACTTATTGGACTGTACATGTTGGAAGGAATGGAAGAGGAAATGCACGTTATAAAGAAGAATCTAAAAGAAACACATGACAGGAAAAATATTTATGCAGACTAGCACAATGCATTTAGGGAGTTTCAGGTTGGGGAGCATGTGTATTTGCGCATCAAGCCCAAGAAGTGATACTTGAGGTTCGCATCATGTGCCAAGTTGGCACCACGATATTGCAGGCCTTTTGAGATACTTGAGAGGATTGGACCAGTGGCCTACAGATTTGCACTGCCTCCAACAATGAAAGTCCATGACGTTTTTCATGTTTCATTGCTTAAAAGATATGTAAAGGATGTTGATCATGTTATTGATTGGTCTATATTGCAGGTGGAGAAAGAAGGAGAATTCCAGCTAGAACCCCAATGCATATTGAAGCAAAAACATCTTGTGCTATGGAATAGAGCACTCGAGTGGGTTAAAGTGAAGTGGAAGCAGTTTGGGCCCGATGAAGCTACATGGGATATGGATGATAAGATGTGGGCTATGTATCCTTCATTGTTTTCCGGTGAAGGCAAATGAGTCTTGGTATTTGTACATATTTATGTATGGTTTCTATTGTAAATACCACAATGAGCTAAGTTATAAAGCTCCAATAAGTGGTATGGTTGTCATGTTGTCATGTTTTACATGATGGTTTTTCTTTTGAGCAGGATGTTATTGTAAATATTGCAATGAGTTGGGTTATAAAGCTCCATAGGCAGTATGTTTTTTCTCTTCAACGGTTTTGCTGGGTCTAGGCGTGGTTAACACCAAGGACGGTGTTCCCCTAAGGGGGAGGGGTCTATAACAGCCCCAAGTTAAAAGTTAATGTAATAAAAGTTAATAAAGGTAAATTAAGACCATGGGAAAGGGACACTTATTCCAAGCTGAATTTTGGGAAAAATATCCTAGTAGGCATCACTTGTTGTGTTTTATGACTAAGGGTAAATTGGCAAAGGCAATGGCTAAGGCTTTGGAAAGGAAAAAATGTATTTTTGACGCATTATTTATGAAAATAATGGAAATTAGGAGAAAAGGAAGGTGAAAGGTCACAGGTTGCATGTGAGTGGAAAATAAATGAAAATAATAGAAAATTGAAGAAATTAGAGGCCTCATCAATAAAAATACCTCAGAGCATTAGTTGGTAGCTTTTGTCAGTTTAGTGTTAGAATTGTCTCAAAGAGGAGAAAGCACCAAGAGGAAAAAGAAAGTAACCAAGCAAGGAAAGGAAAGGAAAGGAAAGAAGGACAACGAAAGCAAAGTAAGGCAAGGATCAAGTAGCTTCAATGGGAATACTTGTAGGTAACAGATTACATGTGTGATTTCCTAGCTAGTTTTGACATGCATGGCATGTGCATGTTGATATATGGTTTTTTTGCTATCATTGGTATGGATTTTTGTCGGAATTCGATAGTGGATTTTAGCCTAGCCTTTCCATTTCTAGATAGTCATGGTGTGATGGGATTGTTCTCGGTTTGAGCTTTGGATTGTTGGATGGTTTTGGAATCTGGGGTGAGGTGGTCTCAGGAAAATTCCCAAAGGCCTAGGAATCCCTTGACCGGTAATGGTGGGATACATGGTAAAGCCTGAGGGCGGAGATAGGAAAATTCCTCAAGGATGGTGAAGAAATTCTAAGGAATCCAAGATCGGTTCGGTTTTGTGATCTCGACACCGGTTTAGGTGTGATCAAAATATGGAGAGGGTTGAGGTTGTTTAACCTTTGGATTCCCTTGCTTGTCTTGGATTGATTTATGCCATGAGATCCCACATTCATGCTTGGAATATGGCACGGGGGTGATTGGTTGAAAGAAAGATCTAGTTCAACCAATCTATAGTCGGGTGGAATGTGTAAGTCCCGAACCTAGTTGGTAATTGTCTATGGTTAATAAAAGCTAAGTTTCTCTTGCTTTGATGAGTAAATGTACTTGTTATTATGTGTCTTTGATGGTTGTTATCTCATTTTTTTTTATTTGGTTATATGTTATTTATAAGCATGGTTATATGAAAAATCTCAGTCATGGCTCTATTCATGTTTTTACTTGTAACTTAATGAATAATGGATTCAAGACCTAATTGATGTTGTGAAAGCTAATGTGAGAAGGTAATGACCCTTCTTATTAAACCTCAGATAAGATTTCAATCACTTATGTTCATAATTGAATTCATGACCTATAGGTTGCATGTCTACCAAGTGTTTGACAGAATGTCAGTTTCGGTTGGGGATGGTCAGTTCAAGTCCTGGTTCCAATTTTTGGTTTACAAACATTGTCTTCATGTCTTTTATGAGTTCTGGAAGTTTCATATCTTTCTAGGAAGAGGATAAGCCCAAGCCCTGAAAACTAGCCTTAATTCTCGTAGTCACTGGCACAACACTGGCAAAAAAAGGCCACAGTCGCATTTATGTAGGCCTATCTGAGCAACTAGGAACCCATAGTCACATGGAGGCCTTGGAAAGGGAGCGGCTGGGGCTCTAAGAGAGGGAAATGTGAGTTTCCTCAGGGATTGGACTCCTGGAGGGGTTGGGTTACTCTTAGGGTTCCTGTGGCACCTGAGGGAAGTCAGTAAGGTCTAGTTGTGTCGACTCCATTTCCTTAAGGTAATCTAGGAGGTTGATTCATATCATAGTAACCCCTCACCTAATGTTTACCCTGGGTAAGCCAGTGAAAGTGGGTAGACGTGAGAGGAGGCATCATTACAGATCTATTAACCAATAATTTAAAAACAAGTACATCAAAATACAATATCTACTTATGAAAACTACCAGAACTGATTGGTACTTCTTTTTTTTTAAGTAAAAAGCCTTTGTATTGCACTTGTGCTACGGAAATTACATACATTAGAGCATTGAGGCTCAACATAAACTAGCCTTGTTCAGAAGCTTGAGGTTGGGAGAAATAATGGTTTAGAAAAGAAAGAGCAAGATTTGGCCCACACATGAGAAACCATAGGTCCTCTTGGAAAGTACATAACAACAAAATAGAAAAAAGCATTAAGGGATCCAAGAGCAGAGATACATTATGGCCGCAAAAGGAGTTACCTTGAAAGACGAGCTTCACCTAGCTAACACTCTAGAGGGTCTTCCTGGACCACTTGGTGGGGCTTGTAGTATTCTATGCCATCAGGAAGTAGGTGCCCCATGAAAGTCAAGTGACTGGATGATGTTGGTTGTGTTGATTGATGCGGGAAAGGTGAGACATCATGGCTACTAACACGTCCATTCTTGTTGTTGGAGGGGGCCACACTAGCTGAAGTAGTATTTAAGTCATCGTTATTTTGTCTATACTTTAGTGAAGTGTTGCAGAGCCTATCATGTTGGGAATTAGTCTAAGATGGAGAGAGAAAAGGGGAGTGATCCATCGTGTTGGTTGAAGGAGACATAGAGCCATGGAGTTGCATGCCTTGGAGATTATCAATTCGATAGTAGGCAACTTTTGTGTGGTGCAAGTGGAATTAAATGTTGAGCACATTTCCCTCCAACAACATGTTGACGTCCTTCTAGTACCTAAAGTGGTCGCCAAGGATATTACACAGTTCCTAGAGGTGGTCTCCAATGACCCTAGGCTCTTGATATTCTGCTTCAACAACCATTTTATGGTAGTAATGACGAATGCTACAATTGAAGTTCTCTTCACCCTATACATGCTAGGGTGGGAGGGGAGGTATTTCCCTTCCATGTCCTCCTCTATGGTTTCAATCTTGTTCGTGCACCATAACTGCACTGGGTTCTATCTCAATTCTCATCATCTAGTTTCCTTCTCCAATTTTGAGCTACTACAGAGATGAATTGCAAATTCCCCCGAAGTTGAGCCTTATACCTTAGAGTTCCTCTTGCTAGGTGGCAAGGTGAATGTACCAACTCTTCATTCACCATAAATGTTGAGGGAGGGTGGTCTTTCCACCACCTCCTTATGTCAAACTCGATACATTGTGGAAGGTGTGCCAATGGCAGCACCAAATTCCCACGGTAGATGAGTTGTGGGTGTCATTCATGAGGGAATTTATTGCTTGGGATATGTTGTCCAACACCCAGATTGATGGGTTCTAGATCATGTTGAGCCAATTCATGACACTGGGAAATCTGATTTGGGGAGTGGGGGGAATTGTAGGGAATTTCCTTAACAGGCAGATGTTCTTATATCCCTTTGTTGGCCAGAAAGTCAAAAATGGAGGTGGCCTTTCGCATAACGTGGGAAAAGATGATAACTTCCTGTTAAGATATGATTTGAGAAAGGTGTTGAGAGCATAGTTCCAGTATCCAGCCAATAAATCATTTGGAAGGGGAGGTCCCTGAATGAAGCTTCTTGGCCATCTACATAATTAGTTGTGAATCCCCTTTAGCAATGAGTGGGTGGAGATTACTTTTCTAGGCCACAAGGATCCCTTCAGTTAAACCTTAAAATTCAATAACATTGTTGCTTTCATATCCTATGTATCCACTATAGGTGCTTATGATTTCCCCCTTATGGTTTCTATTTTCACCTCCAATACCTACATCCCCTGGGCCACCTTTTGAGCAGCCAATGAAATCTATTTAAAGTGATGGTTTGGAGGAGTCCAAAAATCAGGGCTAGACAACAAGGGTGGTGAGCGAGGGGGTATCAGAGTGGTGGGAGGGTGGGATAAATACCACTAGTTAAATATTGACTTTTCTTTAAGGAGAGAGGGGATATACTTTACTTCCCAATTAGATAGGAATATTGCTTCTTCAAGTTGCTTATGAAGAAAGATCCAAATGTTGGGGAGAGATTTGTGTTTCTCATTGAATATGCATTGGATACACTCCTTCCAAATAGCCTAGACTAGAAGCCTAAGATTAATTTACATGGTTTGTTGAGGAGAGGACTTTGAAAAGGGTTTTTGGGCCAAGTTTTGAGAGTAAGAATTAAATATTCATGATTTGTAACAAGCCTGTTGAAGCTAACTAAGATTTTGATCCAAAGATTTTTAGCTAACTCACAGGTGCCCAATAGGTGATCAATGGTTTCTAGATGTTGTTTTCAAATACAACAACATGATGGTTCTAGGAAGCCCCTTTTGAGGAGGTTCTCCCAAGTTAGGATTTTTAATCTAGCTAACAACCATAAGAAGGTGGTAAGTTTAGGCCATAGATTGAAAGTCCACAACTCCTTCAATGTAGGATTAGGATCAGTTAGGGGAGTTGGTCTGGCGAGAAAGTAAGCTTCCTTTACTGTGAAGAATCCTATCAGTTTGTATCCCCATCTTAGAGTTTCTGATGCCTCTGTTCCTTTTATTTACCATCTAATGAGCTCCATCTAGAGGGGTAGGGAGTATCCCTACTAATCTTCTTCTTTCCATCTATCTAGGTGAATCCACTACCTGGTAGGGTTGATGTCTTCCTCCTTCCAACAATGTTTGACTTGGGTTCTACCTTCGAATTGAGCATTTCATTTAATTAATGGGAGATGAAAGATAAACACGAGGTTTGGGAGTTTCTGCAAGGAGTCCTCCTAGAACCTAGCAGATTGACCATTTCTTACTTCTAAGAAGCAATGCGAATAGATGAATTCTTTGTTAGAGTTGGGACATGTTCCATATTAGTGAGCCTTAAAGGGTGGATGACATACAAATCATATTGTTTTTATTTTTCACTGTTACATTTCATGTTCCATATATGATCCCATAGCAAAATGGAGTAATTGACCCATCTACACAATATTTTATCCCCCCAAGACTTTGTTGACAAGTTCAGTGTCGCGTAGGCCTAGACCTCCTTCTACCTTTGTGAGGAATAAAGTGTCCCATTTGACGAGGGCCCATTTTTTCTTGAGGATATTATATCCCCACAGAAAGGTTCTTTAAAGAGATTTTATGCTTTTCAAGACCCATTTTAGATCCGCTAGCATAGAGAATAGGTATAATGCAAGGATTGGAGCACAAATTTAAGGCGAACCATTCTGCCAACTATGTTTAGGGAGCAAAAGGTCCAACCATCCAGGCGAGGGTTTAGTTTGTCAGGGAGATCACAACATGGTGAGTTTTTGATGGTAGATTTGGCTAGAGGAGAACCCAGGTATTTGGATGGGATAGATGAAATTGAGAAGCTTAAGATTCTCGATACGTTTTTCGGAGCTATTAGAGGGGTGTTGAAGAAGAAGATCAATGATGTTTCCTAGTTTATGGTCATGCCCAAGGAATCAGAGAAAAAGTCAATGATCTGTTTGATGGTTTTAGCATATTCAACTGAATTGTGATTAATAAGTTGAGTTTTATCCACAATTTTTTGGTGTGTTAGTGGGGAATTGTCATGAATAGATAGCTCTTTTAGAAAACCTTTGTTGCAGGAAGCTTTCAGACATCGTCCTAGACCTTTTTCCATTATGATGAAGAGGAAGGGAGAGAACGAGTCTCCTTGACGAATGCCATGGGAGGTAGTCAACCAACGTGAAGGAGAGCCATTGACAAGGATTGAAAAGAAGGATGAAGAGATTAAGGAGATGACCCAGGCTATCAATTCCTCGCATAATCCAAAGGAATGAAGAAGGCTTTCTATGCATGACTAGTTTAATTTGTCAAAGGCTTTGGAGAAGTCAAGTTTTAACAACATACTAGGCTTCTTGAGAGTCTTTAGAGAATGAACAATTTCATGGTTCGAGATGGTTGCATTCAAGATTTGATGCCCTTCAACATATATTATTTACACAAGAGAGGTGAGGATGGCGAGAATAGGCTTGAAACGGTTGGCAATGACCTTAGTGATGAGTATATATAACATTGCAGAGGGAGATGGGATGAAATTTAGTTGGGGAGGCCACATTCTCTTTCTTTGGCACTAATGTTATGAAGGTAGCATTCAAGATCGATAGGATTCTTCTGCTTGAGTGGTATTCTTCCATGATCTCAAGAACTTCACTATGAAAGAAGTGAAAATAATTTCTAAAGAAGGTAATCATGAATCCGTTTGGTTTAGGATCCTTTCCATTTTCCATTTGGTGAATCGGTTCTTGGGCTTCTTCTTCTTTGGTTTGTCTCACAAAAGATATGTTGTATGCCTTTGTCACCAGCTTGGGAATGTTACCCATGATCTTGTTGATAACTTCTTACCGATAGGGCAGGGGATCTATGAGCATATTTGAGCAGAAGTTCACCATAGTGTCCTCTATTTCCTCCTGAGTTTCAATAGGGTCTCCATTGCATAATCAGAGAGATGTGATTCTGTTGTTGGATCTATGCTAGATAATCAAGCTTTGGAAAACGTGGTTTGTTCTCCCCCTATAATCTGATTGATTATGGACTTTTGTCTCCAATTTATTCCTTCTTACTTGTATCACTCCTTTAACTTTTTTATCAGGGCATATTCTTTGTCATCTGAATCTTGAGTCCTTCCATTAGTAACAATGTCCTAATAAAGAACTTCCATTACTTTTTCTAACCTAAGATTCTCTTGAAAGATATTGCCAAAATCATCTTTGTTCCATTTTTTAAGATGGATCTTGATTTGTTTTAGTGTTTGTTTGAAGACATGCATCTTAGATCCCTATGCAGGTCCTACATTCTTCCAACAAGATTGGATTTTGTTGATAATATTAGCATTGATGATCTAGAATTGTTCAAACTTGAATGGTATTTATCAGGCCCTGTAACTGGTAGGATATTCGTTGTAACTTCTTGTATGTTTGTGATGAGGTGTTATGAGGGTAAGAAATGGTTAAGACAAGACGATATTTGAGCTTTTCCCCCTCATTTGTTGTTCCATGTAGAGAGGTCATTGGTAGTTTGCAGATCTACCAGTTCATTCTCCTCAATAAAGCTTTTGAAATATTCTTAATTTGTTTCTAGCAATTGTCTCCCTCTCTTTTTCCTTTAGGGAGGTGATCATGTTGAAATATACTTCTATTATCCACTTTTTTCTATCCAGCTTCGATTGAAGAGAGTTCAAGTATTGGAGGAGTGTAATGTTTATGCTTGGTATTTGAGGGTCGTATACATTAGAAAGAAAACCATGCAAGTTTGTTTGTAGGAAACTAAAAGATACAAAAATCACAAATGAGAATGGATCTAGCTTACCTAGGATGATTTGAGAAGGCTTCTAGGAAATATTGAGGCCTATTGAGGAACCTTCGACATCCATTGTGATAGTCTTTGACTTTCACCAAACACGAGAGATTATTCTGTTAAAATATGAGCTAGAGCATTTGGTTTATTTGATGAGTAATACTGATGGTGTGTCCTGCAATATCCTCCACTGGAGAATACATTTTTCATAGAGGGCTATTCATACCCCTTATATGCCATGATATGATATTCATGAGAAAGGGATGGGGGAGAGGCATATATCTTCAAAATATGCTTATATGTCCCTGAATCAACCAGTTTCCTCCATAGAAATTTAATTCATTAGAGAGCTTATTTTCTTCCTCTCTTCTTGGATTTTTTGGTTCCTTTTTTTCTTTCTTTGGAGATGGAGCTTTGAACACCCACTTGTTGTGTTGCCTTGGCTTTTTGTAGTTCAACCACTAGAAGGTTGATTTTCTTTTGGGGGATCGCTTCCAAGTCTCCTACATGCATCCTCCATGTCCATTTGGTTAGACCTTTTATTTCCATGAGATCCTTTTCTTCCAAAATATTTGTCTGCCTAGAGGTATCTTCCTCCATATTCTTTCCAGGATCTTGGGCTACATTGGAGCTAGATTTTGTTGTACCCTCTTCCATGTGCTACTTCTTTGATCCTTCTCGGGTGTTTTCCTTTATTGGGCCTCTTGGTCTTCCTGCAGGTTTTCTAGCACTTCAACGCTATTGTTGGTTGCTTTGCTTTTGGGGTCACTAGTTTTCTTGATATGATGTTGCTTTGAAGGGATCTTGGTAAACCCTTCATCATCCTTGGCTACCACTTCACTTGAGTAGTTCTTAGGGGCATTGAGAGGACAATCACGAAATAGATGGAAGTGCTCATGGCATTTGTTACATCTAAAGGGGACATGCTCATATTCAAGCATTTATATCCATTCGATGTCCTTTAATTCCAGTCCTATCTATTTCGGGAAGGTGCCAGAGATGTTCATATAAATGCAAGTCCTTGCGTAGGAGGTGTGCCTTCCTTGCTTAGTTTACTCTGAGAGACACATAAATTTACCTATCTTATTGCCAATCTCTGCTAGGGTTTCAATATCCCAATACTCTTGTGAGAGCGAGTATAAGTGTATCCACACTAGTGCCCGTGAGAAATCATCTTTATTAGGGTTGAAGTTCTCAACCCATTGCCGCATATAGAGCCCTGCTGAGTTAAAGAAGTAAGGACCCCCTTCTATTATTGAGTAGAGATCTTCAACCAAATAAACAAATATTTAGAGCCTACTTTAACCTGATAATGGGATTTCGACTTCCATCTCATCTCCTATGGAGAAATGCCTCTTCAGTCAGCTAGATGCTGATGAATTTTTAGATGAGGACATGTGTCCTCATATGCTCGATTCTGGCATTGAGCCTCGTTGGTGGAATATGTTATCTAGGGATCTCTACAAACTTGGCTATGCAAGTGTTGGTGGATTTTGAGACTATACGTTGGTCGACTCTGGGAGCGAGATGTCAGCCATTTCTGAATCCATGGCATCACCTAATTTTGAATTTAGGTGTTGTTATGAGTTGATAGAGTGGTTGGATGGACCGGGGGGCCCTCCACCTGTGACGGTCATTCTCCAAGAATAGTAGAGGTAACTACTAGAATGATGGGGGGTTGGAGAAGGAGGGAGCATAACTACATAATCCACAACCATGAACCCTAAAGGTGTGATGGTGCAGAGCGATTTGCAGAGAAAATCTAAGAACAAGATGGCTTAGGAAGCCAAGAATTAAATGATACTGACCTACATAAAGAATCAAGAAAAACTACATAGAGACATATCATGAGGTCAAGATTCAAAAGAAGTCATCGTAATAGGACCTTGTACACTTGTACCAGCTAGAGTAGAGGGCTTAAGCTTGCATTGAAGGTGGCTTTCCAAGTGAGTTAGATGAGTATCCAAGCTAGCAAAACAAAAACAATGATATTGTTGCACCTGCTTGTGTTATGCCCTTAACCTGCAAAAAGATACCCAAATACAGAATATGCGAAGAAAGATACCCAGAACATAGAATAGTGAGAGACAACAACAAATATTTTATTATTCAGAAAGCAATGTTCACTGGCCTCTTCGAGGGGGAAACCTCCAATAGAGCAGAGCTCGATTCAAAAATAAGACACGATGCTCCTCGCAGGGAGTCTCTATCCTTTATATATGACTCATACATGCAATACCATGGATCAATACCATGGGTTTTATTAATACCATCTATCTAATACTATGGCCCATTTGCAACTAACTGTGCTGCTGTCATTAATTGCGGGTTAACCACTTACAATTATTAATATGGGCTTTATTGACTCTTGACTATGACTCGATCCCATTACATAAATAAGGGGGTTAGGGTGGGACCCTAACATGCCCTCCCCCTTAAGACTAGCCTTGTCCTCAAGGCTGAAGCTGCGGAAACTGCTGAAGAATAGTGGCTGGTTCCCAAGTTGCATCTTCCGGAGAGGTGTCTTTCCACTTGACGAGGACTTCCCTAATCATGCGGCCCCGCAGGTGCCTGTCTCGTGTGTCTAGGACCTGTTCAGGTTGGAGCCAGATTGACCCTTCTTCGTCCAATTCAGGTAGACTGGTTTGAATTATGCAATTGTTCCCAATCACTTTCTTGAGGCATGAGACATGGAAAACTGGATGGATTTTTGCAGTAGGTGGCAAAGCCAACTTGTAAGCCACTTCTCCAATGCGCTGAAGTACTTGATATGGTCCGTAGAATTTTGGAGATAGTTTCTGACAACCCTTGTCTTTGAGTGATGTTTGCTTATATGGTTGCAGCCTCAAAAAGGCCTGATCCCCTTCTTGAAATTGGCGCTCTGAGCGATGCTGGTCTACGTGTTGCTTCATGCGGTTTTGAGCTTGATGAAGATTCTCTCTAAGATGGGCGAGCATGGTTGCACGGTGTTGTAGGAGTTGATCCACTGCTTGTACCTTTGAGCACCCCTTAATATAAGAAGTAGGGGAAGGAGGGAGTTGACCATATACTGCTTCATAGGGAGTCATTTTGGTGGTGGCATGATAGTTGGTGTTATACCACCATTCAGCCAGAGGTAACCACTGTACCCAAAGATGTTGCTTTTCTGAAGTGAAACACCTAAGGTAGGTTTCCAGACATTTGTTGACGGCTTCAGTTTGACCATCCGTTTGTGGATGATAGGAAGTACTGAGTTTTAGTTGAGTGCCTTGTAGCCTGAAGAGTTCCTGCCAAAAATTACTGGTGAATATCGGGTCGCGATCGGACACAATAGAAGTGGGCATGCCATGCAATTTGAAGATTTGATCCATGAAAGATTGAGCGACCAAAGTCGGTGTAAACGGGTGGGGTAGGGCACAGAATTGAGCATACTTTGAAAGTTTGTCCACAACCACCATGATGACTGACTTGTTTCCTGACTTTGGAAGACCTGTAATGAAATCCATAGAAACCTCCGTCCATATTGATCCCGAGATGGGCAACGGTTGTAATGTGCCTGGTGTGTTGACGGTCTCCCCTTTGTGGCGTTGACAGACATGGCATTCTGCTACGAAAGTAAGGATGTCCTTTTTCATGCCTGTCCAAAAAAATGATCTTCTGGTGCGAGCATACGTCTTCTGAAAGCCTAAATGTCCTGCAATGGGGGATGAGTGCAATTCTGCCAAAATGCGACTTTTGAGGGTGGATGTTGGTGATATTACGACTCTGTCCCTGTAGCGAAGAATCTCATCCTGCCACGAGTAGCCCTTGGTGGAATTTGGATCCGCCTGCAATTGAGAAATGAGTTGGGAGAGCTAGGGATGTGAAAACCATTCCCTGCGAGCCTCTTCAATCCATTCTGGAATGGGGAGGGAAATTGCTAGCAGAGTACTTTCATCCTCAAATTGGCGAGATAATGCATCTGCTACACTATTGTCTTGCCCTTTCTTGTAAATGATCTCATAATCATATCCCAGCATTTTGGCGAGCCATTTATTTTGTTGTGGGGAGGATAGGCGTTGCTCCAAAAAATATTTAAGACTGTGATGGTTTGTGCGGATTTGGAAACGTCGCCCCAATAAGTAAGGTCGCCAGGTCTCTACTGCATGTAAGATGGCCATCATTTCCTTCTCATAGGTAGATTGGCCCAGATTCTTCCCACTTAGTTGTTGGCTTGTGAAGGCCAAAGGTCATCCTTCCTACATTAAGACCGCTCCAATACCCGTACCCGAAGCATCACATTCAATGACAAAAGATTTGGTGAAATCAGGTAGTGCTAAGACTGGAGTGGAACACATGGCATTTTTGAGAGCTGTAAAGGCCTGTTGTGCATCCTCATTCCAGAAGAATGAATTTTTATTCAGGAGTTGAGTGAGGGGCTTCGCTATGCGACCATAATTGCGGACAAATTTGCGATAATATCCTGTGAGACCCAAAAATCCTCTCAAGCTCTTCAAGGTCCTAGGTTGAGGCCAATCCTGCATTGCCTGGATCTTTTTGGGGTCCACCTTGACACCTTCACGCCCCACAATGTGGCCCAAATACTCAACTTCTTCCATGCCAAACAAACACTTGGACATCTTAACAAATAATTTATGCTTGCGGAGCAGTTGCAAGAGTAGATCTACATGCTGAATATGTGCGGCCCAAGTGCAAAAATAGATGAGGATGTCATCGAAGAAGACAAGGACAAATTTCCTGAGATATGGTTTGAGAAGGTGGTTCATAAGGCTCTGAAAAGTAGATGGGGCATTACAAAGACCGAATGGCATGACCAGGAACACATAATGGCCTTCATGAGTTCGGAAAGCAGTCTTTGGAATGTCGACTTCCTTCATGCGAATTTGGTGGTAGCCTGAGCGCAGATAGCTTAGTGAAGAATTTAGCCCCATTGAGTTCATCCAGCAAATCATCAACCGCCGGGATGGGAAATTTATCTTTGACTGTCAACTTATTGAGGGCCCTGAAGTCTGGACACATCCGCCACTCCCCATCTTTCTTGAGCACCATGACCACCGGTGATGAATAAGGACTAATGCTGGGACGAATGACACCTGCTTCCAAAAGTTCCTTGATTATTTTTTCTATTTCATTCTTTTGGGTGAACGAATATCTGTATGGGCGCACATTTGGGGGTTGGGCCCCTGGAACCAAGGTGATGCTATGATCATGTTCCCCTCTCGAGGGTGGAAGCTCATGAGGCTTGTCAAAGACCGGCAGATGGTTATTTAAAATCTGTTGCATCTCAGGATGAATCGGCAAAGACTTGGTTGTGACTGCCTGGATAGCAATAAATTGAGCTATAACTCCATGATGGCCCTTTTTTAGCAATTTTTCCATCCTATGCGAGCTGATGATAGAGGGAGCTCCCGCCTGGAGTCCACGGAGGGTATGTGTGGAGTTGTTCTGCTTAAAACTCATATATAACTCCTGGAAATCCATTGTGATTGGCCCAAGAGTGCGGAGCCATTCAGCGCCGAGGACAATGTCGCACCCTCCCATGTGTATGGCAAACATGTGGGTCTTCAACTGATAATCCCCCATTTGAAGTTTGACATTTTCACAGCGGCCTTCACATTTCATTGTGCCCCCATCCGCAATTTGGACTTGGAAGTTAGAAACTGCTTGTACAAAACAATCCACTGCTTCCGCGACTTTGTGATGGATGAAATTATGTGTACTTCCACTATCAATCAAGACTACTACTGGGCGATGTTTAATAAAACCTCTGATTTTGAGAGTTTGAGGTGAAGAAATCCCTGCCAAAGCATGCAGCGAAATAACTGGTTCATCAGGGACATTGTCCTTTTGGTTGTCCTATTCTACCGCCTCATGTTCCTCAAGTGGTGGATCTTCCTCCGATGAGCTGTAGTCAGTGGCATCAATTTGAAAAAATTTAGGCTCCTTGCATTTATGACCTGGGGAGTATTTTTCGTCACAGTAGTAACATAATCCTTGCTTTCTTCTTTCGGCCATTTTTGCAGGTGACACCTTTTGGACCTTAAGTGTTTGAGTCGTGTTGTGAGCCTGTGGGGGGCGACCCTTAGCGGAGAAATTTGGGCGACTGTACTGGGCTGCCAAAGCACGTTCCACGTTACGAGCTACCTTGCAAAGCCTCCGTTCATGTGGGAGGGTGGTGCAGTAGGACTTGGGCTTTTATGGCTTCTTTAAGACCTCTAATAAAACATTCCGTGTAGAACACATCTGAGAGACACCTAGTACGGAAGGCTAAGGCTTCAAAGGCTGTAATATATTCATCCACTGTGCCAGTCTGTCGGAGCTTAGTAAGATGACCCAAAAAAGAAGATTCCTGGTCAAAGTGGTCTGTAAGAGCTTTTTTGAAGTTGGTCCAAGCCAGAAAAGGTCCATTGCAACGTTGATGCCATTCCCACCATTGCCACCTTTCATTGTCCAAGTACATGCTCCCCACCATAAGCTGAGTCTCATTATCTAAGATGTTATTCAGATTGAAATATTGCTCCATTTGTGCTATCCATGCTGCTGGGTGAGAACCGTCAAATTTATGCATATCCAACTTGGGAGGTCGCTGACGGGATTGTTGGTGGGTGCCCCAGATGTGAGGAGAGTGGCTAGACTCACCCTCACTGTGTCCATTGCCATTATACGTCTCCTCGTGGGCTTCCTCCTTGCCCTTCGAGATTAGGGTAGATAGTCTGTCAAGTTGACTTTGGATGGATTGCAAGGTTAGTTCAAGTTTTTCAATCCTCTCATTAGCCATAGCTTGAGCTCTAGTTTCTACCATGCACCGATAAGATGTTCTTGAGATTTGGGACTGCCCAAAAAAAAAAAATTCAGTAAGAATTGAATGGTACCACCGTGCTCAGCTCGTCGTCCTGATTCTGATGGGCTAGATCACCAATAAGCGCCCCGGGAGATCTCAGATTTTTTTTTTTTTTTTTTTTTTCTCTCTTCTGAAAACTCCTAACGGAGTTTTACTCCTTCCTTATGAATACTGTAGTCGCCAAATCCTCAAAATGTCAATGCTGCCAAAAGTCCTGCGAAAATTCTGCCCCGGTATAGGAACCCCACACAACTACTCAAATCTGGTGGATCTGAGAGATTTGAATGGCGGATCGGATAGCTCTGGGCAGCGGAACAGACTGCTGCTGCGGATCTGATGGATCTAATAGATCGGAATGGCTGGTCTGCTAACTCGGAACTGCGGGACTGATGTCTGTTGCTGCTGCACCCCTTTGCACAAGCGGATCTGGCAGAGATGATGCGTGATCCCAAGATAGAAAAGGGAACTATGGTCTCGAGGAGTGTCAGGTGCTACAGATTGCAATATACATAAGGGTCTGACAGTAGTACTCGACCCAATGTTTCAGGGCTCTAACTAAGGAGGATCAACCGTACCCTTAGCCGTACAACCCGACTACCCTATCGTACGGGCGAGTAATCTCTCCGAGTGTTGTTCTTGGTGTACTGTAGCAGCAAGACGGCCGACGGTTTATCTATGGCGAGGTTGCGGAGGAGCTAAGGGGCTTCCGATATACCCAGAAGGTACTTGGAAGACAGTCCGTACGCGGTTCTGTCTAATGCGCTACTACTCGAAGGGGTACCCACAGGGGTTACAAGGGAGTCCAACAAGCGTGACCACCTCTTGTATTTCCTGCCTGCATGCCTCCCCAAATCCGCAGTTTATGCGCTCAACGACAGATCCCGTGGTTTAAAGACGCCGGAACACGTCTCTAGCCAAATTTTTTTTTGCTAAGAAATGGAGATCCCACCGGCCCTAGAAAGTGCTTTGATACCACTTGTTATGCTCTTAACCTGCAAAAAGATACCCAAATACAGAATATGTGAAGAAAGATACCCAGAACATAGAATAGTGAGAGACAACAACAAATATTTTATTATTCAGAAAGCAATGTTCATTGGCCTCTTCGAGGGGGCAACCTCCAATAGAGCAGAGCTCAATTCAAAAATAAGACACGATGCTCCTCGTAGGGAGTCTCTATCCTTTATATAGGACTCATATATGCAGTACCACGGATCAATACCATGGGTTTTATTAATACCATCTATCTAATACTACAGCCCATTTGCAACTAACTGTGGTCCCGTCATTAATTGCGGGTTAACCACTTACAATTATTAATATGGGCTTTATTGACTCTTGACTATGATTCGATCCCATTACATAAATAAGGGGGTTAGGGTGGGACCCTAACAGCTTGATCTCGTTCAGGGAAGAAATGATGTCACTGTGATCTTCATGCTTCTCTTTTAGGACCCTACTTGAAAGATTTTTCATTTTCCAATGGAGGGTGATGAAATTAAGGTATTGGATTCATCTTCCCTTGGTGTGACCAGGGTCAAGATCCCGATTAGATGCCTCCTCTAGAATCTTAGATTCGAAATTTGCTTGACGGTTATTAGTGGTAAGAAAATAAAGCTAGTGGATTTGTTTAGGAGGTGTCGCAGAGTAGAAGATAGCAGTGACTTCCTAGGCATGTGGCCAACCTTGCAATCCCCTACCATCATCTCCCCTACAATTACACATACGTTGCGAGGGAATTTTGGACCAATAAGAATGAATTCAGGTCAGATAATAGAGCCCCCAACGGGTTCAAACTAAAGAGAATAAGGCGAAATAGACCACGACAAAAGTAAAGACAGAATATGCAGGGAATTAGAGATAGCTAGGCCAACACAAAAATAAAGGCCAATACACCATAGGCCTAGAAGGCACCCTCCAAGCAAGATCACCCGCTCACCAAGAAACCTTAAGGTGCAGAACGTAGTGAACCATCGAGAAACTTAAAAGGAAATCACCAAATTTGATCCACACTAACTCAGGGTAAAAGAAACAAATAACAGGAGTTAAGACAAAAGCCTATACCCTAAAAGCAGTATCTTGAGTTGCCAAAGCTGGCAATGTTTTATGCATTGAGTGTAGAATGATGATGTCGGTAGCCTCCCCCTCTAGCTCTAGTGAACTTCGTTGAATTATGCAGGATGAAGTATTCGGAAGCCTAATTTTTGGCTCTTGTCCATGAACCAACATCCTAAGCAAATAGTTGTATCTACCAAACTCATAAGTGGATGTGGCTTGTATGTAGTCCCAGGTCACCGTCATTGCATTCCTAGAGGCAAGCAACC
Source organism: Pinus tabuliformis (assembly GCA_031772625.1). NCBI lineage: Eukaryota > Viridiplantae > Streptophyta > Pinopsida > Pinales > Pinaceae > Pinus > Pinus tabuliformis. The sequence goes on along the minus strand of CM062808.1, from coordinate 369,481,749 downwards.
CTTTCTCGGAAAAAGGCCAATAATTATGTCGTAGCTCTACAGAGTTTCCTTCTGTGTACAAGCCCAACATCATTAGACAACTGAGAGAATAATCCCACTAGTGGCGGGGAAGGAGTCCTGACACAACATAAATTTTGGGCAAAAACAAAATACTTCATTGGACAAGAGAATCGTGGCAAGCTTAACATCGTAGTGAATGAATAATAAACTCACATGTGTGTATGCTTGGGATGGGCTAGCCATGCCACCCCCCCTCTTAAATGCAGTGGGAGGTGGTGGCAGGGTGGCGGGAAATCCCCGACCTCCATTGTCACGTCGTCAATCACGTTGATCGAGGGTAGTCTATAAACATCTAAGATAAGCTGTAAAGATTATTTCCAGCTAAGCATCTCCCCTTAAAAACAAGGTTCAGTTATACTGGTGTCACTTTTCTAACACCCTAGGTTTTCCAGGAAATCGACCGCTTTATTGCCAGCTCGTCTCAGGTGTGAAACAATGACATAATGGATGGATCAGAGCAGTATCTCGATACGAGAGATTATATGCTCAATTCTCTAGCTCTTAGATAATTTTTCATTAGGCACTCCATTGAATATTTTCTTAATAACCATCTAAGAATCCTTGCTGACTTGAAGTTTTGAGTATCCCTCATAGATTTCCAAAATCAATCGTTCTTTTAGGAGCAAAGAATTCCACTACATTCTTGTTTATAACACCACAATTTGCAACATACACTTTCAATGTCTGAATTTCCCAATTGTGGAGGATACCTCCATATCTCACTTGACCAAGAATTGACTCATAACCATTATTAAAAAAACACACCACATAAAATATTCTAGATGTCTTTGGCTCTTGGGTTGTTAACATATTTCTTTATATTTGAGAAAGACAAGCTCTTGGGTCATCAAAATATTTTTAGGTTTTATTTTAAAATCAAAAAGTATTTCGATCAACATAATATATGTAAGAAAGTTAGGTTCCCTTATGATGTCATGTATTTTTAAGTAACATTTAACCTAAAATCTCACACATAAAATCAAATACCATACTTATTGCAATTTAAACCATGATCAAAAAAATATTTCAACTTACATAGTACATGTAAGAAAGTTAATTTCACTTATGAAATTGTGTGTTTTTATGTGACATTTAACATCAATATTACACATAAAACCAAATACTATATTAATTAAAATTTAAACAATAAAAATATTGCAAATTTATAATATTTTTAAAATTGATAAAAAAATATTTATTTATTAATTTAATATTACCAATATAAATTTATTCCCTCTAAATTTCTCAAAAAATAATGAAAATTTCAAATTTTATAGAAATTTCCAAATTTAATAAAAGATACCCTTTAAATTAAATTCAAGTTGTTATCATTTTTGAAATTCAAAATATGATAGTACATCATTAAAGTCTCTTCAAAGTTAGAACAATTTATTTATAAGTGAGGTGAAAGTTTGTTTTTTTTAAATGAAAATTTAAAATATTGTGAAATTACAAATATTTTTATTGTATTTAAAAATTAAATAAATAAAATAATTACAATTTTTTATTATTATTTCTTATTCAAACTATTATTTAAAAAATGAAACTAAGTCTTTTAATTAACTTTAATGTATTATATTATATTTAATTATTAATATATAATTCAAACCTTTATATAAAAAAACACAAATTACAGTGCACACCATCCTTAAACTAACAACTAACCAAGCAACGACTAATTGATTACTTTTTGGCTCTTACCTAATTGAAAAAGCTTAAGCTTTTGCAGGGAAGAGATGAAAAGTTTGAATGCCTTTCTCTATATTAAAGTGAGTTTTATTTCTTATTAATACAAAAATAGAGTTTCTTGTAATTTATTAATTAATAGAAAATATTTTATATTTATTATAAAATAATAAATAATACAAGAGTAAGGAATTAAAGTTTGGAGAAAGTATTTTATATTTATTATAAAATAATAAATAATATAATAAGTAAAGAATTGAAGTTTGTATAGTTTAAATGAGTCTAATATTAAAATGAGTTTTATTTTTACATTAATATAAAATTAGAGTTTATGGTAATTTATTAATTAATATAAAGTATTTTATATTTATTATAAAATAATAAATAATATAAGAGGTAAAGAATTAAAATGCGTAGTTTAAATGAATCTAATAAATAACAACCAGGCTTTTTTGTTTTGTTTTTGAGGTATATACATGTGGAGCAAGTTAATTTTAAAAAAATATTAATGTGGAGTTAGAATATTATTAGTATGTTTATTTTTGTTTATGAGCTCAAGAAAGATGAATTGTATATATATATATATATTTTTTTAAAGAATCTCAATATGAAAAATAAGTATTTGAAGAAAATGTCATGGATCAAACTAGGTCATTCTCAAGAAATTTTAGAAAAGATATGAACATGTGTTATATTTGTACTTTTTCTATTTTATATTTTAGTACACTTACTTTATAGTTTTTTTTTTGAGTGGTTTAGTTTAAATTGATCACTAACTCACTTTATTTGTTTTGAAGGGATGTTTGGTCAATTTTGTATTTTTTCCACAATTTTGTCTTTCATATATAATATTACAAATGAACATTCAATAAGTTTACAATTTCAATAGTTTTCTTCTACTTGCATATCTATATTAGCTTATTCACTTGTATTTGAAGTTTTACATTGTATTGTGGTTCATATTAGTTGATAGATAATTAAAACTTGTATAGTCTAAGTGAGTCTAACAAATAAGAACATGGATTTTTTCTTTGAAGGCCAATTGTAAAATGGTGAAGGGGGATAGGGTATGTACATGTGAGCAAGTTATTTTAACAAATGTTAGTATGGAGTTAGGAAATTATTAGCACTTTCATTCTCGCTTATGAGCTAAAGAGAGATGATTTGTGTTTCTTGAAAGAATCCCAATACAAAAAGAAGTATTTGAAGAAAACGTGACGGATCAAAACTAGGTCACTAGAATTTGAGAAAAGAAATGAACATGTGTTATATTTGTACCTTTTCTATTTTGTATTTTGGTACAAATACTTTATGGCTTTCTTTTTGGGTGGTTTAGTGTAAATTGATCACTAACCCACTTTATTGTGTTTTAAGAGATGTTTGGTCAATTTTGACACTTCTTTCCACAACTTTGCACTTCAAATATAATAATAGAAATGAGTGTTCAACATGTTCACAATATTTGTAATTATCTTATGTGTGTACTTTATATATAATAATACAAATGAGTGTTCAACAGGTTTACAATTTCAATAGTTCTCTTCTACTTGCATATTTCTATCAGTTGACTCACTTGTATTTGAGTCTTTTACATTGTTTGATAATGCGGCTCATATTAATGTGTATAAACCTTAAAATTAGGGTTTCTCAAGTGTTTTTTCATTCCTATATACTTTAGGTGTTTTCCCTTACAAGAATATTTCGTCAAGCCAAATCCACAAGACTACAACAATAAGTTGGATTTTTTTTGAATTCTTAAATTTTTACCTAAAACTTCATGTTACCAATCATGTATTTTTATCCTTGAACTTCCTAGATTTTTCATATAATCCTTGGATAATTATTCTAGGTACAAAACCCTACCTATTCCCACATCACTTAAGTCCTATGGCTCCCCTCAAAATATTTAATTAATGATTCAAGAGTTTACCATGACTCCAACCTTATTGAATTCTTTTCCAAACAAATGCAAGAGCAACAACATCAATTGTCGGAAACTCTTGTTGCTAAAAAACAACTATAAAACCAACAATAAAATGATTTATCAACTAAATGATGCATGATATGGTGAGCATGTTCTAACAACTCATCGTCACTTAACATATCAATGGGCTAGATCAAGTGATTGAGTGACTTGAACTTCATGTAGGAGGCCTTGGAGTTGATACCCTAGGTTGGTTTCCTTTGTCATGTGCCTCACTCAATGTCCCTCCTAGGTTATGCACCATATCAATTTGAACAAGTTTAAATTGTGTACCATATGCCAAATGTGGGTTAGTGATTTTGGGTTTCCGTGTGATATTTATCTTGGAAAAGATCATCACAACTCTGTAGCATGCTCAACCACAACATCCACCTCAACTCACTATTCACTAAGAAATCATTATTGTTCTATAAGAACATTATGCTAGACACTAAATTGTTTGCGCCTAACATTGTTGTGGCCCTCAATGGTGATGATATTTATTTTAATATACACAACATGGAAGCTTATTTCAAAACATAATCAAACCTTACAAACAACAATAAGATTTTAATCACTAAATTTCACATAGATAAGCATTTCTGTAGCATGGTTTTAGATTCGCACACAACATTAGAAAGCCAACAACCAACCCCTAATTGACACGTGGGGATACTTCAAGGATATAATCAATAAGAGGTTATATATATCATTACACAAGGATATTTTGTTGGAAAAGTGATACAACCTCGATAAATACTTGGTAGAAGACTTCGACAAAAAAATTGATTTAAGTTGATTTTAAGGTTATTATTTTACTTAAGGAAAGTGTTGAAACTATTCTTTGTTATTTCCATAGAGCACATCTTCCAACTTGATTCCAAAATAGAAATCAAGCTTCCAGAAACTAATCATATCAATCAAAAGAAGCATCTTTCTTCTTCTCAACCCCTTGCCATTTCCAAGGGGAAACCCAATGAGAATGGAAAGAGCGAAGGGGATTCAAACATAACACTCACTATTGGGATGCAAAAGAAGAAGAAAAAGTCTTATCACAAGAAATGGAATTTTTAATGGCTAAGAAGGAAGAATTCAAAATGGCATGATCAGGATGACAAATTTAGCCCAAAACAACTCGGTGAAACTCAGTCAAAGGAGAGAGAAAAATGCTGTAATTTTTCTATGGTCAAATAATAGCCAACCTTGAAGTCAACGCAAGTCAAACAACCCATAATTTCTCGGTTTTTATGCCCAGATATGCAGCCTTGAAAAATCGAACTTTTGACCCAAAAACACACTCAAACTTGGTCAAGAAACCCTTGGTCAACACTGGTCAAACTTGTCCTAGAACTCTTAAATTTCGGTCTGCAATTCTGCCTAGAAAACTCATCCTCCTTGCCTCACGTGTGAGAGAGGGAAGCTGCCCAATGTTGTACGAACCAATCATATGAAGAGAGAGAAGTATGTGTGAGTAATGAATGTGCCAAATGAGGTGTGAGGTCTCTTGTATTTATACAATTCGTGAAGAGACACATCCATTGGGCTTCTTGAGCCTACATGATGATGAGGGCGACCTGAAAAATTTGCACATGTGTGGGCATAAATACAAAATCAAATTCTGCTTGTCCGAATGAGATTATCTTCATATCAATCTTGGACCTCTCGAAAAGAGGAATCTAATGCAATCGTCATCTCCATCAAATGAGTCGTCCCAAGGTGGAATTTGGCCCTAGTTTCCAATTTTAACAGATATTTTAAGTTATTTATTTTTAACGTTATCATTGGGTTTGCTGGTAAATGTTATCCATTAAACAAACTCCAAATAGTTGCATGACCAATTCATGGTTCCAATGATGCATGAGAAAGTAGATGCTTGTGTCTAGGTGTAACACATTATTTTGTCGCATTCATGGAAATTGATGTTGTACCTCTATCCTTCACCATCTGAAGCATAATTTCCATCAATCCCTCAAGAAAATGGAAGAAAAACCTTACTTAAGAAGATAAGAATTTTGTGAAAATGACTTTAAAAGCCCTACCTTTAAAGGATGCAATAGGCTGGACTATGATTAGTTGCGATTCTACTAGGTTGTCGCACTATGTAAATATGTTGTATTATGACATTGTTTCACTTTTCCAGTTCAAAGGGCGTGACACTATTTTAATAGAGGTAAACATAAAAAGAATACGAGAAGCTTCTATTCTAAAAGCCTCGTGGATGACATCTTCTCCACGCGGTGTGGACCTGACTCGCATCCCTACCTTGTTGGATCTCAACCTCCATCCCTTAGCCTCTTCCTATCACTTCACAAGCCTACAAATAGAACCATCTCCCATTGGTGTGGTTAGTCATCAAATCTCAAGAAAGCTTGGTGAAACTCTACTGAAATATCAACCTTTTGACCCAATACTTTTGAAGGAAAGGCTTTGGAATGAAGAGATTAAACTAGAACGAGACCTACAACATCAAGGCTCAAGTTGTAACCACTTCTTTCATGCTTAATACATTAATGCATTTCTTTCCCATAAATATTGTCTACATTTAATCGTTTTTATTAGATATCTCCTTGATTGAATATGTATAGGTATTTTCAAATCATATTTTCATATTGGTGCTTTGATCTCTTATGCAACTCTCCAAGGCTAGCAAATAAACCTAGAACCTCGAGTTAGGGAGTAAAAATCTATTTACTACATTACGTTTCTAGGAAGCTCCTCTTACATAGGAGTTAAACATGAGGTCACATTAGGCCCAACGAAGTAATCTATCTTGATTTGTTGGTATATGTGGTGTTGATTTGCATGTATTACAAACAATGTTGTAAAACACTTAGGGATCACTTGGGAGGGCTAACCCTTATTTGAGGAACCTCTTAGCAGAATTTTGGCTTCATTGCCTGTAACAACCTAGGGTTAAGTTTCATGTAATAAATGATAATAAAGGAAAGATAAGACCAAGATCATGGGACACGTATTCCAAGTTAAATGTCGGGTGAACACTATAGTGGGCATCACTTTCGGTTTATTTATGGCTATGGAAATTGGCAAAGGAAAAGAGGCATTAATTGGCATTTAATTATGGGAAATAAAGGAAAATAGGAGAAAAGGAAAGTGAAGAGATACAAATTTGCATGCTAATGAAAATAGAGGAAAAATGAAGGAAAAGGGGAAAACAATGATAAAAAGTCTTCAAAGAAAGAGTTCACAACTTTTGTCAGTTTTGACTTAGATCAAGTGAGAGAGAGAGAGAGGAGAGAGCAAGCAAGCAAAGGAAGGAAAAGGACAAGCAAAGGAAAGTGAAGGACAACAAGGGAGCACAAGGAGAAGGTTGGATCAACGAATTTAGCACGAGGATTTTGGAAGTAACAGGTTGCATGTGTGATTTCCTAGTTGAGGTGTGAATGCATGGTACATGCATTTGTTTATTTAGTTCATTTATTGTCACTAGCATGGGTTTTTCCTGGTTTGACAACGGTTTTAGCCTTGCCTTGCCATTTCCTGGATAACCATGGTGAGATGAAATTCATTCTTGGTTGAGCTTTGGATTATTAGAAGGCTTTAGAACTGGGCGAGGTGGTCTCAATAAAATTCCCAAGGGTTGGGGTGGAGATGGTTTTCTCTGAGAATCCCTCGACAGGTGGATGGAGACAGGAAAATTCCTCAAGGCATGGTGAAGGAATTCTGAGGCATCCAATATTTTTTTGGTTTTGTGATATTAGGACCCATTTAGGTGAGATCATGGTAGTTGAGGGTGGAGGTGGCTGAACCTATGGATTCCCTATTTGATTTTGTCTTGATTTATACCATGAGATCCCACATTCATGCTTGGAATATGGCATGGGGGTGATTGGTTGAAAGAAATATTTGGTTCAACCCAATCTATGATCGGGTGGTACGTGGAAGTGATGAGGCCTGGTATTGCACAAAGGATGTTGCAACTCCATAGGGCTTCTCAACTTAAATTATCAACCCGGGGTTCATACAAACTTAGAGGTGACAGTTCTATATGCACAACAGGTTAGGTTCTACTCATGTCACCCTCATTCATGAAATCAAATCAAGGTGTTTAGAGACCACTTCTCCAACTAATTACAATGAAAAATTCTTATGAAAGCATAAATGAACAAGATTCTAACTACAAAGGTGAAAATGCCATTCATTAAATGTAAATGCTAATTGAAATTGCATGGAAGGAAAATGATATTCTATTTGGAGAAGTAAATCATGCTACTCTACTTCTTGCACACATAATCAAATAAATAACCTACTTGCATGCATCATTTGTCTACTCACACTTGCTTGAAAAGGAGGAATCCAACCTTTAACATACCTATGAATAAAAATATTAATTCTAACTCTGTTTTGTTATTTGATGGTTGTAGTGAATAAAGGAGGAGGTTGGAAGGGTGAATGAAGGGTGTGGAAGCCCCTTTTCCAATCCCAGTACCCCTCAGAGGTCTATCTTGCACCAAAGTTGATGCTCACTGTGTCCTTCATTTACCTAAATAGAGTGACTTTAGAGACAGAGTTTGGAAGTAAGATGAGGTGCCTAGGACGAAGATGGCAAGGTCCAGGTGGATGTGGAAAGGTGTGTCCACCCCTGCAAATCAACACAGTTCCTGCAACTAGTCAAATACATGAATCAAATGATCGTTATTGTAGCAAAGTAAATTAACATGGAAACGATGAGTTGAATTTTATTAAAGTCTACTCTAACCTACAACACAATTCCAATTGCCAAACCAATGTTGCTAACTCCTAAGTTACAAAGTTTAAACATGAAAAAATATTGCAATCCAATACTTAATGGTTTGTAGATTTATGTGGTGTGGTTTTTTAGAAGTTGAATTCGGATATTCCACAGTTTTCATCTTTAATTTGTCGACGTTTCCTAGACACCCTCCTCATTAGAAACAAGGATGGTCCCATAGGTCACAAAGTGTTCAGAAAAAAGGCACATACTGATAATTATCTCCACGCTAATTCACACCACCACCCAGCTCAAAAAATGGGTGTTCTTCAAACCCTCTTCACTAGAGCATGTAGAATATCATATGAGAGCCACACCGAGGAAGAGATCACCTGCTTAAGAAGAACATTTTCCAACCTATGATACAATAATAAAGACATCTTCAAAGCCATTCAAAAAGCCAAATCCGGAAACAATAAAAACAAAACTAATAATCCCCCAACCACTAATGCCTACCTTTCGTATATTCATGGTGTAACTGACAAACTAGCCAAAATTCTCATAAAAAAGAATATCAAAACCTCATTCAAACCCTTGACAACTATTAAAAGAAAAATGAAATCAGTCAAAGACAACCAAGAACAACTCTAGTAGAAAGGTGTTTATATTATCAACTGTTCCTGTGGAGAACATTATATTGGGGAAACAGGCAGGTCAGTCAGGATCAGGCTCAAAGAACATAGTGCATATATCCGTAAGGAAAGAACCCGTTCCTCAGCTTTGGTTGAACACGCAGGTAATACAAACCACCATATATTCCTTGAAAACACAAAAGTCATTGCCAATGAAAAACACCATTTCAAGCGAAAAGTCTGTGAAGCTCTTGAGATCATAAAACACCCACATATCCTCAATAGGGATGGAGGCTTGGAAATTAGTAGGAATTGGACCTCACTCCTCACCCCCATGGATTAAAAAAGACCCTCCCTTTCACAACCCCCTACCTCTCTTCATCTTACCCACTCCTCTATAGATCAAATCAGCTCCTCTCCTAAGCATAAAAACTATTTATAATTCATTAACAATAATCCATTAACATAAACACATATAAGTTTAGAAACACAACATTAATAATACATTAACCTCCTTAAAAAAAACTAAACTTTCAAAATTAATTAAATATAAACAAAATTATTATTATTAAATTTAAGATTAATTAAAACAAAATTATTATTATTAATTAATTTTATTTAAATTTAAATAAAATAAAATAAAATAAAAAACTTATTACATAAACAATTCACTAAAACTCCTGGAAAGGGGTGGGTGGAAGACAGGGGAGAACAAGCCATCTTGTCTCGTTCGGTCCTCTCCCACCTCTGTTGGCTTTCAAGGTTTCAGTGTGGTGTTTGGTGAATATCCGTCTGAGGCCCCTCCTATTATGGCCCGCCTTCGACAGAGAATGGGTTGCCGTCGAGGCCAACCCAGGCGCGCCCCCAATGACCCCACTTCGGACTCGCCGGCCACCAGCGAGCTGTTCACTGGGCGTTATCCGAGCACCCGTAGTGGGCGAGGAAGGCGCCGCGTCTCCAATCTGCCTCCAGGGCCACCTTCGACAACTGGGTCAGCCATTTTTACTTTCAACAGTTCGCTTCATCAGCCACGGGTCACTGCACACATCTCTGTGGTGTTTTACGAAACCACGCAATTGGAAGGCTCTGATAGTCATACGGGAGGTTCGGGAGCTGCTGATGGTCCTCCCCCTGCGTTCCAGCTTGGCATTGGTATGATGCCACAGCCTGCACGAGCGGAACCAGGGAGAGGTATTCAGGACACGGAGATGCAGCCTGCCGATCCCGGTCCCTCTGCTCAGTTCAACGCTCCTTTTGAGGATGAACCAGAATTCGGCTGGTGCCGAATTGTGGAGGAACGGCCTGATGAGTAGCATGCTTCTGCTGGAGGTGATCCTCCTTCTTTTTGATCAAGTTTTTGGCTATCCTCGGCTGCTTCTTAGTCATCTGGGTTATGGGTTTCTTCCGGCTGCTGACGAACGGGTCTCCTGGTTTTGTTTGGGATGTATGGGACTCCATGGGTGGTTTTAGAACATGGTCATGTGTTTCTTCTCCTCTGGAAGGAGGCTTAAGTTGGTTTTTTGGAATGATGGCTCTCTTCAGAGCAATGTACTGACTTCGGTCACCCTGTAAATACCTTCTCTCTTTCTTAATAGAATTAAATTTACTTAGAAAAAAAAAAAAACAATTCACTAAAACAAAAAACAAATAAAATAATAAACAATAAACATCCCTCACTTAAAAAACATAAATTAGGTAATTTATCAAAGGATATATACTTAGTTGAAAAACCAAAACCAATAGCATTTAATTTAAGCAATTAATTAAAAACTCAAATAGTTATATTCATGTAAAATAAATAAAATTAAAATAAATTTGTAATATATCATTAAAAATTATAAGAATATTAATACAAAATTAAATAATAAAAATCAATTTAAATTCAAATAATTTAGATGATCGGCTTACAAACTTGACATCTCAGACAACCATGACCATATTTATTGCTACTGTCTCTCTTCTTTGTAAATCAGTCCTGATGATGAGTCTTGGTCTAGACTTGAAATGTCAACAAATTAAAGATGAAAACTATGGAATATCCGAATTCAGCTTCTAAAAAATCCAATACTTAACAATTTTCAAGAAATCATAAACAACTATTTTTGAGTTGTTATTTTTGATCTTTCTAATCCCTCTTCCCACAAGAGAGGTGATAGGCAAGCCCACAATTACATTTTTTTATGATATAACGTCCACTGAAACAAGGAAAGAATTACAATGCTTTGAAACAAGAATAATAGATAAATAAAAGAGAGGGACTAAATCCTATGGGTTAGGCCCAAACCCAAGGGTTTTAACCCTCCAAACTAACTCAGATGTAGATCAACGGTAAACTTCTCATTAACAAAAATGATAGTCACAAACATCATATGAAATATAAGAATAACAATGTCAAACACTAGGCTCTCAATAGCTACTCCTAGACGCAACCAAAATTCAAATGCTAATGAGCCTTTCAATTGGTTTATTTATAAAAAAGTAATTGAGGGGAAATCCTTTGAAAGGAGGAATGCTCCCCTCAAAAATCTCGAGATTTGTGGATCAGGTTCCCTTTGACCTTGTCATGCACTTGAAGTTCCTTGGTTGCTAGTGAATTCGAGTTGTTGGTGAGGATATTGTGTTCTCAAGTCGAGTTAGGGAGTTAATGAGGTGGAAAATCCCCCTATATCCTCTCTAAGTGTCTCCATCAAGACCCTGCATGGTAAATATCTCCAAAAATTCTTCTTTTCCTACATATTAACTACATTAGGCCATACAATATGACAAACACCCTTTAGTATTCCTACTAAACATATTATGGTAAAAAATGCAAATTAGTGTGAGAAAACGAGAGTTTTAAGGGCTGGAGGGTAGCACAATGAACTTCAAAATTTACCTATTGATGGGCCCCATCATCACCCCCATGCTGAAGGTGTTGCTAATCATTTGAGAAACTTAGTCACTGATGTGAAGTTCACACATGGCCCTGGTGGCCTCTTTGACATCCCAAGGCATCTCAGATGGTGTGCCTTCCTGTGGATAGAAACCTGCATTTGCCTCTATGTCTGTCCATTATTTTTGTTCTTCTTCCTGGTTACTTCTCTCTTGTAGGCCCAATAGTAAGGGAGGGTTGATTTTGAGTCATATCCATTTGATCTTAAGCCTTTGCATGATCCTTTTGTATAATGGGGTTCTCTCCAAGGCATTCCTTAGTCTTTCTAGAGAGTGATACTCTCTGATTTGTAAACTGTGAGGCAAGGCATGCCACCTTCTTTGACAAGCATGCAAACTCTTTGTTCCCAACATCCTAAAGGTGTCCTCAAAATGTAGGATGGATTGTTCTTGGGTTGCCATGTACCTAGGTGCTAAATAAGAATAAGAGGAGATGAGATTGTGGTTACTAATGACAAATTTGGGTTTTACTAATTCTTGAATGATATATAAGGGCTCCATTTCTTCTTTTTCCATCACCTTCTTTACTTCTTCAACTCTTGTTTCCTCATGGGTCAACCAAGAGGCTAATTCCATAAGTTGCATGTCTCCCAATCTTGAGTTGGGGTCCTAGAAATTCATATATGTTAGGATCAAATTATGCATGTAAAACTCAATTAGTTTTTCCCTGTACTCAATGCCTGCCTTTTTGCAAAACTCAATGAATCATCCGTAGTCCTGGAAAGGTAAAGACCCATATTGTGCTAGTGTCTTTATCTGGAATTGCAACCACTACTCCTTGAGGAAAATGGCATAGGATTTGGATGGTTACCTACACTGTATGGCTTCCATAGATAAACTTGCCATAGTAGCAAGTTGTGTCTCTTTTTCTTTAATATGATCTCTTAGCCTTGTGTTTTATGCCTGTAGCTGCTCTCTCATGATTGACTCCCTTAGTTTCAAATCATTCAATTCCTTTCCCATTTCATTGAATTTCTCCTCCATGAGGCCCACATCTTCTATATTTTTGGATTTTGCAATTTGTATCCATCTATGTGTTCTGCCTCTTTCCTTATCCAACTCAAATAAGAGTGGTATATAAAATTTCTCAGGTATAATCCTACCCTCCTTGACAAATTTGTTGTAGGATTCTAGACTAGGTTGTGGATTAGGGTCCTGGAGCTCTTGGAGGTCTTTTTCATCTTATTTTGGGGTGGCTTCGCCTTCTTGTAACACCTCTTGTTGCTCCTGTAATAGCCCCTGTTTCTCCTATAGTAGCCCTTGTTTCTCATGTAACTCTTCTTTTTATTCTTGCAACAAGGAAACTTGTGTCTTGAGCCTCTTAAAGGTGACTACTATAGTGTTTGGCTTTCCCACGGGTGGCACATGTTTCTTAGTTTTGGTGTTAGGAGAGGTAACTTCTTCAATCTTTCCCTCACTAGGTCCCACTTCTCCATTTTTGCTTACTGACTCATCAATGGTGATAGGGATTTTCGAAGGAGGTTGAGGCTTCCCTTGCCTTATCCTAGTGCTCTTCCTTGTTTTAAAGTATAATGGACCTTGCCTTGGCTGCCTTCTTTTGGGCTTGGCAGGTGTGCCGAATTTTTCCAATGTGGAAACCACTTCTTGCTTAGTGTTTCTTAGTGAAATACTTATTTGCTTGCCTTCCCTACTTGTTTCTTTAGGTTTAGGGGGCACCTCAGGGTTCTCCTCCTTTGCTTTTTGCTTCTCCCATTCTTTTCCTTCCTTTGTTTTTCCTTCTTCTTCCTCTGTTTCTGTTGCCTCCTCTTCTTCCTTGGTTTCTGCTTCCTCCTTATCTTCTCTACCCCCAATATTAGAGGTTGGTGTTCCCTCTTGATGTGTTGAGGAAATGGCTTGTGTTTCATTGAAAATTTCCCTGTCCATGTCCACAAAATTAGTCAATAGAACAAGGTTCTTTAGGTGTCTTAAGGCATCCGTAAAAATCATCTTAATGAGGCCATGGTGAGCAATGTGTTGGTGTTTCCCTTCCCTCACTTTCTATCTCATTTCAATGATGGATTGTAGGAGGAAATGTGGAACACCGAGTCTCTTTGGGATGGGTAATTCTATTTTGAATCTTAGCTCATGGAGCAGCCTAAAATGATAGGCATATACAATGCTCAACCTCCCCTCATAGGATATGTATTTGAGAATGTGATAGGCCACTTCATCCCAGGGGTAAGGTAGGATTTCTCTCCTCACTCCATTTTTATCTTCTATAGGATTTTCTCTATGGATGAAGAATTTCTTCTTGGTTGTGACCCCTACTGCCTTATCCTCCTTGCTCCATCAAATTCCCAAGGGTAGTGTAGTCACTATTATTATGAGTTCAACATTTAAAGAGGTGGAAAGTCCTCTAACAACAGTATTGGAATTATTTTCTCCCTAAGAATTTAGTTCCATGGAAAATTCCCGAGTTATGCCATCATCATACCCCTTCAAATGTTCAGAGAAGCCCATCCACTGATGTCTTATGAAAATGTCTACCACATAAGGATGTTGATGAATTATTTTTGTGTCTATGGGTTCTCTTCTGTTGAAATCTCCCCCCATTTCTCCCACTGCCCCTTCTTAGGGTTACTTGGGTTTATTTTAAATTTTTGAGAGCAGTCTCGCGTGTAGAGACAGTGTCAAATTTTCCTTTTTATCAGAGGGGGAGAAGGATGCTAATAATTTTTTATCAAAACAAACTTTCCTCTGTCCCTATATTGCCTTCACATATAACACTTTTCAAAGGGAACTATTGCACAATTGTTTGCTACAGGGTGCTTAATTAAGGCATAATTATCCATGCAGATGTATGGAAATTAAAGAGGGAGAAAGCCACTTACTCCTTTCAAGATGACTTTGTCATGTCCATGAGGGTTTGAGGACAACTTCAAGTAGTTTTGACTCCCTTATCCCTTAAATTATCTCATGTAGCTTCCTTTCGGGCCTCCTATATCAGTTCATATCCTCCTGTAGCTCTACCTGTAGCACCTGCAAATACAGTTTGAAGCAACTCAGTGGCACCCTAAGCAGTATTTGATAACACTAGCTCGTCCTTCTCCAACCGTTTTCTAGGAATGAGAAATTATGCAAATGTAGTCAATCCTTGTACTTGTTATTCATTTTTATGGTAAAGGCTCATAGCACTTTGGTGACATGGATCTTCCATGAACTTCCCTTTTTTAACCATTGCCCCGACTCCTTGTAATTATCACCCTGCTCCTCGTGATCATCACCTTTCTCCTTGTAACCACTGCTCCACTTTAGTTGACTTTTCCACATTTCATGTGTGACTTAATGAACTTTAGTTTACTAATCGAAGGTGGCCAAGTTTCATAGCCACCTCCAACCCATAAAACTTCCTTTCTTGGCCATTAACACATTTTATGGTTATATGCATAGGGAAGAAGTGAAGGTTGTCATACCTGAGCCTACCTGTGATATTGAATTATTGGAGATGCCTTCATGCTGGAGCTAGAATTCACAACATGATGATATTTAAAATGTTGATTTCCTTTGCTTTCTTCTACACATGTCTTCATAGCTTTGATGATTCCTTGACTCATAAAATTGTTGTGTGTGCAGGCTTCTTCCTAGTGTTTAATCTGATGCGGATGGAATGGATGGATTGTTTGATATTTGCTCTCCAAGAATCATGTGTCCCTTCTCAACTTCAAAAATGGCTTCATGATGCTCAAGGTGACTAGATCTTCTACTCTGTGGGTGTAAAAGAAAATTGATTTTGAATCCTGTTGTAACTGTACAAGCTGCTACAGGAGGAGTCTCCTTCTTATAGCAATCACTTAATTCCACTTTGAGACCTCATGTTGCATGTGGGATCGAATGAAAGTCATAGGAGGTATGAGGAAAATATTAAACTCGTCAAGAGGTGGTGTAGGTAGTGGAAAAGTTGAAGGCAAAGTTTTTTCTAGCTTTTTTCTTTATGTACAACAGAGTGGAATTTGAAGATGAATTTTGGATAGATGGAGTGGATTAGTGATGAAGGGGTGTTGGTGGACCTCTCCCAATAATTTATAAATAAAATATGAGCTTTGGATCCCTTTTCTTCAATCATATCTTCCTCCTGTAGAAATTTAGGTTGCTCCTGTAGCAAAACATGGCCTCTTATAGCAACTGAGGATATTCCTATAACACTTCAACAATGAGGTAGAACATTGTCCAATTTTTGGCTAATTGATGGAGAGAGGTAGGGAGGTGGATGGGGAGGGTGAAAATGCAATGGATGGCTAGAAAAATGGAGGAATGGATATGTAGAATCTATTATGTAGCCATGGTTATTTTGACTCTCTGGAGTCCTGCAAAAGAGAGATGTTAGCAAAATTGGTATAAGAGCGCCTTCCTTGTGTTTTTTATTTTTCATTTTTTCCTCCTTTTTTTGAGACATGCAGGTTGCCTCTTTTGAGGTTTTCAACCTGCATATCTGCCCTAGGTGCCTCAGAGAAGGTTAATACCTAGGGATATTTTCATATTTTTATTTTCTTTTGTTTTTTTTGCTCTTGGGATGCCTCAGAGAGGTTTTCAACCCTAGAGTTGGCCTTAGATGCCTCAAAGAGGTTTTCACCTAGGCCCTTTATTTTGTTTTATTTTATTTTTTCAAAAGCTATGTGGATTGAGGATTGTGAGCCTCCCAATCACATTCAATTCTCTGCTGATTGAAATAATAAACTCTTCCTCCGACAAAGGTATTTTATAAAACTTCAAACTATAACCTTTGACAAGTAAGGTAATCCCTTCCTCATTAATTGTTTTGATCTAGACAGACCCATTCTCATGTAATTTATCTACTAGGTAGGGACCCAACCATCTTGTCATTAATTTTCCCTTGAAATCCTTGAATCAGGAATCATACAACAGGGCCTAATCACCTTCTTGAAAAGTATTATCTCGAATGTGTTTGTCATGCCAAATATTCCTCTGTAGCTAGATTACCTCAGTGTGCAGGAGAGCTTGCAACCTGAATTCATCCAAACCACTAAGTTGGAGAAACCTCTGCTATTGTGCTATAGTGAAGTCCAATTCTAACTGAGCTACCATCCTTAAGGTTTTGTATTCAAATTCAATAGACAGTAGGGCCTTATGTCCATAAACTAGTTCAAATGGAGTGAATTCAGTGGTCTTCCAAGTGGTGTTGTAGGCCCAAGTGGATTCTACAAGTCTGTCTGCCCAATATTTCTTGGTGTTGATAACAACCTTGGTTAGAGTGTTCTCCAATGCTTTATTTGTGACCTCCACTTTAGCATTCACTTGAGGGTGATAGGCAGTGGATGTCCCATGCTTGATGTGATGCTTCCTCATGATACCTTCAATCAGATTTGACGTAAATTGTGCTCCTTGGAAAATCAAACTTGTAGAAGATGTTCTGTCTCATAAATTCAACCACTTTTTGCTCAATTGTTGCCTTTACTGCCTTTGTCTCAGCCCATTTTGTTAGGTAATTAGTGCACACAATGATATACTTCCTATGCCCTGATGGGGGATCAATGGGCCTAATGAAATCCATGCCCCACTTCTCAAATGGCTCTAGTGTCACTTGAGGTTGTTAGGGAATTTCATCCTTAGGTGTGGGATTACCCATCCTCTGGCACTAATCACACCTCATGGTGTACCTCCTTGCATCTTGATGTAAAGTGGGCCAGTAGTAACTTGCTTGTAGAAATTTGAAGGTTGTCCTTTTTGCATCAAAGTGGCCCCCATAAGGTCCATAATGGAATGCTGAGAGTATTTCAAAAACCTTGTATTCCCTCACACATGTCCTCAATATATGATATGCCCCCAATCTGAAAAGATTTCCCCAAATCCAAGTGAATGGGGCACTCAATCTAACAATCTTACTTTTCTCCTTGGAGGATAGGTTAAGAGGGAATCTCCCAGCAACCAAGTAGTTGGCTATATCAGTAAACCAAGGAGAAAGCACCCTATGGCGAAGATATGTCCATCTGGAAGTTGATTGTCTACCATTTCTTCCTTTTCTGTAGGCAGGGTTAGTCTTGACAAGAAATCTGCAATCACATTCTCTTTCCTCAGTTGATCAATAATAGTCAAATCAAATTGATGCAATAATAATAACCATCTAATTATCCTAGCATTTACATAAAGTTTATTCATTAAACACTTAATGGTTGCATGATCAGTGTGAACAAAAGTTTGATAGCTAGTGATATAATGCCTAAACTTGTTCAAATAATGTACCACAACCAAGAGTTCCTTTTTAGTGACTGTATAATTCAACTCAACTTTAGAAAGGTTCTTAATGATGAAATAGATATCATAAGGCAATTTGCCTTCCACTTGTCCTAAGGTAGCTTATACATATTTATCTGAGGCATCTGTGTGTATATGGAAAGGTAAAGCCCAATTGGGACCTCTAAGGATGGGTGTAGTTTTCAACTTGTCTTTTAGAACTTCGAAGTATTGTTGACTATTGCTTGTCCAACAAAAATTTGAATCTTTAGCCAGTAGTCAAAACAAGGGTGAATTGAGTTTACTAAAGTCTTTAATGAACCTTCTATAATACCCAACTAATCAAAGGAAAGTCCTGACATCTCTTTGTTTTTTAGGGATAGGGACCCTTTTGATGATGGCAATTTTGTTTGGGCCAACTTGTATCCCTTCCTTGGATATAGAATGGCGAAGGATAGTCCCTGCATTCATAGGAAATTCACATTTCTCAGGACTTAATGAAAGATTCATTTCAATGTATTTCTTTAAGACTTTGCAGAGATTAGAAAGAGCTTCCTGGAAGTCACATCCATAAGGGGTGAAATCATCCATGTATATCTCATTGGAGTCATGAACAAGTTCAACAAAGATACTTATAACTGCCCTCTGGAAAGTAGCAGGGACATTGCACAGATTGAATGGAAGGACTCTTTAGGAAAAGGTACCCCAAGGACATGTGAATGTGGTCTTATCTTAGTCCTCAGGGCTGATTTGTATTTGGTTGTATCCACTAAATCCATCCAGCAAGGAGAAGAATTTATTCCTTGAAAGTACATCTAGGACTTGGTCAATGAAGGGTAAATGAAAATGTTCCTTCATTGTAGCCTTATTAAGTTTCTGGTAGTCAACACAAATCAACCACTTCCCATATCTCTTAGGAACTAAAACGAGAGGTGACACCCACTTGCTATCTAAAATGGGATATATGAACCTTGCATTCAATAGATTTTGTAATTCCTCTTTCACAATGTCCTTGAGAGAGGGGTTAATTATTCTCTAGGGTTGGCACACATACTTGCATCCCCCTTTGATGTAAATATGATGAGTACATACTGAGGGATGAACACCTTTCATATCCTTATAATCCCAAGAAAAATCATCCGGGTGTTGCCTCAGAACACTGCATAATTGTTCTTCCTGCTCGACTGAGAGAGAGGGGTTGATCTTTAGAGTTATGGATGGGACAATCTCCATAATCTTGGCATGTTCTAGGCTAGAGTCAACAAAGCACAAATCAGTCCAAGAACTATTCTCAAATTATTTCATCAGTTCATCAACTGGTATGGCAGTGGGAGGCTGATTCTGTAAGATATGGTCAATAAGGTCATCTTCATCAAGATTCCCCCTTCCTATAACAATATCTATAGTGCAGGCTGGGTAAAGGGATATCTGATAAAATTCTTCCTGTCCCTCATCCTCTAACCATAAGGGTAAAAAATGCTCAATAGAAGGTTGAGTAGGAGGATACAATACAAGTTGTTTTGCTAAATGTCTATTCCTAATAGTCATGTTCCCAACGATGCAACTAATGTAGGCATCAACAGTGGCCAACCAAGGTCTTCCTAGGATGAGAGGATAGCCATTAAACTTGGTTTTGGGTTGGAGGACCAGCAAATTAATGGGGTACTCCCAAGAGTCAATGGAGACCATCACATCCTCAATAACTCCCTCAGGAGCTATTGTGGATCTGTCTGCAAGCTGCAACATTGTAGTGGTATTCCTCAAAGCCCTTGGAGATTGAGCTTCAACATAGTTTCCCTAGTCATTACATTGATTATAGCCCTAAGAACAATCAAGGTATTAGGGATCATAATGCCATCAATGTGCACATCCACTACTGGGCTACCAGGATCCAAGTACTTAGGCAAGATTACTCTCCCATAACATAAGCAGGGTAAGATGTCTCCCCACTATAAACCTATTGTGCCTGCTTATTTTTTAGGTTCGGATTAGGTTGAACATGCATTTGAAGTTTCTTAGGTGGAGTATGGTGAGGAAGATGTGGTTGATGTTGAGGTGGAGGCAGTAAAGCAGGAGGTTGGGTTATTTGAGGCCTCCACCCTGATGAGGTGTTACCCCATTGGGAAGATTGGGGTGGATATGGTTGAAAAGAAGGATTGATACGCTAAGGAGGATATTGATGGTATTGAGGAGCATAAGGCCAAGGAGGAGGTGTGGACCATGATGGTTGAGTGGAAGGGTACCAAGGTTGGAAAGGTGCATTTTTATTTGGATTGTAATGATAATAATGTGCACCTTGCATGCCTTGTTTATATGGCCAAGGATCTTGAGGCCTTCTTTGGTTAATGAAACACAGCTGCTCTGACCCACCTTCTACCCCTCCTTAGTATACAACCTTTAGACCTGGCATAGAGGGACATTTTTCTATTGCATGATTCTCTTCACAGACTGAGCAGACTTTTATGGAATTCAGTGGGCACTCATTCCTAGGATGTCTCTTAGCACATCTAGGTTAGAAGATAGTTAGTACCATTTTTGATTCCTCTTGTTTCCTTTTAATTTGCATTATATCCATCTGCAAGGAAAGGTATGCAACATTTCACTCCTAAAATCCTCCAACATACTTCCTATCTCATGCTTAATGATTGTTGTAGAGGGAGAGGAACTGACCAAGCCTTGTCTAGACCTACCCATTTTCCTAGCAGCCCTAGAATGATTCTTGAATACAATTTTGATGTTATCATAAGGCAACTAGTATATATCTCCTCTAGACAACATGTTGAGGGTTTCCATTACATCCACCGCGACCCCTCGGAGAAGAACTAGCTTGAGTGACTGAGGATCAAGGGTATAGTTAGCCCTCCTATAATTTAGTTAGAACCTTTCCTCATAGTACTCTAAAGATTCATCAGGTCCAAGGGCCATCCTAAATATTTCTTCCTTTGCTTCTTTGGACCTACAATAGTCCCAATATTTTCCATTGAAGGCTTGTTTCATTTGGGCCTAGGTAGTGATTTTGTCTCCAGGTAAACTCATAAACCAGCTTATGGATACATATTTGAGGGTACATGGAAACAACTTCAGTTTGTGTTCATTAGAGGCATAGTCATAGGTCCTACATACAACAAAAAACTCAAACATGAAGGTGTTAGGATCCTCAAAAGTTAGGCTATGGAAGTGTGGAAGGGAATTAGGACTTATATTCTTCATTCTTGCCTCTCCATTGGTTTCTCTGATAGGTAAAAGCTCATTTTGCCTATTTTCAGCGATGGTTTGGGTAGGTGAGATAGGTTATTCTTCTCCTATAGGTTCTTCAAAAAAATTCAAGTTGGTCACCTAAAGGGTTTTCTAACTCCCTTATACTCTGAGAGGGAAGTTCATAGCCACCAATGAAGAATGTGTTATTTTTGAGTAGCTTGGGAGGTACTCCAAGCCCTAGGGTTTGGGTTTTGGAGGTTGGAGCACCACAAGAGTCACTTGTGGGCTTAGAAGCCAAGGCTGGGGTTTTTCACACAAAAGAGTTGGAACAAAACCATGAGACATATGTGCATGAGAAAATTTGAGGTGATAGAGGTTGGTGAGGTGAATCCAATGCTTCAAAAATCACTCAAATTGTAGCTCTAGATCAAGAGATATTATTTTTGTTTGTTTGTCACTATCATGTTTTGTGCAAGTCGACCTCACTTTAAAAGGAATTGTTGACAATTCACAAGGATTCACTGAATCCATCATTGAGTGATATAAATATGAGGTGTGTGAGGCTCATTTAGAGCATCCAAGGTGCAACATTTCATAGAGAGATCATCTCCTGAGGTATCCGTAGCACAAAAGGGATAGGGATGAGGAACACAAGGGTAGTTTTGTGGTATGTTTTCTAGGTTGGAGAAGGTCGAGGTGCAACAGAGCCTAGACAAGTGAATTCTGGGCAGTGTGGTACATATTTCACGGTGGTTACTCCTTGTTTTTGGAGGGCCGCAGGCTCTGTGGGACAATAGAGGCACCACAGGCCTATAATAAGTTTGTTGGAGGGGGCCATAAGGCCTATTACCTAGTGTAAAGGCAAGGAAAAAGACATCGTGTGAGGAAACAAGCAAAAGAAGGCAAGCCACAGAGGAAAAGGTGATGCCAAGAAATTTAGAGAAGGTTTTCATAGAGTACAATGATGCCCTAATCAGATTGACATTCTACAACAAGTGTACCAGCTCATGAGAATAGGTATGTGGATGATTTCATGTTGAATTTGTTGCTAGTGGATCAATCCTACTATATGGACAGTGGCAGCATGTGGGAGCCAATTGGGTGGCTTGTTTTGATGTTTGAAATACACTTCTAGGAGAATATCCTACAGTGATTGGATTGGGTGCCATTAGATTGGTGGAGGGAAGCGGGTTGGTGACCCAAAGTAGCCCTTGACAAGCGGTCAAAAAGAAAGCTTGGCAACTGAAGGTTGGGTGAAGTTGATGAGCCTAATGTGTGGTACATTAATGGACTAGTGGACTGTTAGATTGGAATATTTGAGCTCAGGTATTGGCCAGCCTAGAAGAGCCAATTAGATAAGCTCGTGTTCGTTGAAGTAGAAGTGAGTTTCACTAGTGATAGGTGGCAGCACTCTTGGAGACTTTATGTGTTGTCTCTTGATGGACTAAGAGGCACCGGAGAGTAGAATGAAAGTGAAGGACCAACAAGACAAGATACGACACAAAGACTACATCGAGATTGTCATTGTATCTTGTATTCTTTTACTTGTGGATAATTGAGGGCCATTATCCCTTGTATGGGGGCCCTAGACTGTTGTATTATTCAACTAGTTTAATATAATGAAGATTAGGTTGTTGTACATATTTTTACAATATTTTGTAAAAGTTTGTATATACTTGTGCATGTGTGATTTACTGCTTTATATTGTTTCATTTTGCAAAGTATCTTGGTTGAGATTCTTGGTTTGGTAGCATTACAGATTCTAAGATTCTATCCTAGACACCAAGGTCGTGGAAATTCAACATGGTATTAGAGGGTGTTTGAGCTACTTTTGAAGATAGTGAATCAGAGTGTGCACAACGAAGTACAACTTAAGAGGGAGTTAGTCACATTGTAGGTGAAGGGCTCACTACAATTTTGAAGTTGCAGGCTGGTCTCCAATATGAGGACAGGTTGGAGGGGTTGTCCAACTATAGTCCATGGAAAGAAAGGATCAAGTTGGTCTTGTAGGTCAATAGGATCTGGGAGTTCTCCCAGAAAGACATCACGAAGCTAATTGACCCAATGGATCTGGAGCATACGAGGATTTGGATACAAGGGAGATATTGATCATCCTTGATGGTGTGAAGGATCCCCTAATACCTCATTTATTTGGGAAGAATGTTGTACATGAGATGTGGATGGCTCTTTGGAATTTATTCTAGAATAAGAATGAGAATTAGGCACTAGTATTGGAGGATAAGTCAAAGTCCACCAAGATGATACAGGGTGAAGGAGTGACTTTTTATCTGACAAGATTGTCTGAGGTCAAAGATGAGATTGTTGTCGTTGGGGTGACTATTTTAGATTCAAATATGGTGAGGATTGCTTTGAAAGAGTTCATCGAGGAATGGAAGCCCCTCATCAAGGGTTTGGGCTGGAATAGGTTGTGGGAGGACTTCATTCAGGAAGAGTTGCGTGACAAGGACATTCATCCAAAGAAGAAGACTTTCGATGATGACGTGGCACTTGCAGCATGAATGAAGGGAAGGCAGAAGAAGAACTTGAGTAAAGTCAAGTGTTTCAACTGTGGCGAGATGGGTCATTTTTCGTCAAGGTTTCGAATGAAGAAGAAGACGGGAGATGATGAGAAGAAGAGAGGGAAGCAGGTCGCCAGGGTTTCCACCTCTGGTGAGATACATGCTCTCACAAGGTGGTTGGAGGAGTAAGACTTTTCTATGATCTCTCATTTCCCGCAGGGTACTATCGATGAGGATGGATGGTACGTGGACAATGGTGTGTCGAAACATATAATAGGGTCACAAGAGGTTTCCAAGACTCTAGTTGAGTGGGACTTGAAGTTGCACATGGTGTTGGGTGACAAGAGTCAGAAGGAGATTTGAGGATCGAGAGTTGTGCCATTCAGGATGGAGATAGGACGAGTGATTCGGATCTAGGATGTATTGTTTGTAATAGGAATTAGAAATAATGTGATATCTATCTCGATGATCAAGAAGAAGGTGTCTGAGGTCTTATTCTAGGATGGGAAGGTAAGACTTGAACCTAGAGGCTATAGATTCACAGGTATTGTGCTTAGAGTTAGAGAGCATGGTTTATGTAGGCTGTTGGGAAATCCTATAGATCATTGGAAGAAGAAGTAGGCGTACCAGATGCAGGTTCCAAAGAAGCAATTACAGGTGAAGGCTTCATAGGTATAGGTACAGGTTCCAGATAAGAAGGTCTCGGTTCCATAGGCTTAAAGGGAGTCGATTGCTAAAGGGAGCTTGTAGATTCAGAGGGAGATTTACAACTCAAGAAGAGAACGTGGTCAGTGGGGAGCAAGGGTGCTCCTAAAACTTCCAAGAAGGAATCATGGAGAGAGTGGAAGACATTTCAAGAGAAGAATAAGAAGCAAGATCCTTCCAGTGAAAATGACACTTCTGAGAGAGGCGTATTTCACACTACAGGGATTGCTACAGTTGTGAGCACCAAGCGTTGGGTGAGTGTTGTGAGCAGTGATGATGACAATGAGTTGCTTCCTCGTCTTGGAAGTACCTTCCTCACTGATGAGCACCAATATTGCAGCAAGAATGCTGCAACTCCTGGGGCTACCAACTTTACTTTATCAACCCGGGGTTCGTACAAACTTGGAGGTGACAGTGTCGTATACACAAGTAAATGTGATGGATCCGCTCTTTGTCACTGCTAAGCTGGTGATAGACCACTAAGGTTTTTCAAACCAGACTTTTATTGGTTCAGAAGAAGCTTGATTACCAATGAGGAAAAGAGAAATCTACACTATGGGAAAGCTTGTCTGCTGTAGTAAGGAAAAAGGCTGAAATCAAGTACTAAACACACCATTTTTCTAACTAAATTCTAAGAGGCTTTGCTTCAAAAGAATGTTAAGTTAACATGTATGCAATCCTACTTTCCTAGGTATGCAAATTGAAACATCAAACACTCTACTGCTGTGCATGTAAATGAATAAACTAACTATGTTTCTCTTCTTGTCTTTTTTCATGAGAAAGTGTGAAAGCTAACTTCTTTTGGTGATGTGGCAGGTGGCTTAGGGATGATGGTGAATGGTTAGAAGGATTGGGAGACAAGTAGGGGTCCTTTTCTAGCTTCCTAGGGGATTTCTCCACAATTTGGCCTCAAAACAGGCCACGACAGGATGTCCTAATGAGTTCTATAGGATGTCCTGAATTCCTATGGGATACAGCCAAGAGCAAAAGGAGGGATGTTGAAGGTGATAGAAGGCTTAGGGAAGGTGGTTGGTGGATGGAATGAGGCAAGGGAGTTCCTAGGACTACTTTAGAAATCAAAACCAGAGTTGGGAGATGGCTGGATTTGCTCAACAAGCTTGGAGAAGTACTCTTGTGAAATGATGAAATTGGTGAGGGTTTTGCTGAAAGGAAGGAATGCTCATGGATGGATGAAGTTGGAATGAGGTTGTTGATCATGAAATCTCTCTGTACTTCTGAAACTCTTGCACTGCATCAACCATTGACATTTATCCAAAAATCATGTAAACAAGAAGGATTTCAATTAACTAAGGAAAACAGAATTTCATGAGCTAGCTGCCTACTTCATGCATGAGGGAAAACTTGTAGAATAAGATGAAACCTTGATGAGATCTAATGTAATACTGAAGATATAAGAAATGATAACTAAATCCTATTCTTGCAAACTGATCAAATGCTGGCCTAAGTACAAAAAACCCTAAATTCCATGAGAAACTAGAATTCTGTCTTTTTAGGGTTGCATAGGGGTTATTTCCTCAAACCATGATCCCTGAAGGAAGGAGTGAGGCCAAATCCACCTACTGATAGCTTTGTGATGTTCCTTTAACTCTTCTAAGCTACCGCTGAAGTAAAGCACAAATGAAAGCAAACTAATCAAATCTACTTGCAATGAAATAATTTGACAATTCAACCATTAATCTATGAAATTGACTAAGCATACAAATACAAGAAGAGGAGCCTTTGCTGCTAGAGTTGGGCCCTAAACCAAGAGCTCTAGCCCTCTGAGTCAACTCAGTGTTGGATCAAGGAAATTCTCATTCTCATTATCAAAACAAAAAATTACATAACAATGTCTTCCACAAGTCTTGAACTCGAAAATTACTAGTGTTTTTATAGCAAAAATTCGAATCCTAATGAGGCTCTAGACCTTCTTACTTATACCATTTAAGTCTCCAACGACTTCCTTAAATCTATGGAGGCTCGGCTACCTTTTGATTTCCATGACTTGGCTACTTGTACTCCGAGTTGGTGTGATTGATGGAGGAATATTAGAATGAGTGAGGAGTAAATGAGGAGGATCTACCTCCTACAATATCTCCTCCTTGTCTCATTCAAGTTTCAGCCCTTAATTAGTTAAAATTTCCATGATTTTCTCTCAAAAACCTGCAATCAATGCATATTAGTCCACTAGGCATAATATCTCACTTTGACTAATCTCATTAAGCAAAATACAATCAAAATATGTAATAAATTATGAGAAGAGTTTATTTGAATAAGCTAGGAGGTGGATTAAGGTCCATATAGTTACCCAATGATGAGGCTCATCATCACCCCCTACTAAAAGTGTTGCTCATCCTCTGAGCAACTCAATCAATATCCATGTCCTTCATTGTTCTAGTGGCCTCCCTGACATCCCATGCTTTTGCTCTAGTTTCCTCTTCTTGTGCATAGAATCTTGCCTTCCTTTCTATCTCCTCCCACTGCTTTCTTTCTTTCTCTTCCTTCCTTCCTTCCAACATTCCTAAGAGCAGTGGTGGAATTAGTCTCAAGCCAATCCAATTGACTTTTAGTCTTTGGAGAGCTTTCTTGTACATGGCTGTCCTGTTCAGTGCTTCTCTCATTCTCTGAGGAGAATGGTATTTTCAAGCTGTAGGGCAAAGTGTTCCATCTCCTTTGGAAAGCTTTCATGTTGTCATCCCCTAACAACCTAAACATGTCCTCAAAGTATGTGACTACTTGCTCTTGAGTAGCAAGGTACCTAGGTGCAAGATAAGGGTCATTTGCAATCAAGTTATGGGTGTTGATGACAACCATTGGATTTGACTGCTCAGCTCTTATCATGAGAGGTTTTGTTTCTTCCCTTACCATTATTTTCTTCATTTCTGTAGCCCTTGCTTCCTCATGGTTCATCCATGATGCCAAAGCCATCAAATGTAAGTCCCCTAGTTTTGAATTATGGTCCCACACATTTAGATCTGTCAAGGCTAAGTTATGTAGGTAGAACTCAGACAATTTAGCCCTATCCTCCAATGTGCTTTGATCACAAAGATCAATGAATTTTCTATAATCCTGGAATGGCATAGTGCCTCTCTGTGCTAAAGTCTTGATTTGGAACTGCAACCATTGTTCCCTAAGATACAATGCATAGGACTTAGCTAGCATCCTGCATTGGATTGCCTCTAAGGATAGACTGGCCATGGATGCCAATTGATTCTCTTTCTCTTGTAGTTGTCCTCTTAACCATGCATTTTCTGCCTCCAACTGAGCTTTCATCATTGCCTCTCTGTCCCTCAGGCTGCTCAATTCTCTACCCATCTCCTTTACTTTCTCCTCCATGTGACCTATGTCCTCCACTCCTTTGGATTTGGAAATTTGCATCCATCTATGTGTTCCTTCCCTTTCTTTCTCAAGCTAAAAGAATAACGGGATGACAAATTTCTGTGGAATGACACTAACCCTTTCAATGAACCTATAGTAGGAGTCAAGGTTAGGTTAAGGACTAGGTTGCCTCAGCTCTGGATCCTCTTTTTTTGTTTCTTGCTGCATACTCCCTTCTTTGTCCAATTTCTGAGCTTCCTGTAGGTTTAGCAGAGCTTCTTGTAGGGCTACCTTTGCTTCTTGTAGGTCCTTTTATGTATCTTGTAGGAGGCCTTTTCCTTTGGATGAGGCAGATCTAGTTACAGGCCTCCTAACATAAGTGATAGGAGACTTGCGAGAGTCTTGTCCTGATGATCCTTCTCCTTGATCTTTCATAAGAGGAGCTATATTTTCTTGTTGTTTGGGTGAGTATTCAATGACAATAGGAACCTTGGTGGGAGTTTGAGGTTTTCCTTGCCTTACTCTTGTACTTTTTCTTATCCTAAGGTACAATGGAGTTTGTCTCTGTCTCTTCCGTTTTTGTTTGATAGGGGTACAAAGGGTAGTGAGGGCAGTTGCTGCCTCTTTCACAGTGGGTTCTGCGGATACCTGGGTGATTCTTCCTTGTCTTATATCTCCCCTTTTCCATTCCCCTTCTCATCTTTGTCTATCTCCTCTCCTTCTCCCTCTAGTTCCTCACTATGTTCACCAGTTTCCTCCTTTGCATCTTCTTCTGTCTATTCACCATTTTCCTTCTCCTTTTCTTCCTTTTCTTCCTCATCTACTTCCTCTTCATCCCTCTCTATTTCTTCTTCATCCATTTCATTGGAAGTGGGGATTTTGTCATACTCAAGGGCTTTTATGCTTTCCTCTGTCTGCATGTCTCTGAAAGTTTCCCATGTGATAGGGAGTCTGAGGTTTTGGAGGGCATATTCTATGATAAGTCTAATTAACCCATGATGGGATAGATATTGGTGGTTTCCTTCTTGCACCTTAATGCGCTTATCTATCATTGATTAAATAAGGAAGTAGGGTATGCTGAGTCTGTTTTGAGGAGGTGTGTCTGCTCTGTCACACGGAAACTGTCAGGGGTGCGGACACGACTGACCTTCCTAGAAGTCTAAGACATTCTAATGACAAACAAGACAAAATGGAGTGATCTTTCTCTAAATACACCTTTTACAACATGAAAACTACAAGTGTTTAGGCTTACCTTATTCCAAAACGCTGTTGTTGAAGTCCGTTCTTGACGATCCGGATGAGCTCCTCCTTCAAGTCAATTCCTGCAACCACAAACAATCAAACAATTACCAAGCACTTGCATTTCATATAATAAAACATATATTCAACATGCAGACCAAGGAACA
The DNA here is from genome assembly GCA_031772625.1 of Pinus tabuliformis. NCBI lineage: Eukaryota > Viridiplantae > Streptophyta > Pinopsida > Pinales > Pinaceae > Pinus > Pinus tabuliformis. Next base: position 369,452,452 of record CM062808.1, on the reverse strand, counting down.
CATGAAATAACTCATTAACATAAGCTATTGAGAAAAATAAACCAGTTTGTATTAATAACGAAACAAAGAAACTCTTACAACCTGGCCTTGGTGTTGTGCAAGTTCCTCCCAGGGTCCATCAAGGGTTTTCCTCTACTTTGACAAAGCTCACCCTCTCCCAAGTAGAATCAAGTGAAGACAATCTCTCCTCACAAAGGCTCTAATGGAAGACCTAAATCCTGCAGCATTTACCCAAAGAAAATGTATAGCTCCAACCTCCCCTCCTTCTGGCTCAATGCCTTTATTTATAGTGCTGTAAAGAGGTTATTCAGGTCCACTATCAATGGGATCATCCCCCTCTATGGGTGGGATAGCTCCCTTATTGATGGGATAAGTTCCCTCTTAATAGAGATACATGAACCAACTGGAGGCGCATCCATTTCATCAAACCGACCTCTAGAATGTTCTAGAAGTAACCACAAGTAACTTTTTAAAATAAAACTCGCGCATTTTGCCTTTTACAGAGGGACGCACCTGTCCCTTAACATACAGAGCGTCCATGGACGCAGATTTTGTGAACATGACAGCGTCCCCGCAGGTAAGGCTAGAGAGAACCTGCGACCCCAGAGATAAACATGATTTTTACAAGACTTTCTCTCTTCTTTGAGTTTGAGATGGATAACAGAGGCATGAGACTTGCCTAAGAGGGTAGCATGACTGTTGATTGGAGCCATACTAACTGTAAGTAGTCAAGGTGACATTTTTTAGTGTAACAGATTGCCCCCTAAAGTGCGAAGCCTGGAATAGAATAGGGTTTTGTAATTCTAGGAAGGGTGAAGCGCTTTATCATTTCAAGGATTGCCTTGTGGATGGCCTGGTTGGAACCTGCAATTTTCAACACAAAATACATGGATAAGATTATATCATCACTGAGGTAGGCATTCCCATACTCAGATTCAAAACTTTAACTAATGGACTAACTATTCTGATACAGGAATGATCTTGCAGTACATCATTTTATAGACTTTTGTAGACACAGTATGGACGCAGCCATCTGTTTATGATTAGTCTACATAGACAATGAATACAAAACTCCTCGCAGCCTGGATGGTAGAAACTAGATCCAGGGTCTTCACTTCTACTTCCCGAATTGGTACGATTCTAGCCATGTGATTAAATGATTCGATGTCGAACATGGTAGAAACCACTTGATTACCAGTCAATGATGTAAACTGTTAACAAGCGTGAGAGAAACCACCAGTAATGTCAATGGTCCTCAAAGTACCAAGCACAACCCGTGAAATGTGAATAGATGTTTTGATGTCGAACACTTCACGGAATCCTTTGATCGAAAGTCAATGATGTAAACTGACGTCAAAGGCGAGAAACCTGCCATTGATGCATGCAGACTTCAAGGTACTGTCGATTCCTAAGTCATCTTTCTAGATAATGTGTCGATGTCGATAGAAAGCGACCCGTTGCAGGCAAGCCCACAACACGAAATCATTGTTCAAGTTGAAGAAATGTTGCTGTAAGGACTGACTCAGGGATGGTCAAATGGATGACAAGTATTTTGCAGATGAAAGTTTTGCTTGCAGACCTCTTGAACACATAACGACACAACAGATGGTTTGGTGACGAATAACTCAAAGTTGATCCCTGAACCCGGTTAAAGATTTTCAAAGTGATTTAGTCAACTGTGAGGTAAAAGATTTCCCAACCCAGGTGAATGAAAAGTGTCGTGTTCAAGAGCGGTAATAAAGTTTCTTCTGAGGCAAAAGGTGACAAATAGGTTCATTCTTCTCTTTTTTTCCCCCACCATTTCTGGCAAGTACCTCTTTATTTTTAACAAGCTTGAGGAGGATAACATATGCTTGATTATAAGCTCATCCTTCGGACGAGTCCAACCTAGTTTAAATTCGAACCCTAGGAAGGAGTGGTTCGTTCCTGTTTGTAATTGAACAGGTCCTTTACTGTAAAAGTTTAACGAGCCCAGTATAGGAGAAACTCGGCGTTTTTCATTTTTAGAGAGTCTGAAAAACTTAAGGAAACTCCACGTTGAACTTTTTCGTATATTTGTGTCCCTCAAGCCCGAAAAAGTATAAAATAATACCTGGGGGAACCGCTTGATCTTGCGACCAAGGAGTACTTTCATAATAGTGTCGTTAACCTGAAAAGTAAAAAGCGATCAAGGACACGTCGTTTTATTTCCTTATCGAGTTTGAAACGACAAAAACCCGGCAATCTTTTCCTGATTTTACGGTCAGAAAAGAGCTAAAAGGGGACCGTCTTTTAATTCCGTTTTAACGAGTGAAAAAGAAACACTCGGCAATCTTTTCATGTTTTAGGAGTCAGAAAAGGGCTTAAAAGATGACTCTGAAATTTTGTTTGTGAAAAATTACAATTTCCCTTGAAATCCCGTTGTCCTGCACAAAAGTGACACATTACTCATACCTGTTTAAAGTAGGCAAAAATACATTTGAAAACATCTTTTCATGGTAAAAAATGAACTAATTCATCCAAAAAACCTATAAAAAGACCTTTTACCATGTCATTTTTACCGTTTCACTGTTGAGGTTGAAAAAGGAGCTTTTGACAAGAAACTTCCCGTGGTTGCTGCGGAAAATCTGACCGTCGGAATCGAACGCCGCTTCACCGAGGTATTTTACACATCCCACTCTTCATTTTTATCCGTTTAGATTTTTGTTTTTGGTCTCTGTTTCATTTTTTGGGGGGGTTTTGGGTTCAAAATGCGCCCCTCGGCGGACGCAGGTGCCCTTCGGGTGACCTGCGTCCCCCGACTTTTTCTCACACGGGAAAAAGGTCGGGGGACGCAGGCCGCCTTCAGGCGAGCTGCGTCCGGACGCCCTGTGCTACAAAGCCGGGGTGCGTCTTCCGCAAAGGGCGCATTTCAAAACCCCAACTCTCTCAAAAAACCACCAAAATTGCTCAAATTAATTTCTAATTGACTCTTTTGATGTGCAGGGCCCAAAACATGTTAGACTGGAGAGAGAGAGAGCACGTAGAAGACGATGAAGCTGCGATTAACCACCAAACCTCTCTGGATGCCTTAAGAACATGTGGATTGTACAAATATTGGACCATACCGGGCATGAGGGGCCAGGTAAGATTTTTGGAATGGCTGGTTGAGCGATGGAACGTTCAAGATCAATGCTTTTACATTGGAGGGCACCAGCTCGAGATAGAGCCCTCGGATGTATACTTTCTCACTGGCTTGCCAAACAGAGGTGAGCAACTCAACCTTGCGGGGACCAGGCCGGGTGGCCAATCCCTTGATGATCTCCGCGAGGAGTGGTGCAGACCAGGGACTCGCCATAAAAAGGGCGTGGAGATAAAGCACATCGCTCTGGCGGAACTTAGAGTTATTGCATTTACGGTCACTAGGATTTGTGGCGCGGCCGCCTTGCACATTGCTTCCGGATCCCAAATGCGGATGGCAGTTGACTGTTACCAAGGCACCATCTTCAACTGGTGCGAAGCTGTGTCGGCTCATATGAAGAGCCAACTAACCAAGGCAAAGAACGGACGACTAAAGACTTTTGGATATGGGCCTCTAGTCGTGAGCTTTGCCTTGGAGAGAGTTCCTATGCTGATCCCTCAGCAACTCACTGTTGATGACTTGGGTCCTCGGGAGCCAAAGCTTGTTCGATGGGTTGCGGTGATGGCCCGGCATCCTGACGAGGGTGCTGCAGTGGTTCGATTCTCAGACAGTTACTTCGACTGGCTAGAGGGCCAGCTTTTTGTGATACAAGACTTTCCATATGCCGGAATGGATTTCAGAGGTGATCCGGACATGGTTCTTCCACAGGGAGAACAATGGGATGACAGAGGTACTTTCATTTTCACAAGTTTTCTAATTATGTATTTTTTATTTTTCATATATATCGTCTCAAAGTAACAGTAAAATTTTAAAAATGCAGATGTTGGACCACAGCGTCCAGCCAATCTCCGGCCTTACGACAGACGACATCCAGCTGCACCGGCACCGGCCCCACAGGACGCGGCAGCAGAAGTACTAGCTGATTTGGAGCATGATCTAGAGCGTCTCACGGCAGATATACCTGAGACTACTATGGACGATATTCCTATGAGGCTTCAGCGCTTCGTAGTCGCAGTCCCTGGACCGTTTAGGAGATTTTTGCGTAAGGTAGCCCGCGCAGTGGTGTCGTACAGAGAGCACCACCAGTGATTGACTAGTCACTTTTGTAGTCACATGTGACATTTTTGACTTTTTGTACTATCATTTTGCCGATCATAAGGTGTGTTAAACCTATGATCGAAGACGATGTATATATTTTTGGACACACTTCTATCTATATCTATATATCACTATTACCGGCTTATCTTGTTTAACATGTATGATGAAATGTCTTTTAAATTTACTTGCATGATTATTATAAATGTCTGTCCAACACTCGAGAAGCAATTGCATCTGCTAATGTATTCAAAGACCTTGGAATATGTTGATATTCAATGTAATCAAATTCACGTTCCAAGAGACGCACTCTCAAAAACAACCTTAATAACACAGGATTTCTAATGGCATAAACTCTATTAAGCTGTAATACAACAAGTTCAGAATCTAACCTCACTATCAAACGTCGAATTCCAAATGAAATAGATTCGGATAATAATTCAACCACTGCACTGTATTCTGCAATGTTATTCGTTGTTTGACCGAGGCTTACCCCATGCATAGAAACTAACTCGTCAGAGGGCGAATAGATAACCCAAGCTGCGGAAGAGATATTCCGTGTACTACGACAAGCACCATCAGCAAATCCAATGTATGTTTGGAGAGGCGTCGACATCTACAATATCAAGAGTAAAACCAAGATGAGCCAAAATAATGACGAAAAACCACACTTGCTAAGCTAAGCACACTGACTAAACTAACACACTTGCTAGCTAGAAAGGAAATCTAACCTATCTAAAAATTTCTCCATCCATCATTTTAAGCATAATACCTCTTTAGGTAAAGTCCATTTCTGGGTTTGCCCAAAGAGTCCCCATCAAAATCAACTAACTCATAAGCCCCTTTTGCTAGCTTTCGCTTTACAATGTAGGGCCCATGCCACATGGGAACGAATTTTCCAGCACCTAGCTTATCGTTAGCTTGATCATATAATAGTACTAGGTCTCCTTCCGAAAAACTTCGAGGGGTTACATTTTTATCGTACTGAGCTTTCATTCGTTTCGCGTGAGTCTCGATAGCTAAAGTAGCGTCACGTCGAGTCTCATCTAATTTAGCCAAGTATAACAACCGTTTCTCCTCTTCGGAAGTAGCTGGAAGTAATTCGACAGCCATTTGAAGTGATGGGATTTCGCACTCAATAGGTAACACAGCTTCTAAGCCATAAACTAGCTGAAAAGGGGTGAAACCTGTTGAATTTTTCACTGAAGTTCGATATGCCCATAGCGCCGAAAATAACATGTTATGCCAATTCGTTCGATGGATACCAATGATCCGTCGAATCATGACGACTAGAACTTTGTTGATTGACTCAACCAAACCGTTGGCTTGCGGATAATAAGGTGTAGAGCTATCGTGGCGCAAACCAAGCTGGCTTGTAAGTTCAGTCATCATGACATTTCGAAAATGGCTTCCATGGTCCGTAATGATTGCTTGTGGGACACCAAACCTAGTTATGATATGATTGAATACGAAAAGTGCAGCTGTCTTGCCGCTTGCGTCGAATGTAGGCATCGCCTCGGCCCACTTAGTAAAATAATCAACCGCAAGGATGATATACGCATGCCCCCCGGCCGAGTGAGGGTTACAAGTAATAAAGTCAATGCCCCATTTGGCGAATGGACCAGCGGCAATTATAGGGTGGAGAGGAGCAGGTGGAGCGCGCATCTTGCGATCAAACACTTGACAGTTGTGGCATTTTCTGACGGCAAGGATACAATCTTTAAACATAGACGGCCAGAAATAGCCAGCGCGCAACACCTTCTGAGCTGTGGCATACCCAGACATATGACCGCCACATGCTCCAGAGTGACAATCATTCAAAACTCTCTCAGCCTCATCGTGAGTTAAACAACGTCGAAAAACTAAGTCTGCCCCCAGGCGATAAAGTGTATCTCCAATAATTCTGTATTGCTGGGATTGAAACCGAATTTTTCGACGGTTTTCCTTGGAAGCTTCAGGCCGAAAGGTTTGGGTTTGGAGATAGATGATTATATCCCCATACCACGGATCTACAGTGCTAATAAGAAACAAAGATTCGTCCGCAATGGACTCCTCTGCCACAGTCTCTGTGTCAGCACTCGGGAAATCACACATCAATTCCGCGAAGACTAAAGATTTCTTAGACTTGGACTTCTCAAACTCCAAGTCGAACTCTTGCAGGATGACGATCCATTTAGAGTACTTGCCCCCTAGCAGTTGTTTTGTCAAGATATAAATCATAGGGTTGCAATCCGAAATAACAGTAGTTTTGCGGAGAAGAATGTAGTGACGAAAACGCTGGACAGCTTGAACGGCTGCCAGGGCCAATTTCTCCACATGTGAATATTTTAACTCAGTTGGATTTAAGGTTCTGCTAAGGTAATATATCACATGCTCTGCTTGAATTCATCTTCTTGAACTAACACCATTCCAATGGTGGAATGCGAAGCTGCGAGGTATAAGAAGTAGTCCTGGTTGTAGTTGGGAGGATGCAATAACGGTGCATGGGTCAACGCGTGTTTCAGTGCATCAAAAGATTGTTGAGCAATCTCGTCCCAAAAGAATTGTACGTTCTGTTTCAACAACCGTGTAAAACCTTTAGTGACCTCGGCGTAGTTAGGGATGAATCGGCGTAAAAAGTTCGCTTTCCCTTGCAAACTTTGGAGTTGGCGCAAACTCGAAGGAGGAGGCAATTGGATGATAGCCTCGACTTTCGAGGGATCGACGCGAATGCCGGTTTTGGAAACAACAAATCCCAGCAATCGACCTGTTTCTATACAGAAAACACACTTGTGGGGATTCAACCGAATTCGATAATGCCTACACCTCATAAAGATTGCTCGTAGGTGGACAAGGTGATCAGCTCGTTGTAAAGAATGAGCAGGCAAATCATCGAGATAGGGTTGCACAATGTGCTTGATGTCATGAAATGCATAAGACATGGCCCGTTGAAAAGTAGCACCGGCATTCTTAAGGCCAAAAGGTAATTTGCAATAAGCAAATGTCCCCCATGGACAAATGAATGCCGTTTTTGGTTGATCGGCAGGTAGAATATTGATTTGATTATAACCTGAGAAACCATCCATGAAGGAAAACATCTCACTTCCGGCACAATCATCAATAATTTGATCGATATAAGGCGTAGGATAGTTGTCTTTTGGACAAGCTCGATTGATATCCCTATAATCGATACAGATTCTTATTGTTCCTTGTTTTTTATTGACGGGAACAATATTCGATACCCAATCCGTTAACGGGATCGGATAAATGAAACCTGCTTTCAACAGCTTTTCGACTTCGGCTTTGATTGCAGCTGCTTTTCGAGGGTGAATCTGACGCAACCGTTGCCGAATGGGTTTAGCATCCGGGTAGGTTTTGATTTCATGAACAACAATGGCAGGATCGATTCCTGGCATTTCTTCGTAGGACCAGGCAAACACGTCGCGGAATTCTTGGAATAGGGCCTTGTAAGTTTGGATTTCTTCTTCAGTACATGCGGCACCTATATGAATGTTCTCCTCGATTCCGGGCTTCACTGAAATATCAATGGGAATAGTACGAGAAATATTCCCTAAATTCAGCTCTGAATCAGAATGTTTCGTTGGATCCTGAGCGTCTTTGACATATTCAGCGGTAAAGATAGATGAAAAATCATTTTCAAAGCATCATCCTTAGGTAAAAACGAAGATCTGTGATGGAGATCTTCCCATGGTAGATCATCTACACTTAGGATTTCGCGAAGTTGTTCGTCAGATGACACTTCTTCGGGAAACGTTATCCGTTCTAAGGGTGAGGTGAAAAGTGACTCTTCACTGACCACATTCATTTGGTCGGTTGAATGAAAGTCGGTAAAAGACATAAGAGCTTCATAAGCAATCTCATACGGACTCAACGGCATAACATCACCGAGTGAGTCTAGCTCAGAGTCAGAGGGAACATACCAAGGATCATCATAAATAATGTTTTCTGACGTGATCATATGAATTGTTGCGAACGAAGGGTCTGCATTGAGTGGAGGGAGAGGAAAAGTTCCCAGTAAACCGGAATCCTTAACTAAACCTACACCAATGTCCCTATAAGGGATTGTCGTTTTACCAACATGCTGGATAGTTTCTAAAGAGGTTGGGTCGGATGAAAAGTATGTCAGCTGATCAATAGTCACGATCTTACCGTTATGTGGAAACTTAATGACTCTGAAGACCGATGAAACGACCGCTGTCATAGCATATGACCAACTTCGACCCAAAAGAAGGTTGTAGTCTAGAGGGGCATCAACCACTTCCACATCCAGACTAACGGTTTTACCTTCGACCCCTATAGGCAATTCTTGTAGAATACCAAACGGACGGAACCCACGGCCATCAAAGGCCTTAAGGATGGTGGGGGATTGGTTCAACGAAGGAGAACCAAGCGATCTCCAACATTGAATCGACATAATACACGTAGAAGCTCCCTCATCAATCACAGTCCGATGAATAGGCCTGTTTTTGACTATCACTGGAATTTGGAAAGCCATTTGATGGGGGAGACGCGGTGTACTACTTTCTAGATCAAAGATCATTAGGTTCGGGTCCTGAACATCGACAGCTCCAATAGCCGACAAAAGCAATTTTCGTTGCGCTGGACATGATTGCAGCACTTCGAGTGCCGACATTGCTGAAGGTGAAACAGCTAAGTCTTCAACAATGTTGTAATTCTGGGCTGCTCTCGCATGTGGATTGAAAGCAGACCTTCGAAGTACACCCTTGGCGGGCGGCTTAATCACTAAGTCTGGGTTAGGTTTTTCGATCTGTAGTGGATCGGAACCAGGAGCTGAGGTTGATGGGTTAGAGTGAGAAGATTCTGCTTCTTTACCATCAACAGGAGCCTTACTACCATAATCTTGCGATCGAGTCGCAATCCTGACATGAGACATCATCAAAATGGGTTCTTCACTGGCATTCGAAGAAGAACCTATCATCTTATTTTCCTGCTCGGGAAATGGATTCTTTAACACAGCAGGAGTCGGAGAACCTTTGACTATTTTCACTACCTCGGCCCGATGAGGGCAGTCTCTCGTAAAATGATCTTCTTCACAAATAAGACAAGGATAACGAGGTTTGCGCTTTTCGTCATTGGTTTCCGACTTTTCCGTTTTCTCCTTTGGAGCCTTGTCTGCTTTAGCCTTCTTCTTTCCTTTCTTCTTTCCACCGTTTTTGGATTTGGCCGTAGATGACTCTACAGCGTGAATGTCGGCGGTAAGTTCAGGAGGAGAAGACTCTCCTGTCGGAGAATCAGGCAAAGTGATAATTGGAGTATTGGAGGTCTTGGAAGACTTCTTCTTACTCTTCGTAGTCACGATACCGATCATACCATCAGCGGCATGAGATCCCGAAGGAGCAGCAGCGATTTGGTTTGACTTTGGAAGATCCGGAATTTTCTCGTGTAACGTACCCGACTGAGTGTAAACTAAGTCAAGGTATTGTGCCTGAGCAATGACTTGCTCCTCAGTAACTACTCCGGCCTTAGCTACATCTTCAGTAATTCTTGGTAATAATGATTTGACAAACCATTCAGCTAAGATTTGGTCCGGGATAAAAACTTTCACTAATCTCCTTCGACGTCTCCACTCATGGATGTGATCAGAAATGTACGTGGATGTCGATTGTTTTAGCGAAGTTAATAATTCTGTACCATTATCGTATCTGACTGGTAACTGAAAATGAGTTAAGAATGAAGTAGCTAACTGGCTAAAGTTGTAAAAAGAAGCCCGTGGTAACTCAATGTACCACTTGGCTGCGAGACCAATGAGTGTACGCTGGAAAAGACGTAAGCGGATAGAATCATCTGAGATGGAATTTGATGCACACCAGAGGTGGTAAGTCATCACGTGATTAGACGGATCCTCTCCAGACTTACCTTCGAACTTGGGTATATCGCTGGGCAACTTATTTGGCATTGGCGGCCAGAACGGAAGATATTGAATTGGATCGTTCGTTAGGCGCGTCAAGTCGGGTAAATCTAAAGTCGCAATAAATGGTAACTGCCGGTTAGGATCTCTAAAACTCTGAGTCACAATACCAGCCCCAGGAGGAGGATATCCAGGATAACTAGGAACAGGATTCGCATTGGGGATATTATATCCTCCTGGAAAACCAGGATTAACCGGACCGTACTGGGGTTGTTGAGGTGGTTGATAAGTGTACCCAGGATACGGTTGATACTGGTAAACCGGTTGTTGGGCAGCTTGCCCAGGTTGATACTGTCCCTGGTACGGAGGTTGAACAAATTGAGGTTGAGTAGTAACAACCGTACTTGTACCAGGTTGACCTGCAGGCATCTGGACTGTGGTTTGAACCGTGGGTCCAGACAACGGTACAGATGTCTGAGGAACGGTTACAGGGACAGTAGAAACCGGAGCTGCCGATACTCCAGAAGTAAGCATGGTAGATGAAGCGGTAGTTGCTGCAGCCGTGTGAGGTGGAGTACTAGGTGCAATTGGCGGCTGAGTAACTACAGAAGTTACAGGGGTCTGAACACTTGACTGGACAGGTTGCGGTTGCTGGGGTGGACCAGGAACTGCAGGTTGTCCTGCTTGAGGTACCGACTGTATACTTGGTTGCGACATCTGTTGACCCTGTGACGGATCCCATGTTAACATTCCAGGGTATTGACTCGTAACAGGTTGAGGATACTGAGATCCATAGCCGTATTGAGGATAGGGTTGATAACTGTAAGGTGCAGTCCCATATGATTGCCCTTGAGGTGGTTGATAACCTTGACCAGGGTATTGACCCGTAGGTTGATAACCTTGAGGTAAATACGAATACTGGGGTTGACCTTGACCTTGAGGTTGGTATCCTTGAGGTTGATACCCTTGGGGTTGATACCCTTGGGGTTGCCATCCTTGAGGTTGCCATCCTTGAGGTTGATACTGATACTGAGGTTGACTTTGGGGTACATATTGAGGCTGGGGTTGATACCCTTGGGGTTGATACCCTTGAGGTTGCCCCCCAGTCACAAATGAAGTACCTTGAGGTTGCCCCCCAGGCATTAACGAAGGTTGCCCCCCAGGCGGTAATTGGCCACCTTGAGGTTGGTTAATGGGAGTTGAACCTGACATCATATAAACGTCACCTATACTCAATGGTACATTACCACTGTTTCCAACTAATAACCCATGATCAACAGGTTGAGGAGATGCTCCCGCAAAGGTACCAGAAAGTGATTGATACCCAGTAGGAACAGAAGGACCGCCATGTAAAAATGATTCAGGACTTTGTGAAAACACAGATGACTGACCAGACATATTTACAGGAGAATGAATTCCTCTAGGTGGAACCGGAGTACGAGGTGTAGAAAAACCTACTGAGTTGTCTAAAAAATTGGTTAATGCAAGGTACCAAGATTCACTTCTAGGAGGACTGTAAAAGATGGATTCACGCTCCCTTAGATCAAGGGTAATTAGATCTTCAGAATCAGAAACGCCTATTTCTTCCTCTGGAACAAGTTCTTCTATAGCAATTAATCCAACAGGAAGATTTTCGGTGATAATTCTTTCTATTCTTGGTGAATCAGGAACACTAGGAGTTGGAGTAACAGGTTCTGAAATTTCAGGTTCTTCGCCTGTTTCACTGGCAGATGAAAAACTACCAGCAAGCTCGGAAACTGTAACAGCTTCGGGATTGTAACCTGTTTCTAACTTTGGTAATCTGGATGGACTACCAAAGAAGATTCTCCTTCTTCAGGTGAACCTACTCTACTGCCACTAGGAGGAGTTACAAGGACCTTTAAACCCTCTAAATAACTGGGGTCGTCTCGAGGAGGTGAACCCCTAAGTTCACGGGATCTTCTCAACAATTCGGCCACAGATACAACTTCAGGAGACTGGCCCGCAATACGACGGGACCTTCTCGGTAATTCCGCCACAATTAAAGATTTTAACTACAACACACGAAAACAAAGTAAAAAATTTCAAATCAAACCACCTAAAGTCTTCTAAAGAACCAATCAAATTTGAAGCACACGCCTAAATAATCTAGAGCGTCAAACCACACACAAACAGTAGTCTTCCGGACCAAAAGCGCTAGTTGGTGATTAGGCCCAACCTCGCAGGATTCAGTACAGAAATAGTGGGTGGAACAGTTACCCCGGCAACCTGCTTAATGAATAGACTGGACCAAGTTCCTCCACTTTAACCGTCTCGAAGTGAAGCGAACCCCCCAGAAAATCCAAGTGAGTATAACCGACGTCTGCTCCAGGTACAGTGGGACCTTCCCTCCACCGTCACCTTGGGTAGAATCCTAGATATTATGGCCACTAAGGTTACCAATCACAACAATTACACCTGGGGGAACAGTCTAAACTCCGACAGCACGCAAGGGCAGAGTAGCAAGCTCCAATCCCCTTACCGGCTCCTTGACAACAATCCAAGGTTTACCGATAAGTGACCCCTGGCTCCTCGACAATGGTTAATCCGAGGTTTACCGTTTGTAATACGTACTGCCTGGCGTCGTTCCCAACGAGGGAGGAATGATCCCCTCACTGGTTCGGACACGAGCTCGTGTTTCTCCTTTAAGAGGAGCTTTCCCAGAATGTAACTGAAACAATTGGATTTGTTCTACTCAAGATAGACTATCTGTTTGGTTTTGTAGTCTTGGAGAGTTAAGTACTCACCTACTCCAAGACCCTAGCCTAAGCTATGTTGGTGCTTCAGAGCCCTAGAAAAATAAAGATTACTAGATTGATTTTAATTTAAGCGTTACTTTTAAGGTTGTTTCTTAAGTCAAAAGGTGATGGAAGTGAAACTAGTGGTGTGTTGACTCGACTCGAAACCACTACAAAATGCACCTAAAATGATTTATCCACTACTTTACTTTTTCGATGAATTGCTTAACTAAAAAGTTGAGAGAATGCAATCTTTATAAAAGCAACTTCTTAATTGAAGACAATCAAAGAAACAATTCGTTTTTCTTTTCCAAGCATAAAAACATAACTTCTCTTTACATGCACGAAAAAACTCTTTTCTTCTTTTGAAAACAAAAAGCTACTTGAAACAAGACTTTTTAAGAAGATGTTTTTGTATTTTTCTTTTAATAAAGCAAATAAATCTAATATAACCAAAAAATCAATCTTAACAACTCTTAAAATCTATGAAAATGCACTCATAAGCAAACTAAAAGCAAATTTACTCTAAGCAATCTTAACGAGGCCAAAACTAACAATGATTATTTCTAAGGTGTTTTACTTGATCACAATCAAATCAAGGACTAGCTTATTGCAGAACCAAAAACTAGTCAAAACAAAATTCTAATCTTTTTGTCCTTTTTGAAAATGGAAATCAATACTTTAAAAACAAGCAATTCGAAATTTGACCCAAAACAACTCAAATGACAAGTTGCTCAAACAAGGAGACTTTACGACAGGCTCAACTTCTAAGAAGGTTGACTAACCAGAGATATCTAAGGCTGGACAACTTTCTAAGCTCAAAGTCACTACAAAGCCTTTCCAAAAATCAAACCCTAGGTCTAAACTTCGTTGAAAACCACTAAAACACTCAAAGCTCACAAAACCAGTTCAGGTAAGAATTCTTGACAGGGTACTAAAGGATCTGGGCAGAAAACACTAAGAAAAAACAAAATCTAAAAGTAATTTAAGGCAAAAATGGAATTTTCTTAACTTTTACAGGAAGACGCAGGCCACCCGTTGTCACAGGTGCGGCCCCGCACTGTGCAGTCGACAACAGCGCGTCCAAGGACGCACTGTGCAGCACACAGAGACTGCGTCCTTCTGGAAAAAGGAAGAAAAACTAAAGCCAACTAAATCTAAAGCTAAGCCACCCAAATACTAATTCTCACAGTCAAAAACCAGAAAATAAAAATGATTTTCTCAAAGCAAAGTTCATATAAAGGAAAAGACTCTCTCATTAATGGATTCCCCAGCGGAGTCGCCAATTTGTCACACGGAATCTGTCAAGGGTGCGGACACGACTGACCTTCCTAGAAGTCTAAGACATTCTAATGACAAACAAGACAAAATGGAGTGATCTTTCTCTAAATACACCTTTTACAACATGAAAACTACAAGTGTTTAGGCTTACCTTATTCCAAAACGCTGTTGTTGAAGTCCGTTCTTGACGATCCGGATGAGCTCCTCCTTCAAGTCAATTCCTGCAACCACAAACAATCAAACAATTACCAAGCACTTGCATTTCATATAATAAAACATATATTCAACATGCAGACCAAGGAACACATGAAATAACTCATTAACACAAGCTATTGAGAAAAATAAACCAGTTTGTATTAATAACGAAACAAAGAAACTCTTACAACCTGGCCTTGGTGTTGTGCAAGTTCCTCCCAGGGTCCATCAAGGGTTTTCCTCTACTTTGACAAAGCTCACCCTCTCCCAAGTAGAATCAAGTGAAGACAATCTCTCCTCACAAAGGCTCTAATGGAAGACCTAAATCCTGCAGCATTTACCCAAAGAAAATGTATAGCTCCAACCTCCCCTCCTTCTGGCTCAATGCCTTTATTTATAGTGCTGTAAAGAGGTTATTCAGGTCCACTATCAATGGGATCATCCCCCTCTATGGGTGGGATAGCTCCCTTATTGATGGGATAAGTTCCCTCTTAATAGAGATACATGAACCAACTGGAGGCGCATCCATTTCATCAAACCGACCTCTAGAATGTTCTAGAAGTAACCACAAGTAACTTTTTAAAATAAAACTTGCGCATTTTGCCTTTTACAGAGGGACGCACCTGTCCCTTAATATACAGAGCGTCCATGGACGCAGATTTTGTGAACATGACAGCGTCCCCGCAGGTAAGGCTAGAGAGAACCTGCGACCCCAGAGATAAACATGATTTTTTACAAGACTTTCTCTCTTCTTTGAGTTTGAGATGGATAACAGAGGCATGAGACTTGCCTAAGAGGGTAGCATGACTTGTTGATTGGAGCCATACTAACTGTAAGTAGTCAAGGTGACATTTTTTAGTGTAACATGCTCCAAACCTCAACTCTTGGAGAAGCCTAAAGTGGTATCCATATGCTATATTGTACCTACCTTCACATGATATATATTTTATAAGGTGGTAGCTAATTTCATTCCAAGGATATGGTAGGTTTGCTCTTCTAACTCCATTTTTGTCTTCCATGGCCTCCTATCCTTCTAAAAATAATTTCTTCTTTGCAATTTGGTTATTTCCCTTATCCTCCTTTCTCCAAGGCATCCCTAAAGGAAGGGTGGTGATTCTACCTATGATTTCAGGGATGAGTTCTATAGAGAGGCCTTTCACAATAATAATGTCATGGGTCTTAGTCAATGGAATGAGGGAGAGAGAAAAATCTCTGGCTACTTCATCATCATATCCCCTCAATTTCTCAAATAAACCCATCCAATTGTGCCTTGTGAATATCTATAGTACAGGAGGGTGCTGATGAATCCTCACTGTGTTGATGGGTTCTCTCTCATTAAATCCCCCTGTCATTTTCTCTGATGGATGGAGGGTTGTTTATGTCTGATACCAAATTTAATGAATGAGGAATTTTAAATGAAAAATTCTGTTTATGAAATTCCCCTAGACTGCAATCTTTTTCAACACAATAGAGGGATTTTATATATTCTTTTTACTTGGAAATTGTGGGAAAGTACAGAGCTTACCTTCTTATCATTGCTTGATGAAGCCAACCTCTATTTTTCCCTTTAGAACTGCTCATTACCAATCCTGTAGGTGTTGTTCTATATACTGTAGGATGTCCCGTAGGATCCTGTAGGTGCTCTTGCCCAGGGAAAAACTGAATTCTGCCTTTCCTATAGACTGCTTGAGGGTTGAGAGTGACTTTTCTAGTGTGTAGCCTTGAGAATGCGAATATGCATGGGGATGAACATTTATTTCCTCATATGGGTGATTTGAGTGGGGTGGTGTGCTGGCGGCCGAGGTACGAATATCTATTTTTGGACCGTTGGCCCCACTACCATATCATCATTCTCCTCACCTCGTAATCAACTCCCACTTCGGGCATCCATAACTTAACCACTTTTGACCTCATCTCTCCTTTTCCTTGACTTGATTGCTGCCACATGTGTAAGGACTAACTATCTTCTTCTCGTTGACCGAGCAAAGGTGGCCAAGTTAACTGGCCACCTTTCGCTTATAAGCCACCTCTTTCACAACTTTTACATTTTTGGTCATATTATTCTAACGAGAGAGTGGAAGCGAGATACTTACCTATGGTAATGATTCCTTGATGCTGTTTAATAAAGAATGAAGTCCTTGCTGTGTACTAGTTGCATGTGTTTTTCTCCTCTCTCTTTTTTCCTCTAATGTTTTTCTTTGATGTTCAGGTACTGGGTGTTGATGCTAATGATCCTGATGTTGCTGCTAAGCTCTGGAGGAGCTTCTTTGACCTCTGGATCTCCATGCTTGAAGCTGACTGCAACTTGTGATTTTTGTTTTGTGGGATAGGATGCTACAGGATTTCCTACAGGATGTCCTGTAACTTCTTCTCCCTCAAGATTTCTTAATCATTTTCCACTTCTAGAGCATGAGGATGGTTGGCATGGGCAGAGAAGGGGTCTAGGGATTTGTGAATGAGGAAAATAGCCTTCAGGTGTTGTCCCTTTGTTGTCTGTCTTCACCCTCTTTTCTCTGTTTTTTTTTTGAAAACTGTAATTTTTGAAACTGAATTTTTTTTGGATGAATGCAGGGGTGATCATGATGGAGAGAGGTATGGCGATGAGATGGTGAAGTAGAAATTTATTTTTTTGACATGGGTAGGTCATCCCCTTGCTCTAGGGTTACGTCCTTTAGGATTCCCAAGCCACTTTTCAGGGAATCCAGTAGAAAACACAGAACCCTTGCAAACTGATCTAAATGAGTAGAAAAATGGATGGAATGATGGAATGATGAAGGATAATGAATGGAGAAATAAAAACATGAACTAGATAGGTCCCATTTGATCCACTCTTGTTGCTCTGATCCTCCTCCTGCTGACCTGCAAACAATATTTTCAAAATTTTCTTTTCTCTTTATATATATATATATATTTATTATTTTTTTTTTGAAAGAAACTAGTTTGCCTCCAAGAGGTTTTCATCCTAGCTGCTTGCCCTGAGCACCTCACAAGAGGTTTTCACCCAAAGTTATTATTTTGACACCATTGGGCCGCCTCAAGAGGTTTTCAACCTAACAGTGGGAGTGAGGCACCTCATGGAGGTTTTCACCTGAGTTTTTTTTGTTTTGTTTTTGTTTTTTTGTTTTTTGTTTTGTTTTTTGTTTTTGATTTTGTTTTTGTTTTTGTTTTTGTTTTTTAGTGACTTGATGAGGTAGAAGCCGAGACTTGCTCCACCACCATCACTGTCTTTCTGATGCCATTAATGAACTCTTGCTTTGACAATGGCTTCTTGTAAACCTTCAATCTGTGCCCATTAACAAGTAAAGGAATGGCCTCTGCATCAATAGTTCTAATCTGCACTGAACCATTATCATCACATTTCTCTATGACATAAGGCTCTAACCATCTAGTTCTTAACTTGCCCTTAAAATATTTATATATGGAATTATATAGCAAAGCCCAATCACCTTCTTGAAATTATTTTTCCTTGATGTTCTTGTCACTCCAGATCTTCCTTTGAACTTGAGTCACCTCTATGTGTAGGAGGGCCTACATTCAAAAATCATCTAACCCATTTAGCTGGAGCAATCTCTCTTTTTGTGCACTGCTGAGACCTAGATCTAGTTGGGCTGCTATTCTCAATGTATTATACTCAAATTCAATGGACAGTAGGGAATTTTTCCCATAGACCAACTCATAGGGTGTGAATCTAGTGGTGGTCTTCCAGGTGGTATTGTAGGCCCAAGTGGCCTACTTTAATCTATTTGCCCAATCTTTTTTGCTGCTACTTACCACTTTGGTCAGAATGCCCTCCAGCACTTTGTTGGTCACCTCTACTTGCCCATTAGCTTGTGGGTGATAGGGGTGGAGGTTCTATTCTTGATCTTGTGCTAGCTTAACAAGTCTTCAATCATGTTAGATGTAAATTGGCTGCCTTGATCAGTGACCAGTTCTCTAGGTTACCCAAACTTATAAAATACATTTTCCCTTAAGAACTGAACAACTTTCTCCTCTGTTGCTACCTTGATTGCCTTGGTTTTAGCTCACTTGGTCAAATAGTCAGTGCACTTAATGATCTACTACTTTTATTTGTATGGATGGTCAATAGGTCCAATGAAATCCATGCCCCACTTGTCAAATGGCTCAAAAATCACTTGAGGTTGCAGAGGAATTTCATCCCTTGGAGTAGGCTTTCCCATCCTTTGGCACTGATCACACTGACTAGTATACCTTCTCACATCTTGATGAAGAGTGGGCCAATAATAACTAGCTTGTAACACCTTGAATGCTGTCCTTTTGGCTGCAAAGTGACCTCCACAAGGCCCATCATGACAGGTCAAAAGGATTTCAAAGACTTCCTCCTCCCTGACACATCTTCTCATAATTTGATCTGGGCCTAGTTTGAAGAGGTTGCCCCCAATCCAAGTGAATGGGGTGCTCGTCCTCACAATCTTGCTTTTATCTTTTGAGGACAAATTCGGTGGGAACTATGCAGACACCAACTAGTTTTCTATGTCATAAAACCATGGAGAGAGAACTAAAATGGCGAATAAGTGTTCATCTGGTAACTTATCATCAACCATTCCTTCCTCTGCTGCAAGAAAAGTTAATCTGGATAAAAAGTCTGCAACAACATTCTCCTTGCCAGGTTTATCAACAATAGTTAGATCAAACTATTGTGATAAAAGTAACCATCTGATAATCCGAGCATTCACACCAAGTTTATTCATCAAATATTTAATTGTAGCATGGTCAATATGTACAAATGTTTGGTAACCTGTAATGTAATGCTTAAATTTGTTTAATGAATGCACAACATCTAGGAGCTCCTTTTCGGTCAGTGTGTAGTTCAGTTTGGCCTTTGACAGATTCTTACTGTTAAAGTAAATGGCATAAGGTAACTTGTCATATATCTGGCCTAGAGCTGCTCCTATGGCTTTGTGTGAGGCATCAACATGTATATGAAAAGGAACGACCCAATTTGGGCCTCAGAGAATAGGTGCAGTGGTCAACTTGTCCTTCAGGGTGTCCAAGGCCTCTTGACAGCTTTTTGACCATACAAATTCAAAGTCTTTGGCCAATAACCCAAATAAAGGAGAAGCTAACTTGCTGAAGTCTTTTATAAACCTCCGATAGTATCCAGCTAAACCTAGAAAACTTCTGACATCTCTCTGTTTTTGCGAAGGTGGGACCCTTTGGATGATGGCTATTTTGTTTGGGTCCACCTATAGTCCTTGCTGGGATATTGAATGACCTAGAACAGTCCCTGCAGTCATCAAGAACTCACATTTTTCGGGACTAAGGGATAGGTTCATTTCAATGCATTTGTTTAGCACCTTACCTAAGTTGGACAAAGCCTCTTGGAAATCACACCCATAGGGTGTAAAATCATCCATATAAATCTCTATTGCATCATGGACTAGCTCGACAAAGATACTCAGGACTGCTCTCTGGAAAGTGGCAGGGGCATTGCATAGGCCAAAAGGAAGGACCCTATAGGCGAAATTACCCCAAGGACAAGTGAAGGTGGTTTTATCCTGGTCTTCCGGGCTGATCTAGATTTGATTGTACCCACTGAACCCATCTAGGAAAGAGAAAAACTTTTTCCCTGCTAGGCCATCTAGCACTTGGTCAATGAAAGGTAGAGGGAAATGGTCCTTCTTTGTTGCTTTATTTAACTCTTTGTAATCAACACAAATCCTCCACTTCCCATTTTTCTTTGGAACCAACACCAAAGGAGAGACCCACTCACTGTCCGAGATAGGGTAAATGAATCCTGCATCCAACAAATTTTGCAGTTCTTCTTTGACTATATCCTTGAGAGCTGGATTCATTCTCCTTTGGGGTTGTCGGACTGGTTTGCAACCTTCTTTGATATAAATGTGGTGAGTACACACCGAGGGGTGCACTCCCTTCATTTCCTTGTAACTCCAAGCAAAGGCATCCAAATGTTCCTTTAGCATGTTTCACAACTTTTCTTCTTGGTGTACAAAAAGAGATGGGTTGATTTTCAAAGTTCTCTCAGGGCCAAATTCTATGGTTTTGACACGGGTAGGGTTTGAATAAGCTAAGCATAGGTCAATCTAATGGTTTTTCTGGGTTTCCTTTACTACTTCCTCTAAGGACAATGTGTTGGGAGTTGGACTTTGGAGTATGTGTTCAATCAAATCATCTTCATCCAGTTGTCCTCCTCCCATGGCTATTTCTAAGGTATAGAGTTGGGTCAAATAAACTTCATCTTCTTCCTCCTCTTCTAGCCATAAAGGTAAGTCATGTTCTAGAGATGGCTGAGCAGGAGGGTACAAGAATTATTGCTTGGACATATGCCCATTTTTTATTGTCATATTTCTAGCCCTGCAACTGAAGTAGGCATCGGCAGTGGCTAACGAAGGACTCCCAAGGATGAGAGGGTAACCAGTAAGCTTGGCCTTAGGCTAGAGAACTAGGAAGTCTATAGGGTACTCCCAAGGGTTAATGGAGACCATCACATCCTCCACAATCTCGTCAGGGGTCACTGTGGAACGGTTTGCAAGCTGCAAGACATTGTGGTCTTTCTCAATGAACCCTGGATGTTGAGCTCGAGCATTTTGTCCTTAGTCATCACATTAATGGAAGCCCCAATATCAATCAAAGTTTGTGGGACACTGGTGCCATTGATGTGAACATCTACTACAGGGCTTCCAGGGTCCAAATAATTTAGTCATATTACCTGCCCTAGCATTAAGTCGGACAACTGTCCAATGACATTAATGGTAGGGGTGTCTCTTTTTTGCCTCCCTGGATGTTTGAAGCACTTCTCCTTAATCAAATTGTTGTAAATAGGTACATCCTTTATGGCTTGGAGAAGTGGAATTTTGACACATAGATTTTTCAATTCACCCAGAAGTTCATTCTCTTCTGGGGTAGGGTGGACTGGATGACTTAATATCTCAGGAAAGGGTGGAGGATTTACTCTAGGCATGCTTTCCTCTCTTTCTTCCTCACTCTCCCTAGGTGGGGGTAGAGGTTGGTTGTTCGGGAGTACTCTCCCAGATCTCAGGTTGATTTCTTGAATCTCCACATCATAAGCATGATAAGATGTCTCTCCACTATATACTTGTTGTGCATGTCTGTTGTTCGGGTTTGGATTTGGCTGGGCAGGCATCTGGGGTTGTTTAGGTGGAGCAGGGTGTAAAAGCTGTGGTTGAGTAGGTGGTGAAGGCAATAAAGCTGGAGCATTATTTTATGGGGGCCTCCACCCCTGGGGCGGTGCATTCCACTGAGGCTGAGGTGGAGCATATGGCTGAAATGACTGGCTAGTTGGCTGGGAATGGTACTGAGGTGCAAAGGACCAAGGAGGAGGTGTAGACCAGGAAGGATGAGCAGGGGGGCCCCAAGAGGGAATGGATGTGGTCTGTTTAGGTTGTAATAGGCATGGGACGACCCTTGCATGCCCTGCTGGTATGGCCGAGGCCCATGAGGTATTCTTTGATTTATGTAGCAGAGTTGTTCAGTCACCCCTTAAGTTCCCTAATACACAGCTTTTAGTCCAGGTAGAGAAGGACACTTGTCTGTGGAGTGGTTTTCTTCATAGACCGAGCAAACTTCGATAAGATTTAATGGACATTCATTCCTAGGGTGTCTCCTTGTGCATCTAGGGAAGAAAATGGCTAAGGCTCTCTCTGATTCCTCCTGATGTGCATAATGTCCATATGTAGGGCAAGAGTTTGTAGCATCTCACTCTTGAAATCTTCCAGCATATTTCCAATTTCACCTTTGATGGATGTATTGGAAGAGGATGGACTTACCATAGGTTGACTACCCCTACCCTTTTTCCTAGCTGCCCTAGAATGGTTCCTAAAGATAGTCTTGATATCTTCATAGGGTAGTTGGTAGATGTCCCCTCCTGCTAGCAAGTTTAGGGTATCCAGAAGATCTTCCCTTACCCCTCTAAGAAGGACTATCTTCAGTGACTCAGGATCAAGTGTGCACCTGGCCCTTTTGTAGCTAAGCTGGAATCTTTCTTCATAATCCTCTAGGGATTCATCATGCCCTAAGGTCATCCTAAAAATTTCTTCTTTAGTGTCTTTGGACTTACAGTAGTCTCGATACTTGTTGTTGAAGGCTTGTTGCATCTGAGCCCAAGTTGTGATGCTATCCCCAGGTAAACCCATGAACCAGTGCAAAAATGCATCCTTGAGAGTGGATGGGAATAGTTTCAACTTCTGCTCATCATTGGTGTAATCATAGGTTCTGCATATGACAACAAACTCAAACAAGAAAGTGTTTGGATCTTCTGAGGTCAGGCCATGGAAATGAGGAAGAGAAGAGGGGCTTATATTCTTCATCTTGGTATCCCCATTAGTTTCTCTGATGGGAAAGGTACCCTCAACTCTTTCTCTATTTCCTTTGTCATTTCTATTTTCAGCCATTGGGTCAGTTGGAATGGGTTCTTCTTCTTCTTCTCCCCCTATAGGCTCTTCAAATATCTCTGGTTTTTCACCTAAGGGTTCCTCCAATTCACAACCACCAAAGAAGAGGGAAGGTTGGCTGTTTGAAGCGGTGGGGGTATTTGGAAGAAATTTCCCTAAGTTATCCCTATTCCTATGAGGCATGAAAGAAGTGTTTTTGGTTTGTTTTGTGTTTTTTTTCAAGCTTTGAAAATAATTGCAGAATTGAAATTGCAAACTGAATGGAAACTAACTGCTTGAATGAAATCTCACTTGCAGAATGGAAAAGAAAGCAAAGAATGCAGAATGGAAAAGAAAGTAGAGAATGTAGAATGGAAAAGAAAGCAAACTAAATTACTTTTGCAGAAATGAAACTAATAGCAGAATGTCAAAGATAAGAAATGGAAGAAAGAAATCATTAATCACATATTACTCAGACACCTCCCCGACAACTCCTGGGGCTACCAAATTTACTTTATCAACTCGGGGTTTGTCCAAACTTGGAGGTGACAATGTTGTATACACAAGTAAATGTGATGGGTCTGCTCTTTGTCACTGCTAAGTTGGCGATAGACCACTAAGGTTTTTCAAACCAGACTTCCATTGATTAAGAAGAAGCTTGATTACCAATGAGGAAAAGACAATTCTACACTAAGGGAAAGCTTGTCTACTGCAGCAAGGAAAAAGGCTGAAATCAAGTACTAAACACACCATTTTTCTAACTGACTGCTAAGAGGCTTTGCTTCAAAAGAATGCCAATTTAACATGTATGCAATCCTACTGTCCTAGGTATGAAAATCGAAACATCAAACACTCTACCTATGTGCATGTAAATGAATAAAATAACTTTGTTTCTCTTCTTGTATTTTTTTATAAGAAAGTGTGAAAGCTAACTTCTTTTGGTGATGTGGCAGGTGGCTTATGGATGATGGTGAATGGTTAAAAGGCTTGAGAGACAAGTAGGGGTCTTTTTCTAGCTTCCTAGGGTATTTTTCCACAATTCCACCTCAAAACAGGCCACTACAGGTCAACCTATTGGATGTCCTAATGTGTTCTACATGATGTCCTGAATTCCTACAGGATCCCCTGTATTCCTACAGGATACAACTGAGAGAAAAAGGAGGAATTTTGAAGGTGATGGAAGGCTTAGGGAAGGTGGCTGGTGGATGGAATGAGGTAAGGGAGTGCCTAGGACTACTTTAGAACTCAAAACCAGAGTTGGGAGATGGCTGGATTTTCTCAACAAGCTTGGAGAAGTACTCTTGTGAAATGAAGAAATTGGTGAGGGTTTTGGTGAAAGGAAGGAATGATCATGGATGGATGAAGTTGGAACGAGTTTTTTGATCATGAAATCTCTTTGTACTTCTGAAACTCATGCACTGCATCAACCATTGAAATTTATCCAAAAATCATGTAAACAAGAAGGATTTCAATTAACTAAGGAAAACAATATTTCATGAGCTAGCTTCCTACTTCATGCATGAGGGAAGACTTGCAGAATAACATGAAACCTCGATTAGATATAATGTAATACTAAAGATACAAGAAATGATAACTAAATCCTATTCTTGCAAACTGATCAAATGCTGGCCTAAGTACATAAAACCCTAAATTCCCTGAGAAACTAGAATTCTGTCTTTTTGGGGCTGCATAGGGGTTATTTCCTCAAACCATGATTCCTGAATGAAGGAGTGAGGCCAAATCCACCTACTGACAGCTTTGTGATGTTCCTTTATCTCTTCTAAGCTACCGTTGAAGTAAAGCACAAATGAAAGCAAACTAATCAAATCTACAACTACTTGCAATGAAATAATTTGACAATTCAACCATTAATCTATGAAATTGACTAAGCATACAAATACAAGAAGAGGATCCTTTGTTGCTAGGGTTGGGCCCTAACCCAAGAGCTTCAACCCTCTGAGTCAACTTAGTGCTGGATCAAGGAAATGCTCATTTTCATTATCAAAACAAAAAATTACATAACAATTTCTCCCACAAGTCTTGAACTCGAAAATGACTAGTGTTTTTACAACAAAAAATTGAATCCTAATGAGGCTCCAGGCCTTCTTATTTATACCACTGAAGTATCCAACGCCCTCCTTAAATCTAGGGAGGTTCGGCTCCCAAACTTCAAGATAAACTAGCTCTTTTCCTGTCACTTGCTCGGTTGCCTTTTGATCTCCATGACTTGGCTGCTTGTACTCCGAGTTGGTGTGATTGATGGAGGAATATTCGAATGAGTGAGGAGTAATTGAGGAAGATCTACCTCCTACAATCTCTCCTCCTTGTCTCATTCGAGTTTCAACCCTTAATTAGCCAAAATTTCCATGATTTTATCTCAAAAACCTACAATCGATGCATATTAGTCCACTAGGCATAATATCTCACTTTGATTCATCTCATTAAGAAAAATACAATCAAAATATGTAATAAGTTATGAGAAGAGTTGATTTGAATAAACTAGGAGGTGGATTCAGGTCCATATAGTTAACCAATGATGAGGCTCATCACTCACTAAGAGGGAATGCTTTTTAGTAGCTTGGGAGGTACTCCAAGCCCTAGGGTTCAGGGTTTGGACGTTGGAGCACCACAAGTGTCACTTGTGGGCTTGGACCCCAAGTGTTGGGGTTTTTCACCCAAAATATTTGGTCCAAAACCATGAGACGTATGGGCATGATACAATTTTAGGTGATAGAAGATGGTGAGTCAAATCTAATGCTTCAAAAATCACTCAAATTGGAGCTCTAGATCAATAGATATTAATTTTTTGTCTGTCACTGTCATGTTTTGTGCAAGTCATCTTTGCTTTAGAAAGACTTGTTGACAATTGACAAGGATTCGTTGAAATCCTCATTGAGTGATATAAATATGAGGTGCGTGAGTCTTATTTAGAGCATCCAAGTGCAACATTTCATAGAAAGATCATCTCATGAGGTAGACGTAGCACAAAAGGGAGAGGGATGAGCAATAGAAGGGTAGTTTTGTGGTTTGTTTTCTAGGTTGGAGAAGGCCAAGGTGCAGCAGAGGCTAGACAAGTGAATTCTGGGTAGTGTGGTACACATTTCAGGGTGGTTACTCCTTGTTTTTGGAGGACCGCAGGCTTTGTGGGACAACATAGGTACCGTAGGTCTGTAATTAGATTGTTGGAGGGGGCCGTAAGGCATTACCTAGTGTAAAGGCAAGGAACAAGTCAACATGTGAGGCAACAAGAAAAAGAGGGAAAACCGCAGAGGAAAAGGTGACTGTAGGGCAAGTTAGAGAAAGTTGTCATAGAGTACAATGATGCCCTAACCAGATTGAAATTCTATAGCAAGTGTACCAGCTCATGAGAACATGTATGTGCATAATTTAGTGTTGTATTTGTTGCTAGTGGATCAATCCTACTGTGTGGATAGTTGCATCATGTGGGACCCAATTGGGAGGCTTGTTTTGATGGTTGAAAGCCTCTTCTAAGAGCAGATCCTACAATGATTGGATTGGGTGACATTGAACTGGTGGAGGGCAACATGTTGGTCACCAAAAGTAGCCCTTGACAAGCAGTCATAAAGAGAGCTTGATAACTAAAGGTTGGGTGAAGTTGATGAGCCTAATGTGCAGTACATTGATGGACTAGTGGATTGCTAGATTAGAATATTAGAGCTTAGGTATTAGCCAACCTAGAAGAGCAGATTGGATTATCCCATGTTCATTTTAGCAGAAGAGAATTGCAACAGTGATAGCTGGCAACCCTCTTGAAGACTCTATGTGTTGTCTCTTGATGGACTAAGAGGCATTAAAGAGTAGAACAAAAGTGAAGGACCGACAAGACAAGATATGACATTGATATTGCAACGAGATTGTCATTATATCTTGTGTTCTTGTACTTGTGGATAATTGAGGGCCATTATCCCTTGTATGGGATCCGTAGAATGTTGTATTATTTATTTGGTTTAATATAACGAAGATTGGGTTTTTGTACATATTTTTACAATATTTTGTAAAAAGATGTCTATACTTGTGCATGTGTGATTTACTGCTTTATATTATTTTGTTGTGCAAGGTAGCTTTGTTGATATTCTTGGCTTGGTAGCATCATAGTTTCTAATATTCTATCCTAGACACCAGGGTCATGGAAATTCAACATAATGAAGGTTGACTGCTTGAGGGGGTGGGGGTTTTTGGTAAGAATTTCCATTGGTTATCCCTACTCCTATGAGGAATTAAAGAATAAATTCCTTTTTGAAATTTTCACTTTTTTTTCAAAATATTAAGACTGATGCAAAACAAAAAAACATTCAACTCTTAAGTAGAAACAACACCTACTTAGACACCTCCCCAGCAACGATGCCAAAAAGTGATGAGCCCTGATATTGCACCAAGGATGTTGCAACTCCCAAGGGATTCTCAACTTAAATTATCAACGTGAGGTTCCTATAAACTTAGAGGTGACAGTGCTATAAGCACAACATGTTAGGTTATACTCATGTCACCCTGATTAATGAAATTAGATCAAGGTGTTCAAAGACCACTCCTCCAACTAATTATAGCGAAAATTCTTATGAAAGCATAAATGAACATGATTTTAATTACAAAGGTGAAAATTCCATTCATTAAATGTAAATGGTAATTGAAATTGCATGGAAGGAAAAGGCAAGTCTATTTGTAGAAGTAAATCATGCTATCTACTTGCACACTTAATCAAATCAATAACCTACTTGCATGCATCATTTGTCTACTCACACTTGCTTGAAAATGAGGAATCCAATCTTTAACATGCCTATGAGGAAAAATACTAATTCTAACTCTATTTTGTTATCTGATGGTTGCAGTGAGGAAAGGAGGAGGTTGGAGTGGTCTTAGAGCCTTCCCTAATCATCAAATCATAGTTTGGGGGGGAATTATTTAACTTAACTATTCCATACTCAAAGTATGGAGCAAAAATGGTTGAAGAAAACAATGCTACAGGTTTGCTACAAGAGGTGCTACAGGAGGTCCTGTTTTTCTACAAGAGGAGGGTCCAAGAGCTTTTTGAGGACAAAAATGGTGTCTTGAAGGAAGAGGAAGGTGGATGAAGGATGAAGGATGAAGGAGGTGAATGAAGGGTGTGGAAGCCACTTATCCAAGCCTAGTACCCCTCAGTGTTGCGCCAAATTTGATGCTCACGGTGTCCTTCATTTACCTGAACATATTGACTTTAGAGATAGAGTTTGGAAGCAAGGTTAGGTGCCTAGGA
Source organism: Pinus tabuliformis (assembly GCA_031772625.1). Lineage (NCBI taxonomy): Eukaryota > Viridiplantae > Streptophyta > Pinopsida > Pinales > Pinaceae > Pinus > Pinus tabuliformis. Next base: position 369,424,536 of record CM062808.1, on the reverse strand, counting down.
CAAAGATGGAAAGGTCTAGTTGGATGTGGAAAGGTGTTCCCACCCTTGCAAATCAACACATTTCTTGCAACTATTCAAATACATGCATCAAATGATCATTATTGCAGCAAAGTAAATTAACATGGAAAATATGAGTTGAATTTTAATGAAGTCTACTCTAACCTACAACACAATTCCAATTTCCAAACCATGGCTGCTAACTCCTAAGTTGCAGAGATTAAACATGCAGAAAGAGTGCAAGCCAATACTTAACAATGTCCAAGAAATTATAAACAAATATTTTTGAGTTGTTATTGTGGATCTTTCCAGTCACTCTTCCCATAAGAGAGTGATAAGAAAGCCTACAATTACAAGTTTTTATGATATATCCTCTACTAAAACAAGGAAAGAATTGCAAAGCCTATGGGTTTGGCCTAAACCGAAGGTTTTCGGCCCTCCAAAACTAACTCAGATGTAGACCAATGGTAAACTTCTCATTAACAAAAACTTATAGTCACTTACATCATATGAAAGATAAGAATAACAATGTCAAGCACTAGGTTCTCAATAGCTAATCCTAGTTGCAACCAAAATTCGAATCCTAATGAGTGTTTCAACTAGTTTATTTATACACAAGTGATTGAGGGGCAAATCCCTTGAAAGGAGGAATGCTCCCCTCCAAAATATCGAGATTTGTGGATCTAGTTCTCGTTGACCTTGTCATCCACTTGGATTTACTCAACTGCTAGTGAATTCGAGTTATTGGCTAGGATCTTGTGATCTCAAGTCTAGTTAGGGAGTTAATGAGGTGGACAAGCCCCTATATTCTCTCTAGGTGTCTCCATCAAGACCTTGCATGGTACATATCTCCAAAAATTCTTGTTTTCCTACATATTTACCACAGTAGGGAACACAATATGACAAACACCCTTTAGTCTTCCTATTAAGCATATTATGGATAAAAATATGAATTAATGTGAGAAAATGAGAGTTTTAAGGGTTGGAGGATAGCACAATGAAACTCAACATATACCTATTGATGGGCCCCATCAAGAAGTCCCTGACTTGGTTGGATTTTGCATATGTTAATAGGAGCCATTTTCACTATCGTGATCTATGAGCAGTTGTACTTGTTATTATATTGATTTGATGGTTGATTTGTCATGGTTAATATTTTGGTTATATGATGGTTATAATCATGGTTCTAAGATCTGCTCTAGCTATGGCTTTTATTCAATGATTTGATAACTATTTGAATGGTCAATGAATGCATGGGCTAACAAGTTTTTTTGAAGCTACTTGAGAGGGAATTAGACCTTCTTGGTGATTCTCAAATGAAGTACAAAGATTTATGATAAGATATGCATTTATGACCTGTAACTTATATGTTTACCATAGTTTGGCGAAATATCTAATGTGTACTAGGAAATATAGGTCAAGTTCTTGATTCAAGTTTGAATGATTGGAATTGTTATAATCTCAAACATAATTATGCAAAATTATAGGAAATTCTGGGCAGTAGTCTAGAGGCTAGCCTAGAAAAGTGGCTCATATCTCGGAACGACTAGCACAAAACTTGGGAAATTAGGTCATAATTACACAAAATAAGGCTTATGAGTGTGGTTATGGCCTCATAACCACGTGTAGGGCATGTCAAGGGTGCAGTTATTGAGTTAGGTCAGTGAAAAAGGGTTCCAGCTCAGGGATTGATCACATGGGGTGGTTATCTAGATCCTGAGTGGTTTGTAGTCCTTGAGGGATGTTAGGAATATTTCAGTTTGTAGTCCCCACTTCCATCAATGGAACTTGGAGGTTGGGTCATGTAATAGTAACACTCATCTCAGATTTACCCTGGAGTGCTTGTAAAATCAAGTAAATGCGGGGTGGGTGGTTATAGGTTGGTATCATAGCTTCCAGGTTCAAACTGTTGGACTAGATGGGAAAGATGTGATTGTTATACATGCATGTCAGTCGTATGCATGCATTGTGGTGGATATGGTTGTCATGTATATAGTTGGTGTTATAGTTAGAGTTATCATACATGATGTCGATATATTGATATGTTGGTGTCATTATATATACATGTATATCGTGCTAATCTGGACTGATTTGTGCAGACTAGATAGCCTCCCCTGACCTTCACTAAGGTACGATTTTGATTATGTCTATATTTGGTTTATATAACATGGTATGTTTGTAGGAAGAATAATATTAAATATGACGAGAAAAATGGTGGATTATCGTTCATGTGATTCTCCTTATGGATCAACTAAGTAGCAAGGAGATGAGTACTGTCCTGATATAGAAGATAGACTGAGAAGTCTCAACGAAGAAATCAAAAGTTGTAAGGTAGATAATGACAAGATAATTGAGTCACAGGAAATACTTTTTAAAGCTTAGTAAAATTAAGTAAAGGATAATGCAGTGATCCTTCATAGCTTATTGGATTTGCGGAGATAGGGACAACTAAGGATCAACCATGGATAGGAGGAGAGGACTAATGAGGCATATGGTAGTAGGTCTCGATTAGGACAAATGTTGGATAAGGATGATACAGTCAGAGGTGGTAGATGTTTGAATACACCTGACAAGAGAGGTAGTGCTTATGGGTTCTATTTTATTTCTGGTTCAGAGAGACATCATTGTCATCACCACCATCATCCTTATGGAGAGATGAAGAAATTGGAAGATGTAGAATCATGGCTGCTTGGGATGAAGAAGTTATTCAAATTACATGATTATACAAAGAATATTAAATTCGAGATAGTTATTTTTAGTATGAAAGGAAAAGCATATATCTTGTGGGAAGACGTGAAGTGTGTCAGAGGAATCAAGATAGAAGAGTTAAGTTGGCATGAGTTTAAAAGAATCTTCAGGAAGAAGTACTTGTTCGAGAGATATTATGCTAGAAAGGCCAACGAGTTCTATGAGTTGAAGATGGGTTTTATGACAAATGAAGAGTACACGATGAAGTTTCTGGAGTTGTTGAGTTATGTGCCTTACCTGAAGGATGAGAAGATGAAGGTTCAAAGGTTCATTAGTGGACTGCCATTAGAATTCAAAATTGGGTTGAGTATGATGAGCCTCACTCACTGGGGGAAGTAATTGGGAAGTTGAAGCATTTTTATGAGCAGTTGAAGCATAAGTCTCAGCCTAAGTGAGATTGGAAAGGGAATTAGAAAGAAAAAGGAAAATGTCCTCAGAAGACCTCAAGATACGGGTTTGAAATAAAATGTGGCTCCTTACAAGAAGTTCAATGCATCTGAGAAGGGACATGGATCTCAACCTAGAGAACAACATAATAAAGCGGTGGTAGAGAACCTTTGTAGTGTTTGATTTGTGGTAAGGATCATTGTAAGAAGGATTGTCCATTGTACCAGGGTTCCATACCTCAGATCTACGATGCTCAGGAGGCACATATAATTGGGGATGTTGGTAAGAGAATTCCTTGGATTTATGCGCACTTGATAACAAGTAGACAAATCATTAGACATTCATTATTGATATGGTAGGTAATCTTTCTGATTGAGTTATTTCCATTTTGATTTACCCTGGATATAATTATAGTCATGTTAGTCCTGACCTGGTGGATAAGTGTGGCTTGAGTAAATAAGTGCATGCAGAGTCTTTGTTGGTGCAGTTGGCTACATGGACCAAGAAAAGAGTTCATCATTGGGTGAGAGCTTGTGCATTTGAGCTAAATGGTATGCCTACATTAACACATATAAATGTGCTTCCATTGGGTTAATATATCATGCTTTTGGGCATGTATATGTCATTCACTCATAGGACCAAGGTAGACTGCTATGAGAAGGCTATTGCGTGCCTAGATGATGACGGGGAGAGGAGAGTATTGAAGGGAAAGAAGAAGCCTACATAAGTGAGAATGGTTATAACTATGTGGGAAAAGCGTAGTTGTAGGAAAGGGTTTGTATTGTTTCAATGCATGTTTCCAGTGATAAAGGGAAGGATGTGGAGGATGAGGAATTCTTGAAGAGGTATGTTATTTTGCAACAATTTTAGGATGTGTTTCTAGCATATATTTCAGAGTTACTACCTTATAGGGAAGTGCATCTCTCTATTGAGTTGGTACCGGGAGCAACACCAACATCAAAGACACTGTAGAGGATGAGCACTCCAGAGTTGGTGGAATAGAAGTTGCAGCTTAAAGAAATGCTTGATATAGCATACATAAGGCCAAGTGTGTCACCTTGGGGTGTACTAGTGTTGTTTGTAAATAAGAAGGATGGTACTCTCAGATTTTACATTGATTACAAGAAGTTTAACAAGGTGACTATCATGAATAGATATCCATTGTTATGGATTGATGACTTGTTTGGTCAGTTGAAGGGAGAAACAATGTTCTCGAAGATTGATTTGAGATTAGGATATCATCAAGTGCGCATCAAAGAATAAGATATCTACAAGACTACATTCCGAACCAGGTATGGGAATTTTGAGTTTGTGGTCGTTCCTTTTGGTCTTACTAATACTCCAACCACCTTTATGTGCTTGATGAACAATGTGTTGCATCATTATCTAGACAAGTTTGTGATAATGTTCATTGATGATATATTGATATATTCTAAGAATGAGAAAGAACATGCATAACACGTGGCAACAATATTGAGATTGTAAAGAGAGCATCAATTGTATGCCAAGCTTAGTAAGTGTAGTTTCTTTCAAACTCAGGTTCATTACTTGGGGAATGTTGTTTCCAAGGAGAGTATAACAATGGACCCATAAAATATTAAATCTAGCATGGATTGGCTAGCTCCTAGGAATGTGGATGAGGTCAAATCATTTATGGGACTAACAATTTATTATAGGAGGTTCATTAGGAACTTCTCATGGATTTCCTATCCCATTACAACTATGTAGAGAAAAGGAAAGAAGGTTGAATGGACTAAGGAGTGTGTAACTAGTTTTGAGTAGTTGAAGCAGTTGCTTACAAATTCTCTAGCCTTGAATGTTGCAGATCCAAATAAAGAGATTGTGGTTTGTACATATGATTGCAAGAGAGGACTTGGTGGAGTCCTGATGCAAGAAGAGCAGGTGGTATGCTGAGTCAAGGAAGTTGAATGAGCACAAGTAGAACTATGTGACTCATGATCTTGTGTTGGAAGCTATCATTCATGCCTTGAATACGTGAAGCATTATCTTCTTGGTAGGAGGTTTATTCTGATGAGTGATAATAATGGAATCAGGTATTTGTTTGACCAACCCAATCTAGATTCCAAGCAAGCTAGATGGTTGGCTACTCTCAACGAGTTTGACTTTGAGATTAGGTACATCAAGGGCAAGGAGAATAGGGTTGTAGATTCTCTCAGTAGGAGAGTGCAGGTGAATCCTATTTCAACTGTGAGCTCTTATGGGACAAATTTGTAGGAGAAAAAATTGTGGGCAGGGAAACATGATGACATGTATAAGCAGCTGAAGCACAAGTTGCAATAACATGGTGAAGGTGATAGGGGTGAGGAGTATCACCTCATGGAAGATGGCTTGGTTAGATTCATGAACATGATTTATATATGTGCTAGATAACAATGAGACCAAGAAGCTTAACTTTAGGTCATTTCATGTCAATCCATATTCAGGTCACCCATGATATCATAAGAAATTGACTGCAGTTAGGTTCTATCATTGGTTGAACTTGAAGAATGAAATGGATGAGTTTGTTACTAGATGTATGGGCTATTAGCAAGTAAAAGCAAGGTGTAAGCATCCAACTGGTTTATTGCAGCCTATTCTAATTCCAGAGTGGAAATGGAAGGTCATTTCCATGGAATTCATTACAATTTTATCAAGGGCATCGAAGCAACATGATTCCATCATGGTTGTGGTTGACAGGTTGAGTAAGGTAGCTCACTTCATTGTAGTTAAGTCTACTAATTCATCTAGTGAGATATATCATATCTTCATCAGGGAGATAGTGAGGCTGCATGGTGTTCCCAAGAAGGTCATATCAAACAGAGATGCCAAGTGCACTTCCAGGTTTTGGAAGGATTTGTTTGTAGGCATGGGGATAGAGTTGGTTTTCAGTACAACTTATCGTCCATAGACAAATGGATAAATAGAGAAGGTCAACATGATTATTGAGGACATGTTGAGGATCTATGTCATGCATCAACAGAGGAGGTGGGAGGAGTATCTTCCACTGATGGAGTTTTCTTATAGTAATGGGTGTTAGGAGTCCTTGAGGATGAGTCCATTTGAGGCTATTTATAGGAGGATTTGAAATACTCCTATCAAATGGAGTGATCTAGTGAACATGGTGTTGATTGGACCAGATATGTTAGCTAAGACGAAGCAGGAGATGCAAATTATTAAAAGGAGTTTAAAGGAACCATAGGATAGTCAAAATAGTTATTAAAATCAACATAGAGCATTCAAGGAGTTTCAGGATGGGGAGCATGTGTATTTTCACATCAAGCCCAAGAGAAGCTCTTTGAGGATTGGATCATGTGCCAAGTTGGCACCTTGGTATTGTGGGCCTTTTGAGATCCTTGAGAGGATTGGACTAGTGGCCTACAGACTTGCACTACCACCAACAATGAAAGTCCATGATGTTTTCCATGTTTCATTACTTAAGAGATATGTGCAAGATGTTGATCATGTGATTGATTGGTTTGTATTGTAGGTGGAACTAGAGGGAGAGTTCTAGCTAGAACCTCAATGCATATTACAACGGAAATAACTCATGCTATGGAACCGAGCAATAGAGCAAGTTAAAGTGCAGTGGAAGCACTTTGGGCCCGATGAAGGTACATGGGAGATGGATGATCAAATGCAGGCTTTGTATCCTTCATTATTTTCTAGTTCAAGAAAATGAGTTTTTGGTATGTGTATATATATGTATGGTTGTAAATACCACAATGAGCTATGTTATAAAACTCCAATAACCGTTTTGGTTTTGTTTTGTTTTCAGTAGGATGTCATTGTAAACACTGTTTCGAGCTATGTTTTGAAGCTCCATAGGCAGTATGTTTTGTTTTCAACAGTTTGTTGGTCATAGTTTTCATAGAACACCGAGGATGGTGTTATTCCAAGGGGGAGGGTTTTGTAATAGCCCTGGGTTAAGTTAATTTAATAAATGATAATAAAGGTAAAATAAGACCAAGGTCATGAGACACGTATTCTAATCCAAATGTTGGAAAGTTTATTTATGGTTATGGAAATTGGAAAAGGCATTGGCAAAGGCAAAGAGGCATTAATTAGAATTTAATCATGGGAAATAAAGGAAAATAGGATAAAAGGAAGGTGAAGAGACACAAATTTTCATGCTAAGGAAATTGAAATTGTCACGCGATTAGCAGGTGTTGCTAATTTGTAGGACAAATAATAGAGCTTGGCTTGGGAGAATCATATCTCTCTCAATTTTTAACCTTTTTGAGCTCAAGAAGAGCCTAGATGGGGGTTTTTGAGTGTCTTGGACTCAATGGAAGCCTTAGTTTTCTGATTTGATGATCCAGATTTAAATAGGAATGCAACAAATTACAGAGATAACCATAAACACAAAGATGCAGTGGAAATAATACTTCATTTCATTAATGTAAAATATTGAAATATGCTTACAAACAGAAATGGAAATAAACTAGCTAGGGCGATGGTAGCTTATCTCTGAGAAGAGATGTGGCGACTACATGCCTCTGAACTGTGTTACAATGAGGCTCGAAGGCCTATTTATTGTTGAGAAACAATGGAAGGCCCTAAACATCCAGAAACCTAACCCTAGAAGATGAAACTCCAAACTGTGGGCCCCGTTTGGGTAAATTGGTACATCAACCTCCTGGGGTCGTAACTTTGGCATATGATCTCCGTTTGACGTGCAAAATATCTCGTTAGAAAGATCTATCCGAGAACTACAACTTTGGGAAGATAAACTTCAGTCCATGGACCCATTTTGCTCCTAGTGTTCCCAAAAAACATCATTTAGGGCCTCAAAATGGCCCTGGAAGTTCAGGACCCAAAACACTCCCAAAAATAGTAAACTGTGCTACAATTAAGGAAACTGGAAAGTTGAAAGAAACAATGGTGGGGGTCCAAGTGGACTTGGCAGGTGGCCAACAATTTCCACCTGGATCATTCCTCCCCCCTTAGGAAGCAATGGTCCCCATTGCATTGAGTTCCTCCATGAGATGAGGAAACTTCTACTGAACTTGGTCCCTGGTGAGCCACTTGCCTTGGTGAAGGAGTTGGCCTACTTTGACAACTCAATACAGTTGGATATTCTGCTAGCGAGTGTGTTTGATCTGTGTGTCCATGATACGATCAGTTGCAGCTTGTTCCATGCAATCTGGATTTAACTCTATGGGTGTGAGCTGTTCTGCAATGTCGGATGTGTCTAGTAATGGTGGAAAGTATGGCCGAAGGTGGTCCACATTGAACACTGGGTGCATGCCAAGGAATGGGGGAATGCTGAGCTCAAATGCATTGTCTCCCACAACCTTTAAAATGGTGTAAGGACCATATCGGAGTAGTCTGAGTTTCCGATAGGCTTCGATAAGGTGTTACTTTTGCAAATGCAACCAGACTTTATCGCCCACCTAAAACTTGTGTGGCACCCGATGTTGATCATGTCGCTGCTTGTACTTGGCATTTGATTTCTCCATAATGTCATGGGCCTGTTGGCAAATATATTGGATGTGCTCAATGAAGCTGTTTGCCTTATCTATTTCGGACTGGACATGAGCAGAATCTGCATGAGTAGCTACAAATGGCATGGCCACATTAATGGGACATAGTGGGTGGAATCCCAAGCCCACCTGAAAAGGGCTATGGCCAGTCGAGCTGTGGAGAGCCCGATTGTAGATGTGCTGAACATAGGGGAGGCTCTCATTTCATGAATGTGGATGCTTTGAGTTGTACATGCATAGAATGTGTACGATCATCTTGTTGACAACCTCTATCTGGCCATCAGTTTGAGGATGGAAGGCTATGGAATTAGTGAGTTTGGTGTCCAACATCAACCAGAGATTGGACCAAAATGTACAGAGGAAACTACTGTCCTGATCTGAGATGATTGACTGTGGGATCCCAAAGTGTACCCACACTTGTTCAAAGAAGAGTTTAGCAGTGGCTTCTGCTGTGATATTCTTCTTGTTGGCCGCCATAATGGCCATCTTCGAGAACCTGTAGACGACCACAAAAACATAGTCATTTCCATGCTTAGTGGAAGGAAGGCCTGACATGTAATCCGTGGAGATGGATTCCCAAGGTTGACTAGGGGTAGGTAGTGTGGCATAGAGGCCTTGCTTCTTGATGGGCGGTTTGGCAATGGCACAGACAATGCATGATTTGATGTACTTCCCAACATCCTGTCGAAGATTCGGCCAATAGAAATACTTCTGCAGCACTACCATTATTTTCTCGACCCCGAAATGCCTAGTAGCCCGACTATAGTGTGCTTCCCAAATCATCTTGGCACGCTCGCATGAAGGAACACAAAGGTGACCCAGGTGGCATAACAGGGCATCCCGAAGGTGAAAATCTGGAACGTGCTGACCCTCTAAGAGTGTCTGGTATGTGTGGCTGAATTCTGGGTCACTTTTGTAGAGAAGTGGCCAATCAGAAGTCTCATGCCCACAAGAGTTGAGCACGGTGGTTAACGCCATGATCGGTGGTCGACTGAGGCAATATGCAACATTATTGGTGCTTCCCTTCTTATACTTGATATTCAAATGGAATTGTTGTAGGTATGTGGACCACTTCTGATGGCGATCATTTTGCAATTTCCCTTGGGTCTGTATGAACTGCAGGGGTCAGTGGTATGTGTGGATGACCGTTTCCTTCCCCAAAATGTAATGCTTCCATTGTCGGCAAGCCTGCACAATGGAATACATCACTTTGTCATAAGTGGGATACTTCCAAACTATGTCTAAAAGTGTCTCACTGTGATATGCCACTAGATGCCCCTATTGAGTAAGGATGGCCCCAATAGCATAGTCAAAGGCATCTGTCTTGACCTCAAATGGTTGTTGCAAGTCTGGTAATGCGAGAACTGGTGCCGAGAAGAGGCGATCTTTAAACTCTGTGAATGCCTTCCGTTGAGATTTAGACAAAAATAATTTTTCTTTCACTCCTCCCTTGGTGACTTGACTCAAGGGCCAAGTGATATGAGAAAATCCCAACATGAAAGCTGCGGAGCTCTGTAAGAGTGGTTGGAGATGGCCAATCCCAAATGACTTGGATCTTGGCTGGATCCACATGCACCCCTTTTTCATCGATAATGTATCCAAGATACAACCTGGGTCATGCCAAAAGTGCATTTATCCAAGTTGGCACGTAATTTGTGTTGCCACAGTGTTTGGAGAACCTGTCGGATGTGGTGGAGGTGCTCTTCCCAACTCTGGCTAAAGATCAGGATGTCATCCAAGTATACCACTACAAATGAGTTGGTGAATGGACACAAGATGCCATCCATTAGCCTCATGAAGGTTGAAGGAGCATTTGTCAATCCGAAAGGCATAACCAACCATTCGAAAAGGCCCTCCTTGGCTTTGAAGGCCAACCTTCTACACATTAGAGGGTTTGATTGGCACCTCATGATATCCTGACTTCAAATTGATCTTGCTAAAATATTTTGCCCCCTTCAATTAGTCCAGAAGGTCATCAATCCGTGGGATTGGGTACCTATTACGGACAGTGATCTTGTTCAGCACCTAATAGTCAATACAGAGTCTCCAAGTCCCATCCTTCTTCTGTACCAACATGATCGGGCTCCCACAGGGTGATGAACTCGGACGGATGTGACCTTTCTGCAACAGCTCCTGAATCTACCTCTTGATTTCATTGTTCTCCAGAATGGAGTGCCGATAGATTGGTCCATTGGGTAGCAGTGCACCTGGGGTCAGATCGATGGAGTGCTTGACCTAACAGTGCAGAGGAACCCCTACGGGGGAGGTGAAGATGTCCTCGTACTCCTCCACGACCTTGTCCATCTATAGTTGTCGTGCGGAGGGGCCCTGTCTGGAGGTCATGGCCACCATCTTCTTCTTTCCTTGAGGGCGTATCATCATGAAAACAAATTTCCCAACTTTGGAAATGAGCTTACTGCATTGTTTTGCAGTAACCAAAGAGATGGCGGTAGGCAGTGCTACCTCTGGTATCTTATACAACTTATTTCCCAAAGTAACAGTAACAACACGGGGCATTGATTCATACATAACATGTTGCTTCCACAATAATGGTTTTTGTAATAATACATCACATACTTCAAGGGGAGAAATGTCACACAATACCTCATCCGTGAAGGGCTTGATGTTGTATGGAAGGCGACACTGCTGGCTCACGTGAAGATCCCGTCCTTGGTGAAGCTACCTGATGGTGTATGGTTGTGGATGTGCTGTGGTCAGTAAGCCCAACCTCTTCACAACCTCTATTGAATTGAGGTTATTTTGGCTCCCGCTGTCGACAATGAACTATAGCGGGGAGCCCTTTACCCACACCTGGGAGTGGAAGAGACGCTCCTCCTCCTCTGGATCTTTGGGTTCCTCCTTCTGGATCTTCGTGGTGGAAACGGTGGCGTTGGGCTCCGCATCAGTAATCTACTTCCCTTTATCATTCCCCTTGTCGGGTTTTGACTCAGAGTCGGACATGCATATGATTCTGAAACCTTTAGCTCGACCACCAGTGACTGCTTGGCCCGACACTCACTTGTGTTGTGAGTGGAGCTCTTATGGAACTCACACCACTTTCCCGTGTCCTTTTTCGACTTCGTGGTGCTGTTCTTTGCTTGCAGCTTTGGCGCATCGTCTTGGGCCGCCTCGCCTTGGCTTTTTCCTTTGTTATGCAGTTTGGGGGCACCTTTCCCTTGCTTCAGATTCGCAGATCCAAAGTCTCGCTTCTTCTGTTTAAACTTTTGCTTGACCTTGACGACATACCGGTATGCCGTGTCGAGCGAGGGGATGTTCAAGAATTCTATTTCTTCCTGGATGTACTTGTGCAGGCAACCGCGGTATTTGAGTACCAATTGTTGCTCCGAGTCCTTGATACCCAACTTTATGCGAAGGGTATGAAAAATATTGGTAAATTCTAGCACATCTTGGTCCTTCCCTGCCACAGCATGGTCCACTTTATGTATTGATCCTCATAGCTTCCGACAGGGTAGTACTGCTCCTTGATGGCATTGTTTGGTCAATTTAGTGTCCTAAATTGTTCTACATAAATTATCAATTTGGGTATCATAAATTGATGAAGTGTAGTGCACTGTTTGTGCTAGCTAACCCTTCTTACTTCGTTGTTTGTATGTTTTATGTTGTTTTGGAGGTTTTTGGTCTTTTAATTCCTAATGATTTACAATGTAAATTATCAAAACTAAATCTAATTTTCTTAAAGACTGCTCAAAATCTAAAAAAAAAATGAAAATAGAGCTAAGAAGGATATGGAAACAAAGCTAAGAAGGAAATGAAAACAAAGTTTCTATTCTCATTTTACCATTATTTCCAAATCATGAATTAGAACTGAAAGTGATAATTGCAATTGATGTCTAACTAATTACAGAAATAAAACTAAATGAAATACTTGGTCACTCTGCCTCTCAATTTTGGGAGAAAGTCTCCTTGGGATGACATTTGAGTAATTCTGTACTTCATTAATCGAAGAGAAAGCAAATACAGAGATGCAGAAATAACTCATTGCATAGATGAAATGTCCAACCACTTAGTTAGGAATGAATTATCAACTTGAAGGGCTTTCCATAAACATTCATTAACACCATGAGTTAGTATTTTGAACTAAAAATGAAATGGCAAAGACAGTAAATGACACTGATCAATTTAATTGAGAATTTAAACTAGCAAAACAGTAAATGAAGTAAACTATACAACAATGTATCTTTATCATTTTTTTCAATCTTACTCCCATCTTGAAACAAGGTTAGTTTTTGATTGAAGAAACAAGATTACACTATTGAGTTCTATCTTCTCAACTACTGAAAAGAACTAAAAAGAAATCAAGCTAATGGAAACTGCTCTAAATTATAAACACTGTTAGTAAGAAAAATGATTATAAACACTGTTTCAGAAAGAAAATGATGAATTTATAGTTAACAAGAGGAAGAAAAATAAATAAAATAAAACCTCTTCAGTGCAGGGGCCCTCTGCAATTGATTAGGCTACGCTTGCTCAATCAACTCCAAGAAAACTCCTTCAGATGTTCATAAAAACACATGGTCTTCTCATATTAAAACAGGGACACAAAACGTCCAAAAATTACAGAGTCTAGAATTTTGATTTCACATAAAAACTATTACTATTACTGCTCCCTTCTTCGGTCCTTTACACAGGTATTTATAAGAGAAATCATATAACTGTTTGTGGAGAAAAGCATGCTACAACCAAACACATAGAAGACAGATATGTGGAATTTCTTCCTCGGATGTTGGAGAAATAAATCCAAGACATGGTGGCTGGTCGATTTGTTTGTACATGTGGCTGTTGGAGTCCGTAGGTACAGGTAGTTGCTCCGGATAACGCTTCCCATCACCGTGAAATGTATTAATTAACCATGAAACAGAGTCCTGTTACCCTCGGTCTCTTTGCGTTTGACTTATCCATTGATCGTAGTTTATTCCATCTTCTTTGTCGACTTGGGATGAATGAATAGGACAGAGTCCATGTCACGATGATTTCAGAGCTATCCATGTGGCTGGTTTCTCCTTTTGACACTTGGAACCTGTTAGAGCATGGAAGTAGCTGCAGAATGGGCTGTGTTCGTAGCTAATATACAAAAATTTATCCAAACAACAAAACATAAAAGCATAGCATGTGAATCACTAAATATCCTCCTCAAGACAGTATATACTAGTTATTGGTGATGAGAATGCATCTTTCTTATGGGAAAACAAAGAAAAGGAATGAGAAGAGTTGCTAGGGAAAGAGTAATTTTGAGTCTCAACAGGCATCCCGGAATGAATTCCAAGTGGGTGTCGCTGAAAATAGTGAGCCTATACTTTCATCCTTCTGCTCACAGTAGATTACCCACCAGTCCTTGAAGTGGGGGGCAACTTTGAGAAGAGAGAAAATACTCTTTTCCCTACTGGAAAAATCATGAACACAAAAATAAACCTATAGTAGATTTAACCATTTATCGACAACATCTGCGTATATTTGACCCTCGAATATGGGGATTTCGAAATTAACTTGTACCTTAAACGGTGTGGCGTTTCCACAGTAGCTGTTGGAAGCCAATGCGTCGCCCCTGAGTAGCCACTGAAGGATCTGGGCAAAGCTGTCCATCATCGCGTTCCTTTGTCGCTCGAGGGCTTCTTCGAGCAAGATTTTGATAGGATCTCTTGCCCCCTCGTCTTTCTTTTCATCTGCCATGGGAGGCCGTCGAGATTTGCGAGGCTGGTCTTGCAAAGGTTTGACCAGTTCAAGTCCTAACTCTTTATATCCTGACCTTGTTGGGGACATGCAAAGAAAAACAGAGAAAAAAGCAGACTGCTCTGATATCACTGATCTGAATTTAAATAGGAATGCAACAAATTATAGAGATAACCATAAACACAGAGATGTAGTGGAAATAATACTTCATTTCATTAATGTAAAATACTGAAATATGCTTACAACAGAAATGAAATAAACTAGCTAGGGCGATGGTAGCTTATCTCTGAGAAGATATGTGGCGGCTACATGCCTCTGAAATGTGTTACAATGAGGCTCAAAGGCCTATTTATTGTTAAGAAACAATGGAAAACCCTAAACATCCAAAAACCTAACCCTAGAAGATGAAACGCCAAACCGTGGGCCCCGTTTGGGTAAATTGGTACATCAACTTCCCGGGGTCATAACTTTGGCATACGATCTCCGTTTGACGTGCATAATATCTCGTTAGAAAGATCTATCCAAGAAATACAACTTTGGGAAGAGCAAAATTAGTCCATGGACCCATGTTGCTCCTAGTTTTCCCAAAAAACGTCATTTAGGGCCTCAAAACAGCTCTGGAAGTTCAGGACCCGAAAAACTGCTAAAAATAGTAAATTGTGCTATAATTAAGGAAACTGAAAAGATGAAAGAAATAATGGTGGGAGACCAAGTGGAATTGGTGGTTGGCCACCAATATCCATCTGGATCATTTGAGCACTTTATGTTGGACTTTTTTCATAATGAATTTTTTTAGTGCTAGAGGTAGAGTCGGTTTTGAAGCAGTTTGGAGGCATATTTGAGCATGGAGAGAGCCTAGTTAGAGGTTTTCCAACCTTCTAGTTTCATCTACAACAATTGTTACTTCTGTAGAGTATCTCTTTAAGTATTTTATCAATGTATTAAGGAGAGGATCCCTTTTTAACTCTTGTGAATTTAACCTATGATAAAGATTGTGTAGAAGATTACCATGATTACGTGGACAAAGTTAAGCGAGTCATTGAACAAATGCATCTAAGAGTACAAGTGCAGCTTTAGGACAACAAAGCAAAGTACAAATTAGTCCATGGAAAACATTGTGTTGCTTATGATTTTCAGGTGGAAAATCAAGTTTGGGTACAGCCAAGACTTCAAGTTGGAGTTTTTTGTAGCCAAAGAAAGTTGTTTTTGGAGAGAATGTTCAGATTCCATCCATCAAATTTTTTATTCCTGTATGTTTAGAATAATTTTGGTTTAATTATTGAGAAGAAGATAAGGGCTTCACTTAGAGGCAAGGTCGAGTCCCTTGATTGGAGATTTAAGGCACCAAGTCAAACATAACAAAAAGGATTGATATCGTTAAAGTTAATGATCTTTTACTCACTTATTTACTGATACAAGATAAACTTTTGGAGGTCCAAAAGTTCCTAGTGGGGAGGTATCATCCGGAGATAAAAAAATTGGCTCAAAAATGGAAGTGCTCGGAATCACCTGAAACTTGCTTCAAGTCATAGTGTTCATCGTCCTAATTCCAACAATGCTTGAATCGCCTCAATCCGATGTCATATGAAGAAATTATGACATTATGAAGTTTTGTCCAAACAAATTAAAATTCAATAGCAAGGTTGACTAGGTTGTTGACTAGGCAGTCCATATAGCTAACACCATCAAAGAGGTGAGCGGGAATCTCTAGACCTGGTCTAGACATTCACCATAAAATTGACGACAAGAGCTAAGCGGGAGGGGCAGGATACTTGGCCCTAGCCACAGGTCCCATCGACAACCATATGAATGTTACCTAGGAGCTTCGACAACGAGGGCAGGCAGTTAGTCCCAGACCCTAGCCACATTTCCACGATGTGACCACTCCCCGATGGAAAAGAAGATGAAGTTGGTGGGGGTGGATAGTTGGTCCTGGCTCCACGTGACCCAGTTTTTGCGCATAGGGGTTATTGGAAAAATTAGAGATGCAACAAATTGCACTTTTTGTGGCGTAAATCTTGTTGGTCCTCAGCAAAATTGTCACTTGGAGGACTAAGAAAAAGGGTGAAATTGTCACACAATTAGCAAGTGTTGCTAATTTGCAAGATAGATAATAGAGCATGGATTAGGAGAAGCATATCTTGCTCAATTTTTAACCTTTTTGAGCTCAGAGGGGCGAGCGGGAATCTCTAGCCCTAGTCTAGGCATTCACCATAAAATTTACAATAAGAGATAAGTGGGAGGAGTGAAGAGGGGTGAGTGAGATCTCTGGCCCTGGTCTAGGAATTCACCATAAAATTGACGACAAGAGCTAAGCGGGAGGGTCGGGGCACTTAGCCCTAGCCACAGGTCCCATCAACAACCATATAAATGTTACCCAAGAGCTTAGACAGCGAGGGCAGGCAGTTAGTCCTAGACCCTAGCCACATTGCCACAACGTGACCACTCCCCGATGGAAAAGGAGCCAAAGTCGGTGGGGGCGGGTAGTTGGCCCTAACTCCACATGACCCAGTATTTGCGCATAGGGGTTATAGGAAAAAATAAAGATGCAACAAATTGCACATTTTGCGGTGGGAATCTTGTTGGTCTTGGGAAATATTGTCACTTGGAGGACTGAGAAAAAGGGTGAAATTGTCATGCGATTAGCATGTATTGCTAATTTGCAGGACAGATAATAGATCTAAGCTTAGGAGAAGCATATCTTGCTCAATTTTTAACCTTTTTGAGCTCAAGAAGAGCCTACATGGGGGTTTTTGAGTGTCCTAAACTCAATGGAAGCCTCAGTTTTGTGATTTGAGAACTTTATGTTGGAAATTTTTCTTAATGAATTCTTTTAGTGCTAGAGGTAGAGTTGGTTTTGAAGTAGTTTGGAGGCATATTTGAGCATGGAGAGAGCCTAGTTAGAGGTTTTCTAGCCTTTTAGTTTCATCTACAATAATTGTTACTTCTGTAGACTAGCTCTTTTAAGTATTTTATCAATGTATTAAGGAGATGAGCCATTTTTAACTCTTGGTTATTTTGGGTTGATTATGAGTCCAGTATGTCTATAGTTGTGTCAAGCACTCACTTATACAAGTGTTTCGATATGAAGCTTGTTTGTGAATTTAACCTATGATAAATATTTTGCAGAATATTACCATTATTATGTGGACAAAGTTAAGCAAGTCATTGAACAAATGCATCCAATGCATCTAAGAGTACTAGTGCAACTTTAGGACAACAAAGAAAGGTACAAATTAGTCCATAGAAAACATTGAGTTGCTTATGATTTTTAGGTGGAAAACCAAGTTTGGGTACAACTAGGACTTCAAGGTGGAGTTTTTTTGAGCCAAATAAAGTTGTTTTTGGAGAAAATGTTTAGATTCCATCCATCAAAGTTTTTATTCTTGTATGTTTATAAGAATTTTGGTTTAATTATTGACAGGAAGATAAGGACTTCATGTAGAGGCAAGGTGGAGTACCTTGATTGGAGATTTAAGGCACCAAGTCAAACAGAACAAAAATGATTTATATTGGTAAAGTTGATGACTTTTACTCACTTATTTACAGATACAAGGTAAACTTTTGGAGGTCCAAAAGTTCCTAGTGGGGAGGTATGATCTGGAGATCAAAAATAGGCACAAAAATGAAAGTGCTCGGAATCTCCTGAAACTTATGTCAAGTCGTAGTGTTCATCGTCCTGATTCCAACAATGCTTGAATCGACTCAATCCGACGTCGTATGAAGAAGTTATGACATTTTGAAGTTTTGTCCAAACAAATTAAAAGTCAATAGCAAGGTTGACTAGGTTGTTGACTAGGCAGTCCGTATAGCTGATGCCATCAACTGACTGTGTAGGGTGCGGTTAGCATTTGACCAATCGAGTCTTGAAACATGGCATGTTTGTACAGGTGGAAATTGGAGTGTTTTGGTTGGTTCGTATAGTTGTGAGGTGGCCCAATTAGAGGCCACCACATGGCCCTCTATGATTGTTCAAAAAATTTATAATGGTCCTGAAGGCCTCAATGAGGTTCGGCCCCTCGAGTTGCCACATAACAACTCTACGCTCTACCCTCACACCTCTATGTTGGTTCTTAACAACTATAGACCATGGGTTATATTTAAATTCAAAGTTTTCGGTGGTTGGGAGGAGGGGTCAAGCAGTGAACCCTGGCCCCTAGTCACATCCAACACACATGACCCCATGAGGAGTGAAGAGGGGTGAGCGGGTATCTCTAGCCCCGGTCTAGGAATTCACCATAAAATTGATGATAATAGCTAAGCAAAAGGGGTGGGGCACTTGGCCTTAGCCACAGGTCCCATCGACAACCATATGAATGTTACCTAGGAGCTTCGACAACGAGGGCAGGCAGTTAGTCCTTGTTGGGTGTGGAATCCCTCCAAGGCATGTTTTGGGGCTTAAAACCCAAGTTTTGACCAAGTCCATTGTAAAGACTCCACGAATTGTGGGCATGGAGCGCGAAGTCATAATAGAGTCACAGGGTTGTCCGCCCTTGGTTTTGTAATGTAATGTCAATTTGAAAGATCTACCCATGGTCCGAGGACCATGGGATTGTATAAATAGAGTGAGGCTCTAATCGAAGATAGATGGGAAAGGATGATGAGTCTAAGCAATTGATTGAGTCAAGGTGTAAGTCGTGTCTTTGGGTCGTAGAGTAGGAGAAGGCTCTGCAACTGAGTGCGCAGAGACCTAGTAGTCCGCAGTTGAGTGCGCGGACCCCTGCAGCTAAGTGCGCAAGGAAGGTCGAGTCTGTCACCGTTGAAGCATTAATAAAGAAAAGTTTTACCATATTTCTGTGTATCTTTTCCTGTTTTATGTATTACTGTTTATTTACTGTGCGAACTCATACGAATGCGTTGAATAAGTAAATATAATACAAGGCATCTGTTTACACGAAGATAACTAACTGTTATAAGAAGATAGGTAAATATCTTGGGCGTGACTCACTGACTGAGTACAGAGTGCTGCTCCAGCAGCGCGGAAGCCCCACAACCCCTGGTTAGGGCTGCGCGAAGGCGGGTATATCAGGGTGCGAAGACCAGGGAAATGCATGAAGTAACCTGCGCGAAGGGACTACTAATTGGACTCGAACAAAACCTCAGACATCTCAAGGGTGTGCAAACCTAGTTCCATCACCCCCCCATACTACTTTGGGTGAGACCTTAGTCCATGCTCCACAGACTGTTGTCGAAAGGGCCAGTAGTACAGGGATTTGTTTGGCTAATTAACTCCAAACCTAGGTCAGGCCCCAACAGGCCAACAAATGGTTGTGTTGTCGGGACCGAGATCTGCATAGAGATGTCTGATGTCGTATCATTGGAATCCATCTAAGAAAGGAATTGAAGATTGGTTGGATAGGAAGGTGCAAGCTCGATAGACTTATTGTTTGGACCCCAAAATTGGTGCGCAGATTGGAAGCATCAGAGGATAATATCGCGTGCGCTGTTAATCACTGGCTCAATCAAATTATAGGAGGATTCATCACTAAGTTCGTGGTAGACACTTTAGTCAGCTATAGCGAGGCAGAACGACGCTTCGTTAAAGGACCACGTGGTAAGTACGTTAAGTCTTTGAACACTTGGATTAAAATGCTACTGTGTGAAAAGCGGGTTATGTGAATAAATTGATGTTTGGGGCTACGCAAAGTGGGAGAATTTACAGAAACGAAGGTAGTGAAGAACTAGAAACTAGCCCCTTGATTTCACCTCTGCGAGGGGATGGGGAAGAGCTCGTGAAGGTCTCACCAAGAAGTGTGATAAATTTGATAAGACAAAGGATTCCGCGCATACCACCCCCACCCACACCACTGCCAATTTCACCGTCTTCACCCCCATCTTCACCCATACCACCTCTGCAACCACCGTTAGTCAATATGGAAAGTGCGATAAAGTTGCCAGTGTTCAAGGTAGTAGGAAATGAGGATTTGGACCAGTTTTAGTTCATGATAAAAGTTGTATGGGAAGTGCAGGGAGTTACGGATGACAATATAAAGAAAGCAACGTTGGTCAGTGCTCTGCAGGATTGTGCATTGACCTGGTACATTAAGCATTCCAATGACAATCCGAATGTGGGGATCGCGGATACCCAAATTGCACTAAACAAAGAATTTAGTAGGCCAAAGTCAGTGGTGCAGTTGATTATTGGGTTCAAGGAAATCACAATGCTACTAGGCGAGATTCCTTGGGAGTTGGATCAGAGGCTGAAGTGCACAATTCGCGAAGCTAACATGACTTTGACGGATGGACAACACCGCGAATGGTTTGTAGCATCGCTAACACGACATTTAAGGAACACACTGTCACAACATAGATTAATGACTCAGGCTGAGGCCTTGGAGATCGTGATGAGACTGCATGAAACCCCGATACAAGATCCTAACCTAGGAGTTCAGCAGATCCATGCACAGTTGAAAAACTTGTGCCTTGAGATGCAGAGTCTAAAACAAGACAGGACAACTCGCCCAGAAGTGCGCGACGAGGTATGGTGCGTAAAGTGAAAGGGTCAGGGCCATGATAAGGACCACTGCTCGTTGTTCGTGAATTATCTCGCAGGAGGAGGACCAATGCCATTGAGACCAGAGTCACAAGCAGGAACTAGCGCGACGCCTGCATTATGGCGCGCGATTTGTCAAATAGGGGGAAAGCATGCAACAAACAACTGCCATCTATTGCAGAAGTACACACAAAATTCACAACATTTGTTCTGTAATTTCTGTAGATCAGTGGGACATGATGAATGCACCTGTAGGAGTTATGAAATGATGATGGATAGGAATCCCACCTATAGAGTTTAGGCTGAAGCGCGGCCCCTTGACCATAACGCAAGAATGGTGCGAGCCAGATTTTAAAGGTGTGAATGAGGTCGAGGTGGAGGGGGACCTGGAAGAGGTCGCAGACAGTTGATATGTTACAATTGCGGAGGGCCAAGACATTATGCCTGCAATTGTATGAATCCGATGCGTCCGTCATGAATGTATTGTACATTGTTTGATCATGAGACGGAGGATTGCCCCACACTAATAGCGAGGCTGCGCGATAAAGGAGCGCTCCAACCTCCCCTGACTCAGAACCTACAAATGATGAGGTCTGAGCTGCGCGAGGAAGACCCCAATGTGAACATTATGCTCCAAAGTCGAATTACAACAGGGGATGATAAAGGCAAGCATCCTAAAGATAGTACTTGGGTTCGCAAGGCTTCGACGAAAGAGCTAGAGTTTGATTTGGAGAACGCTAAGGAAACCTTCATGGAAGCTAGGAAGAGCTTCGTTGATGCCTCCACTTCAGGAAGCAAAGACAGACCAGAGTTGGAAATGGACCCATCGATGCTCACAACGTTCCTGGAAACATGCATGAAGCTGCTGCGCGATAGCAAGGCTGTAAATGGATTGCATGAACTTATAACTAGATGCGCTGGGACCGCGCCAGGAGAACCACGCATAGTGCGGAAGATTGGAAAGCACGCAACGAGGACGGGAAGGGAGATGATATTGACCACACAAATTGGAGAATATGAGATGGACTAAGTGATTTTGGAGCTAGGATTAGATGTGAACGTTCTGCCGAAGCAAACATGGGAGTGTATGGGAAGGCCTACGATGCAATGGTCTCCTATCCAACCGCGAATGGTGAACCAGCAAAAGATCCTACCAATGGGAAGATTGTAGGGGATCATCGTGGATATCGAAGGAGCAAGTGTGTTTGCATATTTTGAAGTGATAGAGATTGTTGATGATAGCAATCCCTACCCCCCGCTATTAGGGATAGATTGGGACACTGACATGAATGGGGTGATAAAGTTGAAGAAGCGCAAGATGATTTTTGAGAAAAAGTCTCTGCGCGTAGTTGTACCTTTGGACCTTGCACAAGGATCATGCTACACGGAGCCAGTGCGTGACTACGACAGCGACGACGACTTGGACTACATCTACAAGATAACCATGCGAGAGAAAGATTGGGTAATTCCAACCGCAGATGGACGAATCTCATGGGAGCGCGAAAGCTCTTGTACATCGGATTCTGATGAAGAGATGGAGCGATGGTAGAACCAGTTACACGAGGTAACCATGTTGAACTGTAACATGGTGACGAGATCGCTGCACTGCATATCAATGGAGGTAAGGGATCTACCTACATATGATTGGTTAAGTGAGGTAGATGACTTCTTGAATAGATTTGAAAGAGAGGTGCTGGAACAACAACGCTTCGAGGCTTTGAAATGGGTACTGCGCGCTAAACCCACGAGGTGGTGGGGTACACACCAAGGAAGCTTTGAGGACTAGCACGAATGCAGGAGAATGATGTGCATACAGTTTGGGAAGCCTCAGATGTGATTCACAGACAAGAAGGCCAAAAGGAGCGATCCTCGCATGCACCTTTCCAGATGGGTGCAGGCATATGTTACAAAACCTGCACGAATGCATACAGAGTTTGCATTAAGAAAAACAGTCAGTAAGCATGTGCGGGTGAGGCAATTGCTCGAAGGACCTCTCAAGTTGGAACAACAGAGTATGGGAAGAGTGGGTGGGCAGAAATTTATCCAACACAGAAGCCTTTGAAGAAGTATGCGAAGTGCTGAACAAGGTACACAATGCGGAGTGGAATGATTGGGACTGGCGCGTACTAACTGTTCTGTGGGCTTATAGGACAATGTGCAAGAAACTGACAGAGTAGGCACCTCCGAGACTGGAGTATGGAACAAATGCTGTAATCCCCATAGAGTATAAAATGACTAGTTCACACATAGCAGCGCCAGTAGATATGACGGCTCGTGAAGCCTTGGAAGAAGGGATCGTGTAGCTGAACGAAGTAAAACATTTGGGACCTAAGGAAGAATTCCGACAGGATGATTTTAGGCTCCAAGAACTTATGAGGGAAAGGGTGTGATTAAGGGAGAAAAGTGCTATGGTGGAAGCAAAAGTCAAGAAGTTTGAGAACGAGATAAAGGAAGATTTTCTCGATAAAAAGACCAGGGTGCTAAAACAGGGTGCGCACGATTAAGTTGATGAGTTTGGGGACTACTGCCGAGAGTCGATCAGCCTGATGCCTTGGATTGGACTGCATATTACTAAGCGGATCAACAATGGTGGCGTGTTGCAGATGGTAAAGCGCGCGACGCAACCAATAACAATAAAAGGTGGATGTTTTCCAGGAGAAGTGATGGATCGCTGATCAAAACCCTATACCGGTGGCGCAACCACTTGCCTAACTGTGGGAAGTACAAGTGTTAGTGTTCCAGGTAGTTGAAAGGAGGCACGAGACTCTAAACTACTCTACCGGGGGCTGTGCGATGTCGGAACTACGCGCAGGAGCAAAGGTCCGCGACCGCGCAAGGGGGGCTGCGCTGCCACGCGGGTCGGCTGGAAAGTGATCGTTGGAGTCACTATTCACGATGGGATGCTCAACTTGGGACCAAATGGAGCGGGCGACAAGCATTTAAGCGGTAGCAAAAGTGCAGGAGGTGCAAGACGCTGCCCAGACAGCCGAAGAACAGAAAAAGGCTGCAACAGTAGCAGTAGCACAAGAGGCAGTCGAGAAGGCGCGTGATGGCCAAAAGTCACCTTCGCATGGGCAGGAGAAATAAATGGAAGCAGAGGAAGAGGAGGGTAGCACGAACTCACAAAGAACGTCAACACAACTGAAGCACCAGCGCCCGAGCGAGTGGACGGGGCTGCGCAAGAAGGTCAAAGCATCGAAGTTTTTTATCAACCTGATCACCCTTATGGAGGTGGATTTGCACGACATAGGAGAAATGGTGCGCGATGTCACCTTTGAGGCCCTCCAAAACTTCATGCAGGAGAACCAGATTGTGTTGGGGGCCCTCTGAGCACAGCTTCGGGAGTTGCAGGTGCGCACTCCTCAGGCTGGTACCCTTTCGACTAGCCTCACAGTAGGGACAACTGCAACCGATCAGATGCTGCGCGCTCTGACAACAAACACAATAGTGATGCCTGAAGGGGCACTAGTTACACCAAATGAAGCTGACAGGCCTATGGTTAGCACATTGAAAGGCATTGAGATCAACATGGTTGCGCTCCCGCAGGAGACTCTCTATGTGGTGCAGGATGGGATTACTGTAGAACTGCGGGCTAGGGAGAGCTGCCCATTGCATGTGTTGAGCGAGCAAAAGATCAACATGGAGTAGTTGAGCTTACAGCGTGACAAAGTGGTGTCATAGAATAGGCAGATGGTACAGGTACTGGAAGAAGCCTGCTAGATGGTCCTTGAGCTGGCCATCCCAACAGACACACCAGTAGAGGCGCGCATCCACAGATTAGCCGCAGGGGTGCACGAGAAGAAATGAACAAGGTTCAGCTGGAGCTAAACCTTCAAATAGCAAAGCTGTGGTTGAAGGCGCAACCATCCACCCCTCCAGAAGTCAGAGAACAACGCACCAATGCTATTACATCAGGGATGGAAGAAATCAACAGTGCAGTAAGGGACTGCACCAAAATGTTGGAGGAGTCATTCGAGGTCCTCACTAATCTGCAGGAGGACCCTAACATCCAGCATTTAGAGACAGAGGTGCGTGAGATCCAGCAGTAGTACGACAGTGTCAAAGGGACTGTGCAGACGGTGGCCGTCACTCAGAGGCTCGCGCGAATGCAACAAGCCAAAGCGCTGAAAGAGCAAGTGGACACCGCATGCATTGAGAAGTAGTTCTGAAGGCGCACGGTCAACCTTGGATTGACGAGGCCTTTGTCATTACAAGAACAATTGAAGGCAAGCTTGCACAAATGCAGGGGATGCATGAACAGATCTAGGGAAGCAGTTCCAACACTGTGGTCTCGGAACAATGTGTACAGGAGATTTAACAGGGAGCCGCTCAGTGCACTACCGACTTTGCAGCTGCTCGAGCAGAGTTGAAAGTAACTCTATGCCTGGATCAGGCCCAAACAAGCCAACAATCTTGGACTTTGGTCACATTGCCACGACGTGACCACTCCCCAATGGAAAAGGAGCCAATGTGGGTGGGGGCGGGCAGTTGGCCCTGGCTCCATGTGACCCAGTTTTTGCGCATAGGGGTTATTGGAAAAATTAAAGATGCAACAAATTGCACTTTTTGCGGCGGGAATCTTATTGGTCTTGGGAAGAATTGTCACTTGGAGGATTGAGAAAAAGGGTGAAATTGTCATGCGATTAGAAACTGTTGCTAATTTGCAGGACAGATAATAGAGCTTGGCTTAGGAGAAGCATATCTTGCTCAATTTTTAACCTTTTTGAGCTCAAGAAGAGCCTACATGGGGGTTTTTGAGTGTCCTGGACTCAATGGAAGCCTCAGTTTTATGATTTGAGAACTTTATGTTGGACTCTTTTCATAATGAATTCTTTTAGTGCTGTAGGCAGAGTCAGTTTTGAAGCAGTTTGGAGGCATATTTAAGCATGGAGAGAGCCTAGTTAGAGGCTTTCCAGCCTTCTAGTTTCATCTACAACAATTGTTACTTTTGTAGAGTAGCTCTGTTAAGTATTTTTTCAATGTATTAAGGAGAGGAGCCCTTTTTAACTCTTGGTTATTTTGGGTTGATTATGAGTCCAATATGTCTACAGTTGTGTCAAGCACTCACTTATGCAAGTGTTTCTATATGAAGTTTGTTTGTGAATTTAACCTATGATAAATATTGTGCAAAACATTACCATGATTATGTGGACAAAGTTAAGCAATTCATTGAACAAATGCATCCAATTCATATAAGAGTACAAGTGCTGCTTTAGGACAACAAAGCAAATTACAAGTCAATCCATGGAAAACATTGAGTTGCTTATGATTTTCAAGTGGAAAATCAAGTTTGGGTACAACCAGGACTTCAAGGTGGAGTTTTTTTGAGCCAAAGAAAGTTGATTTTGGAGAGAATGTTTAGATTCCATCCATCAAAGTTTTTGTTCCTGTATGTTTAGAATAATTTTGTTTTAATTATTGACAGGAAGATAAGGACTTCATGTAGAGGCAAGGTGGAGTACCTTGATTGGAGATTTAAGGCACCAAGTCATACATAACAAAAAGGATTGATATCAGTAAAGTTAATGAGATTTTACTCACTTATTTACTGATACAAGATAAAATTTTGGAGGCCCAAAAGTTCCTAGCGAGGAGGTATGATCCAAAGATAAAAAATAGGCTAAAAAATGGAAGTTCTCAGAATCTCCTGAAACTTGCATCAAGTCGTAGTGTTCATCATCTTGATTCCAACGATGCTTGAATCACCTCAATCTGACATCATATGAAGTAGTTATGACATTCTGAAGGTTTGTCCAAACAACTTAAAAGTCAATAGTAAGGTTGACTAGGCTGTTGACTAGGCAGTCCATATAGCTGACGCCATCAACTAACTGTGTAGGGTGCAATTAGCATTGGACAAATCGGGTCTTGAAACGTGGCATGTTTGTACAGGTGGAAATTGGCGTGTTTTGGTTGGTTCGTACAGTTGTGAGGTGGCCCAATTAGAGGTCACCACATGGCCCTCTATGATTGTTCAAAAAAATTATAATGGTATCGAAGGCCTCAATGAGGTTCCCCCTCGACTTGCCACATAAAAACTCTACGCTCTACCCTCACACCTCTATGTTGGTTCTTAACAACTATAGGCCATAGGTTATATTTAAATTCAAAGTTTTTGGTGGTTGGGAGGAGGGGTCGGGTAGTGAACCCTGGCCCCTGGTCACATCCAACACACATGACCCCATGAGGAGTGAAGAGGGGTGAGCGAGAATCTCTAGCCCTGGTCTAGGAATTCACCATAAAATTGATGACAAGAGCTAAGCGGGAGGGGCGGGGCACTTGGCCCTAGCTACAGGTCCGATTAACAACCATATGAATTTCAGCGAGGAGCTTCGGCAGCGAGGTCAGGCAGTTAGTCCCAGACCTTAGCCACATTGCCACGACGTGACCACTCCCCGAAGGAAAATGAGTTAAAGTGGATGGGGGCAGAAATTTGGCCGTGGCTCCATGTGACCCAGTTTTTGCGCATAGGGGTTATTGGAAAAATTAAAGATGCAAAATATTGCACTTTTTGTGGTGGGAATCTTGTTGGTCCTAGGCAAAATTGTCACTTGGAGGACTAAGAAAAAGGGTGAAATTGTCACGCGATTATCAGGTGTTGCTAATTTGCAAGACAGATAATGGAGCTTGGCTTAGGAGAAGCATATCTTGCTCAATTTTTAACCTTTTTGAGCTCAAGAAGAGCCTAAATGGGGGTTTTTGAGTGTCCTAGACTCAATGGAAGCCTCAGTTTTCTGATTTGAACACTTTATCTTGGACTTTTTTCATAATGAATTCTTTTAGTGCTAGAGGCAGAGTCGGTTTTGAAGAAGTTTGGAGGCATATTTGAGCATGAAGAGAGCCTAGTTAGAGGTTTTTCAGCCTTTTAGTTTCATCTACAACAATTTTTAATTCTGTAGAGTAGCTCTTTTAAGTATTTTCTCAATGTATTGTAGAGCCTCTAACTTGCACCTAATTACCTATCATTACCTACAGCTTTTCCTCACTTATCCCTCTCTTTTGCCCTATTTTCCTCATAAACCTACCCAGATCATTACATTTGATGTCTTTAAGCATGATTGGTTAACTTTGCTAATGTTTGACTGTTTGTCTAGATTTTTGACATATGCACAGAGATTCCGCAGCTGTCTGGCAATTCCGCAGCCATTCAACAATTCCGCAGCTATCTAGTCATTCCGCAGCCTTTTCATTGATCTCTATGTTCCACGTGTCATTTTGAAAAACGAATCACATGGGCACGTGGGAATGAAGGTGTTAAAGGTTCCTATGCTATTGGTTCGGTCAGCAACGCCACGCACACCTCCGGTCAACGTGGATCAAACTTCGGTCAACAAAGCCAGCTCAAACGGTGCTGCGTGAGCTGAAAGGTCACGTCACTCCAGATGGCGATTCCTCCACGCTACGCAGGTTATGGAAGACAGGATCCAACCTTGGATTCAACCTCCATGACGACCGTACCCTCCAGATAACACACGGACCTGTTTACGTGTTGCTGTACCATTTAATTAGCATGACTGTCAGTTAATTTCTAGTTTCATGTTTTACGCAGTAGGCAGTTGTTCATACGCCTATAAAATCCAGCGTCTGCGTACGCTTAAGGATTAGTTTTTAGTTGCTGTGTTTATGTAATTGCTGCAATTTTAGTGTATACAGAAACTCTGTTTTAAAGCTGCTGTTTCAGCACTTTTTACTGTAATTTCTGCATATGAGTTAATAGAAGACTGTGCTGTTTTGACTTCAAGTAGCTGATCTTTCCTTGGGTTTTGTGGATGGAGGGCCCCCATTCATAACAACCTTTGTACAGTAAATTTACCTTTATGTTCTTGCCATTTCCTTCTTTTGAATTCAGCAATTTTCCTTTTCTTTAAAACATGTACAGTTTTGATTTACTTTCACTGTCATTTCATTTCCAGCATTTACTTTAACTGATCAGGATTGTTTTCTGCAGGTGTTAGCCCGGGATTGTGTGTCTTTGTTGTATTTGCTTTATCTCTAATGGTATTTTCAGTTGTCATATTCATAGTTGCTGCCTTTACTCTGTTTTTCTAGCTTGATTTCTAGTTTAGTTTCTCAAGTTGTATGCTAACATATTGATGGTCTCCTTATCATAAGTTGTTCATCTTTAAGAGATCAGAATACTAATAAAGTACAGCTTGTTTTGAGTAGTTTTTGACTTATATCACTAACTCTTTCTTCACTTGTTACACATTACAATGTATGTTGGAAGCAGAATGTTGGAGAAAGGCACAGTGGTGTTATAATTTGTCATCTTAGAGCTCGATTACTTTTTAGACTTATATCTAACTACTTCTTAATCGTGTTTCACATAGTACTATATGTTGGAAGCAGAGTGTTAGGAAGAGATGAACATTATAATTGGTCTTTAAAGTGGTTTTTCTTAACTTTTTATTGCAACAACATGAGTAGTGACTAGTGCCATTAGAAAGTGGTTCTTTGCTTTCTGTTTCATTTCAACTTATTTCTTTCAAGCTCTTTCTTTGCAAGTTTAGAAGGTAGTTAAAAATCACCAGTAACACACACTCACTCATTTAGAAATCACCTTACACACACTATCACTCATCTGTTTATAAAACCTCCATTCCATCTTAGGAAGATAAATTGACCACAAACAACACCCCCAAACGACAAAAAGATCTAAGAGGTTGCTTAAGTACATATAGTACACCTTCACTTCATCAGCTTATGAGCCCCGGGTTGACAATTTATGATAGCAATTTAGACAACACTAAATTGACTAAACATTTTGGCGCCGTTGCCGGGGAAGTGAAATTAAGTAGCCATATTCTTAGAAAAAAAAAACATAAAATTTCAAGGAAAGAAGTTGATAACCTATCAAAGTATGCTTTCCTCTTTCACTTCAAAGTGATCTGGAGGATCAGAAAAGAGAAAGTTATTGATTTAGTAGTTTCTTGAGTATGTTCTCTTCTTGCACCTAGAGTGACCTGGAAGATCAGAAAAAGGACTATTAACTTGACTTGAAGAAAAAT
Source organism: Pinus tabuliformis (assembly GCA_031772625.1). Lineage (NCBI taxonomy): Eukaryota > Viridiplantae > Streptophyta > Pinopsida > Pinales > Pinaceae > Pinus > Pinus tabuliformis. The sequence goes on along the minus strand of CM062808.1, from coordinate 369,394,732 downwards.
AATAATAAAAAAAAAAATGACATGCATAGAGCTAGAGATTCTAGGGGAAGGTTTTTAGCTAGAGCTCGAAGTTCAATTTTTACAAGTCCATCTGCTTCAAGGGATAGACAAGAGACACCTCCCTCATCTCCAACCGACACTCCTAGCCCTAGAATTCCTGGAATTCAAGAGCCAAGAATTGACTCTCCCACACCTTCTATTGAATTTGAGCCAGGAAGAGACCCTTCTCTTTCTCCTACAGAAAGACCAATTGTAATTGAGGAAGTAGAATCATCTGAAGAAGAAGGGGAAATCTCTTCTCATTCACCCTTTGTAGAGGAACCAGAAGATTTTGAAATCCCTAGGGGAACCATCATGGCAGAGGAAGAAGGAGGTGGTAGAGGTAGAGGTAGAGGAGGAGGAGGAAATAACAACAACAATGGAGGAGGTAGAGGTCCCCTTGGAGGAGGAAATAGAGATGGGGATAACTCATTTGGGTTTCCCATTGTTAATGAGGATTCCCGAGCTACTATGAAAAACATATCGCCATCTGTCCTCCCAAATTTCCATGGGTTAAGGACTGAGGACCCTGAAACATTTTTATTTGAGTTTGAAGTTGTGTGTCGAACTTATGACTATCTGGATGACTCTCAGAAACTCAAATTGTTCCCTTCAACACTGAAAGATCAAGCTTTGAAATGGTTCATGGGGTTACTCACTCAATCCATTAGGTCTTGGGATGAGATGAAACAAACATTTTTGGATAGGTATTTGGACTATTGTATGCCTACTAATCATAAGGACGAGGTATTTAAAATGATACAAAGAGAAGATGAGAGCTTAGAAGATTTACTTGAAAGATTTCAATATAACTTGAAAAGAGCAAAAATGAGTAACTTGGATGAAGAGACCTTAAAAGCCCTCCTATTAAAAGCCATTAGGGATGAATGGATAGATATCTTGAACATGATGGGGAAAGGGGATATATCTCAACTTTCACTCAATGATATAGCAGAACTATGTATCCATCTCTCAAGGGGCAAATCAAAAACTCAAAAAGGGCCTAGAGATCCTTCTCTCCTTAGAGCAAATAAATCTGCAACGGGATCAGTAAGTAGGGCTGAAATCGGCAATATGCTTGATGAATTTAAAACTGACATCTTAGGGAGTCTTAGTGAACAGTTAGATACCCTTAAGATTCACAATAAACAAAAAGCAGAAGCTGAGGCTTTGGCCATTTTTTGCCCGAAATGTAGAAAGAAACATGCTTTAAGGGAATGTCCCTTGGATGCACACGTTGTAGAAACATGCGTAATTTGCTCAGAAACTCATGAGACCAAGGATTGTCCTTCAATTCCTGGCCTCAAAGCAGTCTTTCAAGAGGATCCAAATACACTTGAATCTCTCTGTTTTGTTGCAAGGAGACCTTGGCAAGGGCAACAGAATCAAGGGTTTAACAACTCTATGAATTTTCAAACCCAACCAAATTGGAATCCTTGGCAACAACCCTGGCCTCAACCTCAAAATCCTTTTCAAGCATGGATGCAAAGCATGCAAAATCCTTATGGGAGATTTGCTCAATTCTATCAATATCCTCCATCTTTTCAGAACCAGCAAGCTCCACAACTTCCAAATCAAGGTCAACAACTATCATTGCCATACCCTCAACAACAACAACCTCCTCCACAAAATCAAAATTCTCAACTCTTGCTTCAATCCCAACAGAAGTCAAATCAACTTCCCTCTCAGCCATTACCAAATCCCAATAATAGGAACCCTCAAAATGCTTACATGATGGAAGGTCAACCATTCCCTACCTATATGGTTGTTCCTCTCAATGAAGTACAACTCAGATCAGGTAGAATCCTAGATCAACCTTCTACAAATGTTCAACAGCCAAGCATTTCTGAGGAAGAATCTCTTAAAGTCAATAAGGGTTCTGAAGTATCACTTCAAAACCAAAATATCCAAAAAGAAAAAGAAAAAGAATCAACCCCCACAACTCCCATAGTTGAGCAACCTACATCTTTTGCTACACCTCCTTTTCCTGAAAGATTACAAATTGACAAAGGAGTGGAAAAGCAAATTTGGTTGCCTGACTATAATTTTCTAGATGAATTGAAGAATGTCTGTATCAAGATCCCCTTGTTACAAGCCATTAAGGAAATTTCCATTCTAGCAAAGACAATAAAGGAGTTGAGTTTGAAGAAAACAGGAAAGAGAACCAGAGATACCAAAAGGATACATCTGGTTGGAAAAATTGCAGACATTATGATGGGTAAGATTACCATGCAAAAGTATGTGGATCCCGGTAGCCCTATTGTCAAAACTCATATTAATGGGGTTGAAATCCCAAATACTTTGATTGACTTAGGAGCCGCTATCAACATCATGAGTAGACAGACCATGGATCAGTTAAAGCTTCCTAACCTTCTCTTTACACCTACTTTACTGCAACTTGCAGATCGATCAATCATTAAACCTGATGGTGTATTGGAAGACATTCCAGTCTCCCTAGACTCTTGGGAATATCCAGTTGATTTTATGATTTTAACTCCCAAGAACAATCTAGGAGGACATCCTCTTATCTTAGGAAGACCTTGGCTAGCAACAGCTGATGCTTTTATCAGTTGTAGGTCTGGAGACATGTATATATCAGATGGTAATTCCACCAAGAAATTCAACTTGTATCCTCCAGCAAAGGCAATAACAGAAATAGGAGAAGATGAGTGGGTCGATGATGAGGATACTATACAACCTGTTCTAACCATCTCTGAGATCGGTGAAGACAGTCAAATCCTAAATACATTAGAAAATTTTGAAATACCTTTAGAATATGACTCTACACAGTTTCAGTTAGATGCAGACATTGAATATCTCTCCTCTAGACAGATGTCTCTCTTCTCAATGGAAGAGTTTGGTAGTTCTACAGTTGAAATCCTTCTAGGAAAAACACTGAACATTAACAGAAACTTGGAAAGACCACAACAAGAAGAATTAACCAAACTTTTGCAAAAACATTCCACTGCATTTGCATGGGAATACACTGACATGAAAGGAATCGATCCTAAGACTTGTATTCATCACATCTATATTGAAGAAAACAGTAGACCTATTAGGCACCCACAGAGAAGGATGAATCCAAACCTTAGGGAAATCGTGAAAGAAGAACTCCAGAAATTACTCAAGGTAAACTTCATTTACCCCATTTCAGATAGCCAATGGGTTTCTCCCTTGGTTATAGTACCCAAAAAGAATGGTAAATGGAGAGTTTGCATTGATTATCGAGAATTGAACAAGGCAACCTTAAAGGATCATTTCCCTCTACCTTTTATTGATCAGGTACTAGACACTTTAGCAGGTAAAAAGTATTTCTCATTCTTGGATGGTTTTAGTGGGTATAATCAAATTCAGGTAGCACCTGAAGATCAAGATAAGACCACATTCACCTGTCCATGGGGAACTTTTGCCTACCGAGTACTCCCTTTTGGATTATGCAATGCACCTGCTACTTTTCAAAGGGCTGTATTAGGTATCTTTTCAGATCTAATCCATGATTGTGTAGAAGTCTATATGGATGATTTTACAGTTTACGGTAATACATTTGAAGAAGCTTTGGAAAATTTGGAAAAAGTACTGATAAGATGTAAGGAAACAAATCTTTCTTTAAGTCATGAAAAGTGTTTTATGATGTTTACTGAAGGGATTGTTTTAGGACATCATATTTCAGGAGATGGGATTAAGGTTGATAGATCCAAAGTTGAAGTCATCTCTAAGTTACCTGTTCCAAATTGCCAGAAAGATGTTAGAAGTTTTCTTGGGTTTACTGGATATTACAGAAGATTTATTGAAAACTTCACTAAGATAGCATCTCCTCTTTTCAAATTGCTTACCAAAGACTGTGAGTTCAAATGGGATCCTGAGTGTCAGTCTGCCTTTGAAACTTTAAAGACTAGAATATCTGAAGCACCCATCTTAAGGGGGCCAAATTGGAAACTCCCTTTCCACATTTCTACTGATGCTTTAGATACAGCTCTAGGAGCTGTTTTGGGACAAAAGGATTTGATCCCTTATGCCATTTATTACACCAGTAAAAATTTGACTCCCACTGAGTTAAATTATACTGTTACAGAAAAAGAGTTCTTAGCTGTGGTACATGCGATCAATAAGTTTAGACACTGCATAACCGGCTATGAAACTTTTGTCCATACTGATCACTCTGCCATAAGATATTTAATGAACAAACCTGTTACTAATGGCAGAGTTACAAGATGGCTTTTACTTTTACAAGAATTCAACATTACTGTGTTAGATAGACCTGGGAAACAAAACACAGTAGCTGATTTCTTGTCTAGAATCCAAAACACTAATGAAGATTCTCCAGTAGAAGATAAGTTTCTAGATGAATACTTGTTTGCAGTAACTACCAAGACTCCTTGGTACGTAGATATTGCTAATTATCTAGTTACAAGGAAGCTACCTCTACACCTATTTCCTAATGAGAAAAGGAAAATCATTCAGGAGAGTTCACATTATTCTTGGATTTCTAATGAATTGTTCAAAACAGGGCCAGATTGTATAATCAGAAGATGTGTTCGGGAAGATGAAATGCCTGACATCCTTAAGGCATGTCATGATGAACCATGCGGCGGACACTTTGCTGACAAGAGGACAACCTATAAAATCCTTTCTCTAGGATATTATTGGCCTTCTCTCTTTAAAGATGCAAAGCAGTATGTTAGAAGGTGTGACAGCTGCCAAAGAGTTGGGAGACCAACTCCTTCAAATGAAATGCCACTACAGCCACAGGTATGCATCGAACCCTTTGAGAAATGGGCTCTAGATTTCGTTGGACCTATTAATCCACCATCAAAGCAAAAGAAGTATATATTGGTTTGTACTGACTATGTTACTAAGTGGGTAGAAGCAAAAGCTTTGCCTTCTGCCACTGAAAATTCAGTTGTTCAATTTCTTTTTCAGGATATTTTCACTCGTTTTGTTGTCCCAAGAGAAATTGTAACAGATCAAGGAAGCCAATTTACATCTAAAGTGATGGAGAAGCTGATGGAGGAATATAAGATCAAGCACAGAACATCTACTCCATACCATCCGTAATCAAATGGCCAAGTGGAATCTACCAATAAAGTTCTTGAAGGCATTATCACCAAGACTGTTCATCTTCATAGAAGAGATTGGGCGGAAAGGCTTCCTGAAGCCTTATGGGCCTATAGAACTACATGGAGGAACACAACAGGACATTCTCCCTATGAACTTGTTTATGGGAAGGAAGTCCTGCTCCCCATTGAGTTCCAAATCAAGACCTTCAAGATGGCAGTCCAATTGGGGATGAGCCTCTTGGAAGCCCAAAAACACAGAATGGACCAGCTAAATGAGCTAGATGAAATAAGACAAGATGCAATTCTAAGGACCGATCTAGTTCAGCACCAAAGAACTAAATGGCATGATCGACACATCAAAGAAAGAAAGTTTCAGAAAGGAGATTGGGCTCTATTGTTTGATTCAAAGTTTAAAGACTTCAAAGGAAAATTTCAAACTCATTGGCTTGGGCCATATGAGATTGATGAAGTCTTTAGCAATGGAGCAGTTCGAGTGAAAACTATTGATGAATTTCATACTCCTCTTATTGTGAATGGCCATCGCTTGAAGATCTACCAGAAGCCACTCTCAAAAGAGGAATTTGTCAAGTTGTTTAAAGAAGATTCTGCAATCAGGTTGGTGGAGAAGGATTCTTCTCCTCCATCAGCCTAATCTTTGGTTTTTGAAAAAAAAAAGAAAAAAAAGAAAAGAAAAAAAAAAGAATAAAAGTATAGGCCTGAAAACCAGTCTCTGATTGGCAGTCCTATGCAGAAAATCTGAGGTGAAAATCAGGGTCACCTGACACCTCACATTTTCCAAAAAAAAAAAAAAATCTCTCTCTTCTCCTTATTCCATCTCATTTCGCCATTTCATCTACTTCATTCACCATCTCATTCATCCAATCACTCTCACTCCACCTCATTTCTTTCCATCCATCCATCCATTACATTCCATCTCACCAATAAAGTCATTGTCAGATTTATTTCACACAGCTAAAGTTGTTTTGTGCAAACAGAGGGTATCACTGCAGTTTCCGCGGCTGAGGAGCAATTCCGCAGCCAACATCCCAATTCCGCAGCCGATACACTTTCTGCACCTGCATAAAAAAAAAACACAGTCTGTTTTAAGAAGGAATCTGCAGTCCAAAAGTCATCAGCAATAATTGAAAAAGGTCAAATAGCAGCAATAAACAATGAAAGGTTGGTGTCAGACGAGCAAAAGGAATCAAAGCGCGGATACATAAGGTATGATCTAATTTCTAAACCTACGGTTATAACATTTTGCATGGTTTCCGGATTGTGTTTTCAGCCATTTAATGTAATGATTGCCAATCCTTTCCATTACTCGACCGGAAATCCGCGTATCTCTCAGCCTTAACAGCCCCTATTCATCACGATTTTTAAAACTCAAACACGGCTGCTCTTCTATTTAAACTCTTGTACCTGAGTGACGTAGACAATTGTACTACGGCTCTCTGCGTTATGATTCCGCAGCCAAATGTACACTCATGACCGATGTCTAAGGGACTTAACCGTTTCTTCCCATTATTCATAACCCTCCTACGCATGTGTAATCTCATTCACGCTGTTGATTCACTTCCGCATTTCCCTTGTTTTCCACTGCTCTGCCTTATTCACTACTCTGCCACCGTAACCATACTCTGTTTCATTTTTTTTCCCCTCTGCTAAACTTTGACCACTGTTATGAGTGTATTACGGCTGTTATGTTGAAGCCGTAAATCTGTTGTGTTGAAGCCACTGTTGAAGCCGTATAACCCTTTCTCCAAAGTATTAAAACAGAGCCGTAAGACAAGCCAGAGAGCTGATGGGTAAACTTTTGAGGGCAGAGCCAGAGGGCTCCAAATTTCTGGAAGGATATCCCCAAATCAAAGACGCTTTGCAGAAGGCAAATTGGCTCCAGTGCATCCAAAAATTCAAGGGTTACCATAGAGAGGTCACAAAGGCTTTTGCACGTTCTTTCCAAGACAAAGACAACCAAGTGGAGATAGGAGATCTGAAATTTACAGTCACCGAAAGCAGTTTAGCACAGGCCACTTCACTACCACAAACTGGGGAGAGATGGTTCAAAAACCGATCAGTAAAAGACCAGCAATGGAAGCAAATTATGAAGAATCCAGGTATGGACACTAGCATTTTTACAAAGGGAATCCCTGTTAATCTTGTCAAAGAAGAATGGACAGCTTTGCTTCTACTAGTACAAAAATTCTTTACATGTGAGGGAAGGTTTGGAATTCTATATGTTTACCATGCCAAAATTATGATGCATTTCTTAGGAGAGCATGACATTAACCTTCCATATTTTTTACTCTCAAGCCTTAGAAAAATGTGCTCAATAGTCCAAAGAAACCCAAGAAACATTGAGCCACATTTGTATCATCATGGGCTTGTCAAGATACTAGTTGAAGAACAGTTGAAAGCAAAAAGAGATACATGGGAAAGATTTCTTGTAAGGAATCATTTCCAAGAGATAGGGGAAGCCTCTGGTGGTTCACCTCAAGTGCCTAAAAAGAGTAGAAGGAAAAGAAGAGAGGAAATTACCCCAGAAATTGTTGTCCAATTAGAAACTGCTGTCCCTGAAATTGTTGTCCAAGAAGAAATTGCTGCACATCATTCTGAAGAAGAAAATGACCCTGAGCCTGCTGTAGATATTGACCAAACAGCCCAAGAAATCATTACAGAAACCCTGCAAGAAATTGTCCAAGAAGCTGCTCAAAAGAAAAAGGAGAGTAGGAAGAGACAAAAGAAAGATAAAGGAAAAGCTATAGCCCAAGAAACCTACCTTACTCCTGAAAATTCCAGTGAAGAGGACACTCAACCATTGGCACATAGATTGGCCCAACTTCATGAGGCTTCCCTTTCCAAGAAGATGCAAAAACAAAAGCAAAAGCAACAAAAGGAAAAACAGAGCATCACCACCGTGAGGAGGAGCAGCAGGATACAAGACAAAGTGAGGGCCACAAAGGATAAAGAGTCACTCATTATTGACTTGAGCACACCTGAAAAGGTTGCTACAAGACTTGACTTTAAGAAAAGCCCTCCACATGTTGAGCATGTTGAGACTAGTCCTCCACGTGAGGAAAGTCCTTTTGAGCATGAACCCGAAATTGAGCATGAACCCGAATTTGAGCATGAGCCTAGTCCAAAGAGGTCACCAGAGATTGACCCAGATCAGCAAAAAGTTTATAACTACCTGGAGACGTTAGAACAAGCTGCTGCTGGTCCAAGCACTGTTCTACCTCTTGAGCAGCAAGTTCACTCACTCAAACAGGAAATTTTTGAGCTTGAAGTTTTAAATCGCCACATCATACAAGAGAATGAAAAATTGAAGGAGCAAGCTAAGGTGGACAAGATGGTCCACGATAATACCATGCTTCATCTGGGCCTTTGGCAAAGGGAAAACAGAAAGCTAAAGAAGAAATGCAGGAAGCTAAACAAAGCCTTGGTCAATATAAAATTCAGATGCTTGGTGAGGAAACCAAGAGTCAATGTGGCTACACAGAGGAAGAGGAGAAGACTAGATGTCTTAGCAGAGGCATCTCAGCAGGTGGATTAAACAATGTTTTCATTGCATGAGGACATGCAACACCCTCGTAGTGGGGGTATGTAGAGCCTCTAACTTGCACCTAATTACCTATCATTACCTACAACTTTTCCTCACTTATCCCTCTCTTTTGCCCTATTTTCCTCATAAACCTACCCAGATCATTACATTTGATGTCTTTAAGCATGATTGGTTAACTTTGCTAATGTTTGACTGTTTGTCTAGATTTTTGACATATGCACAGAGATTCCGCAGCTGTCTGGCAATTCCGCAGCCATTCAGCAATTCAGCTATCAATTCCGCAGCCTTTTCATTGATCTCTATGTTCCACGTGTCATTTTGAAAAATGAATCACATGGGCACGTGGGAATGAAGGTGTTAAAGGTTCCTATGCTATTGGTTCGGTCAGCAACGCCACGCACACCTCCGGTCAACGTGGATCAAACTTCGGTCAACAAAGCCAGCTCAAACGGTGCTGCGTGAGCTGAAAGGTCACGTCACTCCAGATGGCGATTCCTCCACGCTACGCAGGTTATGGAAGACAGGATCCAACCTTGGATTCAACCTCCATGACGACCGTACCCTCCAGATAACACACGGACCTGTTTACGTGTTGCTGTACCATTTAATTAGCATGACTGTCAGTTAATTTCTAGTTTCATGTTTTACGCAGTAGGCAGTTGTTCATACGCCTATAAAATCCAGCGTCTGCGTACGCTTAAGGATTAGTTTTTAGTTGCTGTGTTTATGTAATTGCTGCAATTTTAGTGTATACAGAAACTCTGTTTTAAAGCTGTTGTTTCAGCACTTTTTACTGTAATTTCTGCATATGAGTTAATAGAAGACTGTGCTGTTTTGACTTCAAGTAGCTGATCTTTCCTTGGGTTTTGTGGATGGAGGGCCCCCATTCATAACAGCCTTTGTACAGTAAATTTACCTTTATGTTCTTGCCATTTCCTTCTTTTGAATTCAACAATTTTCCTTTTCTTTAAAACATGTACAGTTTTGATTTACTTTCACTGTCATTTCATTTCCAGCATTTACTTTAACTGATCAGGATTGTTTTCTGCAGGTGTTAGCCCGGGATTGTGTGTCTTTGTTGTATTTGCTTTATCTCTAATGGTATTTTCAGTTGTCATATTCATAGTTGCTGCCTTTACTCTGTTTTTCTAGCTTGATTTCTAGTTTAGTTTCTCAAGTTGTATGCTAACATATTGATGGTCTCCTTATCATAAGTTGTTCATCTTTAAGAGATCAGAATACTAATAAAGTACAGCTTGTTTTGAGTAGTTTTTGACTTATATCACTAACTCTTTCTTCACTTGTTACACATTACAATGTATGTTGGAAGCAAAATGTTGGAGAAAGGCACAGTGGTGTTATAATTTGTCATCTTAGAGCTCGATTACTTTTTAGACTTATATCTAACTACTTCTTAATCGTGTTTCACATAGTACTATATGTTGGAAGCAGAGTGTTAGGAAGAGATGAACATTATAATTGGTCTTTAAAGTGGTTTTTCTTAACTTTTTATTGCAGCAGCATGAGTAGTGACTAGTGCCATTAGAAAGTGGTTCTTTGCTTTCTGTTTCATTTCAACTTATTTCTTTCAAGCTCTTTCTTTGCAAGTTTAGAAGGTAGTTAAAAATCACCAGTAACACACACTCACTCATTTAGAAATCACCTTACACACACTATCACTCATCTGTTTATAAAACCTCCATTCCATCTTAGGAAGATAAATTGACCACAAACAACACCCCCAAACGACAAAAAGATCTAAGAGGTTGCTTAAGTACATATAGTACACCTTCACTTCATCAGCTTACGAGCCCCGGGTTGACAATTTATGATAGCAATTTAGACAACACTAAATTGACTAAACATGTATTAAGGAGAGGAGCCCTTTTTAACTCTTGATTATGGAGGAGTTGCATGTTTATGCTTTTGATTTCTGATGGAGTAGAAGGACATGTTGTATGAGAGTCCTTTTTATGTTAACATTTTCATGACTTGTTGTAAGGATTCATTTTTCTAAGTGATATTTTTTTGTAGGATAATGTTTCTTTGTAGGAGAAACAAGCCACTCTATTGTCAACAAGTTGTATGCACTCATTTACTACTACATTCACTTTATCGGTCTAGTTGTTGGAGCAGGCCTGGATATGTATCCCAAGAGGGGTGAAATACGTCATCAAATGATCATTTCTTCTATTCATGTTTATCATTTTGAGATGCATGTGAATTTTTTTATCTTTTAAAGTTCATGTGGAAAACTTAACTCACATTATTGAAGAGGTTGTGAAACTTGTTTACCTTTAAAGACCCATTCTGTTAACTTGCAAAGTGCCAAGAGGATGGTCAGTTTTTGAATGGAGGAGTTTTCCTCCATTTTCAGATCACTTGCTTATACATGGTTGAAACTATGAATGAGGTAGGGAATCATTTGGAATTTGTTTACCAACAAACCCAACTATAGATCAACCTTGAACAACCTAAATTTAATAAACTTATTAGATATAACCAACATATATCCATTTTAACCTCATATCGATAATGTATTAAGATTTATAAAAAGGAAACCTATTGTTGATGGACATATTTCTCTTGCAGACAAGAGTGATATCCCTAGGTTTGGCACCTAGACCTAGAACAAAACAAATGAAAAACTTTCCCTAGGTCTAAAATGATCAAATCATAAATGATCAATAATGAGATGTCTTTCGTACCTTTTTAATAGGCATTTCTCCTTGCTAGTTACTTGTAATATTTATCTTCAGCCTTCATAGAGAAGAAACCTACAGATAGCCTAAACAAACAAGAGACCAAAGAACCATTATACAAATATGATTTGAAAAGACTTACACATATAATCAAGGAAATATGTAATACAAACCATCAAATGTAGAAAATAGTTGTGGGAAAGAAATACATAATTGTATTAATCATGAAAATTTGGTTATAACCTTAGCCTTGATGTTGTAGGTCCCATTCTAATTTGTCTCTTCATTCCAATGTCTTCCTTCAAAAGTCTTGTGGTCAAAAGGTTGATATTTTAGTAGAGTTTCATCAAGCTTTATTGATATTTTCTAACTGTCCATATCAATGGGATATGGTTCTATTTGTAGGCTTGGGAAGGGATAGGATGAGGATAATGGATGGAGGTTGAGATCCACCAACATAGGGATGTGATTTAGATCCACACTACTTGGAGGAGATGTCATTCATGAGGCTTCTAGAATATAAGATTCTCGTATTCTTTTTATTTTTACCTTTGTTAAAATAGTGTCGCACCTTTTGAACTGGAAAAGTGTGACAATATCAAAGTACAATAGACATATACATAGTGCAACAACCTAGTAGCATCGTAGCGAATTGTGGTCTAACTTGTGACGTCCTTCAAAATTAGGGTTTTTAAAGGTATTTTCACAAGATTCTTATATTCCTAATTAGTAAGGGCTTTCTTCCATCTTCTTGAAGGGTTGATGGAAATTATGTTTTGTATTGACACCTAATCTTTAGGATTAGGTAAATCCATGTAAATATTGTAAATAGGAAAGTAAAGAGAATTGGAAGATGAAGAGACATTGGGAAATGAAACCCAATAACCTCCCTCTTCATCTATATATGCATGTTCCATCTTAATGCAAAATATAATTCAATTCGTGGAGTTACCTCATGGTCTGATATGGTATCAGAGTGAACCCCCAAATTAGCCTTTTGTGTTGCAACTCCTGCATATCTTTGTCCACTCTCTATCATTATCCTCTATCCCTTTGGTTATTTTATCAATTACAAACTCTTCCTCTGTTTTGGAATTTTGTGCTCACGTCCATCTTTCCTTGTCGTTCCATAGCATACACAATAGCACCCGACGACCATCTTCCACACTGCACTCCTGCAATACCTTTCGTAGACTTAAAATCCCATTGTCTCTATTACAAGGCGTCAATACCTCTCAGTGGAATTTGGCTAGCAAGCAATCCAATCGACCTTGTCACCTAGGCCTCACTAGTTTTTTAACCATTACTTACGAATTGTGCATGTGTCCATCACCACCATACTCCACGATATCGTCCATACCTCACCTACCTTCAGCCTTGAGCCAGCGGTCGAAACCCATGAAAGCACCCAAGTTGGCTCCTTTCGGCCCCCCTTGCGCAAAGATCTCTTGGTCGCCCGTGAGAAGCTAGTTTCTTCCATAGATCTACTTTTATCCCTAAAGCCACAAAACTCAAACTTGGTAATAGTTTCAGAGCACATGCCCAGGCTAATATCGAAATTTCATTGGTATGTTGACAGTTTCATAAATTTTGCAAAAGAGATTTGAATCACTTGTAAACTTGCATTATTATTTTTTTTTTTTTCTAGTTAAGACTAACCTAAGTACCCCCGGGGGATTTGAACCGATGACCTATCGCAAGGAGTGCCTTAACAGCGCACCCATTCACCGTCAATCCAAAGCCCCGTGGGCTGTAAACTTGCATTATTACTGTGAAATGCGATTTTTAATTTCCTTGCTTTGGTTGAATACATTTCTAAATTGTATATATGGTCATATTGGGTTATATCTTGAAATATTTGAAGCAGAATCATTTGAAACATTGATAGACAATTGGTAACTTTATGGGTATACAAAAATTTGACATAAATATGCATTAAAAAAAATCTAGTTCTAAAGTAAAAATAAAAGAGTTTTGTTTGAAGGAGGTGTAAGTGGTATGGTGTTATATGATATATGATAGTATATGTTGGAGGATATATATTTTAAGATATTTTTGAGAGCACGCAGTTTTTGAAGATATAATTGTATGCCAATTAATCAATTTTAGAGACACATCATTTTTATTGCAAGTATTTTGGGCCTAGTTTAAATTTTATAATGCATTCACTCATCTCCATTGTGGGAGTAGTTCTCTCTGGAAAATAGAACTATACTGAGTGGTCCTATAAGATAAAACACACCCTAATTTTCAATGAGCTGAGAAAATTGGTTTGTGAAGGAGACAAAGACAATGCACCTAAAAATCCCACTTCAGATAAGGATTTTTCCATTTGGGAAAACAAGAACAGCAAGGCCTATGCCTTGATTGAAACTTCAGTAAATGAAGAGGTGAGTAAATATATTTCACCATTTTCAAATTGGCGATTATGTTGTTCAACATTAAGTTGAAAAATGATGACCCTCTTTCCTTAGCATCAGAAGTATGATCCATTATGCATGATATAAAAGCCACTGGTGTTGAGATAGATATTCCTCTCATATTTGATGTCAAAGCAATATATCCCACCTATTCGCATTATCTTGAGTCATTGCAAGCAAATGGAAACCTTAAGGAGATTAACTCACATTCTGAACTTGAAGTTATTCAATTGGCGATTATGTTGTTCAATATTAAGTTGAAAAATGATGACCCTCTTTCCTTAGCATCAGAAGTATGATCCATTATGCATGATATAAAAGCCACTGGTGTTGAGATAGATATTCCTCTCATATTTTATGTCAAAGCAATATATCCCACCTATTCGCATTATCTTGAGTCATTGCAAGCAAATGGAAACCTTAAGGAGATTACCTTTGACTCTGTTGAGAAGAAGTATGTTGAGAGAGAGAAGTCTTTTGGAAAGAAGATGGCTCCTCAGTATCCTGAAGAAGTTGTGTATCTTTCACATAAAGAGAAGAAGCATGCACAAGATTCTTCTAGATGAAGAGGTGACCTAAGAGGCAGAGGAAGGAATAATTTTAGAGGTAGGGGGGAAGACAATTCCAAGGAGAAAAGTCTGATCTTCATAGCATATGATGCAATAGAGATGGACATGATGCTTCCACATGTAAGTTTCCTTGGGACAAAATTGAGTAGGAAAGAAATGAAGGAAAAGGTAAAATAATTGACAAAGGGAAAGGTAAAGAACTTGAATCTGCTCATTATGTTGTGGCACATTGCAATGTTGGAGTAACTGGAGACCTATTCAATGCTTCACTTGCTTCATGGAAAGATGATTGGTTTCTTCATTCATGATCAACTTTCCACATGAATTTCAGGAGATATTTCTTTGAATAATTCGCTGACAATGTTGATGGGGGAGCATACTTTGCAGACAAGTCAAAAATCAAGCCATCGGGGCTTGGCACAATCAGGCTTAAACTAACTGGTCTTCCAGACTTTCTTCTGCATGACGTTCTATATCTCCTAGAGATGAGGAGAAACTTGCTGTCTTTGGTCCATATCCGCTGCCAAGGAAATTCAATTCATATATTTGATGACAAGGTCGAGGTTAGAAAAGTATCAGATCACTCACTTGACATGACATGGATAAAAGAAGAAAGACTTATGAAGTTGCAAGGAACCTCTACTTGTGAACATAACGTTTCATACAATTCTCACTATGATGAAGGTACATTTCCATAAAGTCTCCTATGGAATGCTATATTTGGACACTTGAACTATGACAACCTTCGTTTGTTGAAGAAAAATGGTGTTACTGGTTTTCCTACTATTCCTAGGAAACTTAAGCAATGTGATGCTTGTATTCTTGAAAGCACAAAAAATAGTCATTTCATGATTCTCATTCTAGAGCACATAGAAAATTTGAACTCATTCATTATGATTTATGTGGACCAATGCATGTTTCTTATGCAAATGGTAATAAATATATGATGACATTTATTGATGACTACACGAGAATGTGTTGGGGTTTATTTATTGAAGAACAAATCTAAATCCTTTGAAACATTCAAGAAATTTCATGCATGGATTGAAAATGATGCACAATCTCATATTGGCTCTATTCACACTGATAATGGAAAAGAATACACTCCAAATGAATTTGAAAACTATATTCGCTAACATGGGATCAAACATCAAACAACTGTACCCTATAATCCCCAACATAACAGAGTAGCTGAAAGAATGAACATGACAATCTTAAATATGGTATGTTCCATGATGTTTTTCAAGAATGTTAAATTGATGTTTTGGGTTGATGCAATTCTATGTGTTGTGTATATAAAGAATAGGTTCACACCTAATTCTATTAAAAACAAGACTCCCTATGAAATGTGGTATGGCCACATTCCTTCAGTGAGACATCTAAGGGTTTTTGGTTCCACATGTTATGCCTTGATACCTAATGTATCTTCTTTGGGTACTCAAATACCTCCAAATAATATCGTCTCTATGATGAAGTGAACAAGAAGTTTATAATATCTAGAGATGTGATCTTTCTTGATTCTTCCAAGACTGATAATGTTGTTGAGTGACAACCTGATCGCTTGGATAGATTCGGACATGCAAAGTCTTTTCAATAATTTGATAATGAGATTCCACATCTTGAAGGGGGGATTCCTATACTGGATCAATCTGTGGAATCTTCTTTTGAAGCAATCTCTCCCCCACATGAAGCTCCAACCATTGATGACACTTTGAGTGATGTGATTGAAAGAATTGGGAGACTAAATCTTGATTCAGCCCCATCTGAGTCAACTGAGAAGCCTAGGCCATCTCATAAAGGTCCTCGAAAATGGCTGACAAAGACACTTGAAAGTGTTCATCCTGATGAGGTTGGAATGTTATGAAACCAGCTCACAAAAAGATAGAAAATATAGATCAATGCCTTAGAAATAAGCCTATTCGAGGGGGAAACCTCCTTTACATTACAAAAATGAACAATTCTTGGATGTTACAAATGACAAGACCTCATTTCTATATATAGGAGTCTAAGGGGTCATAATATAATCAAATTCGACATAACAATAATAATGTAAGGGCACAATAATAACAATAGTGGGCTTCTATGGGGCATAATAATAACACTATGGGGACTACATGGGCACAACAATATAATAAGGGGGTTGTACTAATAACAATAATGGGTTACACTAGTAGTATAGGGACCTAACATGCCCCTCTCATTCAAAAAGTGTTGTCCTCAATGCTTGAGTAGTTCTTGATGCTTCTGTATAAATTCTTGTCCTCCCATGTGGAATCTTCAGCGGGTAAGTTCTTGCACTTGATGAGATACTCTGAAATTGATCTATTTCATAGCTTTCGATTTCTCAGTTCTTTGACTGCTTCAGGTTCCAATATGATTTTTCCTTCCTTGTCAAGTTCTCACAATATTGTTTGAACCGAGATCTTCTGCAACTTTTGAATGAGTTCCCACTCCTTTGGGCATATGGATATATGTAAGGCCTGATGTTTGGAGGAACACTTCGTGGAATCAAATGAATAGCATGAACATGATCATGAATAGGTGGGAGGCCTTTGGGAGTCTCAAATACCTTGGAATGATTGTCCAAAACGTTTTGGAGATTTGAAGAAATACATGATTTCGATGTGGGATCCTCTAGTGAACATAATTGTGAAATTACACTCCATTGTTCTTTATTTAGAAGCTTTTTGATGCTGTTAGAGTTGATTGTCTTTCTAGGTTTTCCTTCTATACCCCTCAATTCAACTTCCTTTCCTTCCCAAAAAAATTTCAAGAAAAGTTCTTGAAAATTAAAAGCTCGTACCCAAAGATTGCAGCCATTGGACTCCTAGTAAAACATCAGCACCACCCATTGGAATGGAAATCATTGGGCTATCCAATACATATTATCCCATGGATAGCTTGATATTATGACACTTTCCAGAGAAATTTATGGTTCCTCCACTTGCAACCATCACTTGACACTTTCGTGCTGGATATAGGAAGCAATTCAATTCGTTGGCTATCTTACAATCAATAAAATTATGGGTACTGCCTGGATCCATCAACACTCTTACCTTTTTCTTCTTGATATGTCCTTCTATATTGATAGTTTGAGGAGTAGTAATTTCTTCCAATGCATTACAAGATATGGTCAGATTGGTTTCTTGAGACTCGATGTGATCTTTCAATTCCTGAACATTTTTATTCTTGATATGTCCTTCTATATTGATATTTTGAGGAGTGGTAATTCCGTCAAATGCATTACAAGATATGGTCGGATTCATTTCTTCTTTCTCGATGTGATCTTTCACTTCTTGAACCTTTTTCTTCTTGATATATCCTTCTATCTTGAGAGTTTTAGGAGTGGTAATTCTTTCCAATGCTTTACAAGATATGATCAGATTCATTTCTTCTTTCTCCGGGGTTGGTTCCTGGTGTATATACTCTTCTTTTGATGTTTCTTGATCCTTTTCTTCCTCCTCTCCAAAATCAATGTAAAATAATTTCTTCTCAGCACACTTATGACCTTTAATGTATTTGTTATCTCAATTGTAACAAAGCCCTTTTTCTCTTTTTTCTTCCAATTGTTGTGGTGTAACCCTTGTAGATTATGGAAGGCTAGGAGAAATAGCACTTCCATCTTTATAGTTGTGAGGGGTAGACTTCCTTGTTGCTATAATTTTGCTTTCCACTTTGTAACAAAGCCCTTTTTCTCTTTTTTCTTCCAATTGTTGTGGTGTTGCTCTAAAGAAGGTGTTGCTCTTTGTATCCTCATAATGTACTATCATTTCCTCCTTGAAAATTGACCACGTAACAAGTTGTTTACGAGAACAAAGCCCTTTATACCATGAAAATTGATCCAATTCTAATTATGAAGATGTAATACATACCTTTTGTAACAGTGGTACACCATGTAGATCAAAATATTTCTCCATCTGTAGTATCCAATTTACTGGATCCTTTCCATCAAACTTCCTCATATCGCCTTTTCTTGATTTCAGGAGCTCGATCTTGAAATGATTGTAACTCTGTACTTTTAGATCTCAAAGTTTTGAAATTGTCTCCTGCAGTAGCCCTCTAAGTCCTCTTTCTAACCCCGCAAGTCTGATCAGAATTTGATTCTCCAAGAAAGAGTTATGCCCAATCTCCTAAGATGACCTGATTATATAATGTTTTAGTAGAGAGAACTTGTACGACGTGCCACGTGTCACTGTTTCGACCTTCAGATCTAAAAACTATGCATAGAAAACTACAGTTCGTCCTCTTTCTGTAACTTCTTATGAAATTTCAATTTGTTGCTCAGAGAGAAAGTTATGATGATTTTCCCAAGGTCACTTGTTTAGGATGTAATTTGGGAGTCTGCAAAAACCCTAACTTCCTCAGATCATATATCCGAAAATATAGTGAGACAAGATCTGAAATTCAGATCCGAGATTCAAAAAGATTTGTTCTCAAATGGGTTTTTTCTTTAGCTTTTGAAACTTTGTAGCGAAAATGTTATAGTGAAAATACCATGATGTCCTGTTTTAGATGAAATTCTGGAGCTTGCAAAAACCTTAACTTCCTCATATCATATCTTCGAAAATATAGTGAGACAAGATTTGAAATTTGGTTGCGCGGTTCATCAAGATTTCTTCATGGGTTTTTTTTTAGCTTCTGAAACATCACAGAAAAAAGTTATAGCGAAAATACCACGATGCACTATTTGGAGCAGCGAAACCCTAGAATCCAAAGCTCTGATACCAAATGTTATGAAACCAACTCTCAAAAAGATAGAAAAGATAGATCAACGCCTTATAAATAAGCCTCTTCGAGGGGGCAACCTCCTTTACATTACACAAATGAACAATTCTTGGATGTTACAAATGACAAGACCTTCTTTCTATATATAGGAGTCTAAGGTGTCATAATATAATCAAATCCGACATAACAATAATAATGTAAGGGCACAATAATAACAATAGTGGGCTTCTATGGGGCACAATAATAACAATATGGGGACTACATGGGCACAATAATGTAATAAGGGGGTTGTACTAATAATAATAAGGGGTTACACTAGTAGTATAGGGACCTAACATGGAAAGACATGAACAAGAAGCTCAACCAGACAAAATGGAGGTGATGTAGATGATTCTGATTCACCTGTTGATATGGATGTTTCATATGATTGTGAACTGAATTTGTCTACAGATTTTGAACCAACTTCCTTCAAAGAAGCCACTTCTCATGATAAATGGAAAGAAGCGATGAAGAAAGAATATGATGCGTTGATAAAGAATGACACCTGGAAGCTGGTTGATCCTCCATTGGGAACCAAACCAATTGGCTGCAAGTGGGTCATCAAGAACAAGTATAAAGTAGATGGCTCACTTAACAAGCATAAAGGTAGGATTGTGGCAAAAGGTTTTGCACAGAAAGAAGGGGTAGAATATGATGATACTTTTTTACCCACAACAAAATTGGCTACCATCCACACACTCTTTTCCTTGACAACACATAACGGTTGGAAATTCCATAAAATGCATGTAAAAATTGATTTCTTGAATGGAGATATGAAAGAGAATGTTTTTATGTCTCGACCAAAAGGATTTGTTGTGAAGGGTTAGGAACATAAAGTATTCAAGCTTGTAAAATCCTTGTATGGCCTCAAGAAAGCACTATGAGCCTAGTACGAGAAGTTAATTGAGCATCTTCTGAAACTCAACTTCAAACATTATGATCTTGATGATGCAACTTTGTTTTTCAAGAAAGTTAGAAAAATAGTGCTACATATTGTGGTGTATGTAGATGATCTTCTGATGAAAGGGAACAATGCGGTAGAGCGTAGATTTGTTATGCGATAGGTTGAGTGGTAGAACCCTACCGAGGCCTTCTTGGCCCATTATAAAATTTTTGACCAATCATAAAGGGCCACGTGGTGGCCTTCGATTGGGCCACCTCACAACTTCTTGAACCAACCAAAACATGCCAATTTTCCACGTGTTAAGAACTGATTGGTTTGCAGCCAAATGTACCTTACACAGTTAGCTGATGGCATCATCTGTATGGACTGCTGGGTCAGTAGCCTAGTCAACCATGTTGTTGACTTTTTAGTTGCTTGGCCAAAACATCATAACTTCTTCATACGACGTTGGATTGAGGTGATTCAAGTGTCGTTGGAATCAGGATGATAAACAACATGAATTGAAGCCAGTTTTGGGAGATTACAAGAACTTTCATTTTGAGCCTACTTTTGATCTCCAGATCCACAAGTTTGAACTATAAATAGGTAAAACATTAATGGTTCCAAGAAGAAGATTGTTAGGATATTCTGACACATAGGAAATATTTAGTCTAGTGTAGAGTTAGGTAAAGTGTGTTTCTTTAATATGCACTTTTGTAACTTACAATTCGACAGTCACGATATGTTCTAGACATGAAGTGATCCGACAATTCATTCTCTCCTCGGTATTACCAACACTTGATCTGTGGCTTAAAAATCGATTGGTCCATGATCTCGATTTAAAGGGCATGGAGGGTCATTTGTAGGGTGACCGTTCATGAGAGAAGCTTATGTTTACTTTTCTTTCTCTTTGAGGGTTTTAACCACGTCAAGAATAATGGTGTATTGATCTGTGATCTATTTGTCAGTGGCGTCCTTTGGTGTTATATTTGAGGAACTTACCCTGTAAATTCCTACATGATATTAGAGCTATTTGAGGGCCACATCCATTGGTGATCCAAATTTGAAGCCGATACAACTGCATCTGACTGTCGTTTCCTAGATCTACTGTTTCTGACTGTTTTCAGGCCGAGAGGATTGCTCTATTGTGTTAGGAGTATCTGTTCTAGTGAGGAACCCCTTTCGTTTCACGCGAAAAAGTTTCTGTTAGCCCTAGATACGCCATTTTTAAGATCTGGAGGTATACAATATTTATTTGCAATTTTAGTTATTCATCTATCTGTTTATTTCAGTTTATTTAGCTCTCTGTTTTTTATTACCGGATCTATACCTTTCATTTATGTGTATGATCTTTGCCCCGCGAATCTATGCGATTTGGGCAAATCAGAAACATAAAGGAAGGATTTTTCTCACACGTATGCTCTTTTCCGCCGCGCCTTAGTGTGATTTCGAAAAATCAGAAGCATTGAGGAAAATATTTAGTTTCCGACGAAAGCTAACTTCAAGCCATAAGGTTTGTTTTTTTTGCATGTCCATGTTGGGTTATGTGGTCTTTTGTTTTTTAGGAAAAATGGACTTTTTCAAGTAAACACTCACTCCAGAGCTTCAGTGACTAAAAAAAAAACTCCTTTCTCTTTTCCAAAAATTACTAACATTTTAAACTAGCTTACTTGGTCCAAAGTTACTTTATGAGAATAAAGGTCTTGGGTTTAAGTCTTTCTTTTTGTTGAGTTAATTTTTCAAAAAACACATGTAACTTATGTTTTAAAGTTATTTTATGTAAAAGTGTTCTTACCCATTATAAAAAGTGAGTCACTTATAATTCTAAAGTCTCTTTATCTTTTATTTAAGTTACAATTTAGTGGGTAGCTCATAAAGTACCATTATAAAAGTGACTTTCACTTGTTTGTAACAGTGGGTCACTTTTTTTTTTGAAAGTGAGCTAATTAGATTATGTTTGGAAGGGAGGGGTGGAGGGGTTTTTTTTTTTTTTTTTTAATATAACATTATCATTCACTTCCACACATTCACGTACTTCGTCAGCATCTTCAACAACTTTTTTTTCAAAAAGCCATAACCTCTTCATCCAGAAACTGTTTTCAGAGCCATTTTCTTTAATCGGCCTAATTTTTCAAGATCTTTCCATTGGAAGACTTAGTTTCAGCATCTACAGCTTCAATTTCTATTAAAATGGAAATTCCATGCTAAGTTATTCTTGACAACACCAACCACTCCCAATGATTATCCTACATTATGGATTTACTTAGAAGTAAAGGTCTTTATAGAATAGCCCCAGGCCAAGAATCTAAACCTAAAGATGAAGATAAGGCGGCCAAATGGGAAAATAGCCAAAATCAAGCATGTGGGTTGATAGGGATGCCTATTTCTCTAGACCTTAAATTCCATATCGCAGAACTTGATACCCCTGATGAAGCAATGAAACAACTCAATAAATTTTTTGGAATTAAAAATGAAATTAGAACCTATCAACTCGAAAATGAGTTGCTTACGTTGGACCCCAATAATTTTTCTTCCATTTAAGTTTTTTGTCCAAGTTCAAGACACTTAAAATTCTCTTGGAAGGTGTTAAGGCTAAGAAAGAAGATGGTATCCTTATCTATTCCATTCTTACAAAGTTAGAACCAGCCTACTCTGTATTTGTTTCCACCTTCCATTCTACTAGAGAAGCCTTTATTTCTCAAGGACAAGCCTACAAGTCCCCCTCTTTTGATGCCTTTTGTGATTCTTTAATAAGAGAACAAGAAAAAATCTTACTTCTTGGTCTTCTTAATCTTGGAAACTCTTCTAAGAAAGCCTTAGCCTCCCAACAAAAACCAAGTTCAAAGAATCCTAAGAAACAACATCCTAAAAAGAATGGTCATAAACCAACCAAGGGTCCTCAACACTTTCAGTCTCAAAATGAAAAATCAATTCAAAAAAATGATAAGGCAAATAAAAAGAAAGGGAAGAATACTGATAGACATTGCAACTTTTGTAATCGAGATGGCCACTTAGAATCCAAATGCTTTTAGAAGATGGATGTCTTGGAAGCAGCAATGAAGAAGCATAACATCCATTTGGATCACTCTTCAACTTCAACTTCATCTTTAGGAATAACACTTTCTACATTTGGTTGTCAAGCATCTCGGTCTGGTTATGCACTAAATGTATTTTCTTCTTCTCATTCTCATGAGTTTCTCATTGATTTTGGAGCTTCTTATCACATGGCCAAAAACAAAGCCATGTTTTCTTCTTTAAATGATTGTAACAACAAAAATATATATGTTGGTGATGATAGATCTCTTAGTGTTGTAGGGACTGGAACTATTCATCCAGACAATGGTCAAATTAATGATGTATTATGTGTTCCTACCTTATCCTGCAACCTTCTATCTGTATATCAGATAACTCATTCAGGTGAAGGTAAAACTGTTGAATTTTCACCTCATGATGTTGTAATTAAGGACCTCAGAGATCCTAGACAGATTTTAGCTACTGGAATTGATGATGATTCTACAAGGTTGTATAAGTTTAACAACTTTGGGTCATCAACTCTTCCCTTGGTATTGGTTGCTCATAATGATGAAGTGAGCAAACTTTGGCATGAGCGATTTGGTCACTTAAACTATCGCTCCCTTCAAAATCTATGTAAAGAAAATACGGTGACAGGTCTTCCTATGGCATCTTGCAGAGATGGTGTTTGTTTTGGATGTGTACTCGGAAAACATCATCAGGATAGTTTTGAAAAACGTGCCTCTTGGCACGCCTCAACTCCTTTACGACTTGTGCATAAGGATTTATGTGGTCCACTTCCAGTTATTTCATTCTCTAGCTATAAGTATTTCTTAACTTTCAGTGATGATTTCTCTAGACACACTTGGGTATACTTCTTAAAACTCAGGAGTGAAGTATTTAACATGTTCTTGGCCTTTAAGGACTTTGTTGAGAAATAATATGGACATCAATTTATTAAGCTAATATTTGATAATGTTGGAGAATATGTTAACAACAAATTCAACAACTTTTGCACTCATCATGGAATTCAAATGCAACATACTATTCCATATACTCCACAACAAAATGGTGTAGCTGAAAGGAAGAATCACACCTTAAAGGAAATGGCTAATTGTATGCTTCAATCTAAAGGACTTAGCCTTAATTTCTGGGCAAAAGAAATTAACTGTGAAAATTACGTAGTAAATCGCACTCCTACAAAGGTTTTAAAGAATATCACTCCAGATAAGCATGGAGCTCAATTAAACCAGATGTAAGTCACTTTCGTGTTTTTGGAAGTGAAGCATGGGCCTATATTCTAGATAAGAAACATTAAGCCTTAGAACCTAAGAGTGAAAAATGTATTTTTGTTAGATATTCTGAAGATGTCAAAGGATATAGACTTCTCTCACCTAAATACAAAAATGTTATCATTAGAAGAGATGTAAATTTTGCTGAAAACATATTGGCCTACGAGCCTAGTTTGGCAGATGTGCCACCTCTCTCTATCCCTTCTACTACTGAAAATATTTATTCTTTAGATGATGACAGTGAGGATGAAAATACTCCCCCACCTTCTTAGTATCCTCCTTCAACTCCTCAGCTTCCAAAAAGGGTCTGTGCTTCTCGGGATGCAACAGGTTCTCTTGCAGGTGATCCTACAGATTAGCGAAGTACACGTTCTCAGTTCGATAAAGCCTCTTCTTTACTGGCTCAAGATTCAGCGAATTAAGATCCTGACATCTTTGCAGAAGCTTCAGACCATCCATATTGGGACGTAGCTATGAGTGAAGAATATCGTTCATTACTGGAAAATGATACACGGGATCTTGTTCCTCTTCCAAAGGGAAGAAAAATTGTTAGATGTAAATGGGTTTATAGAACCAAGTTTGGACTAGAAGGAAAAGTTGATAAACATAAAGCTCGTCTTGTTGCTAATGGATTTTCACAAGTTGAAGGCATTGACTATACTGAAACCTTCTCCCCTGTTGCCAAAATGAACTCTATCCGCCTTGTTCTTTCCCTTGTTGCCTCTTCCAAATGGGAAGTCCATCAGATGGGTGTTAAATCTGCCTTCTTGCATGGCGGCTTGCATGAAGAAATCTATATGGAACAACCTACTGGATTTATACAACCATACTCCAGCCTTGTATGTTGGCTTAAGAAATCTCTTTATGGTCTCAAGCAAGCCCCTCGGGCTTGGTATGCCAAAATGGATAGCTTTCTTTTAGATATTGGCTTTCTAGGTGGCATTATGACAATACTATCTACACCAAGAAAGTGGGTAAGTCTCTTATCATTCTTGTTGTTTATGTTGATGATCTTATCCTTACTGGTAGTGATCCCAACCTTATAAACCATGTGAATTCCAACCTTAAAAAGAAGTTTGAAATGCCAGACGTAGGACACTTGCATTATTTTCTTGGTCTTCAAGTCTTGCAATCCAAGGAAGGTATTTCCCTTTCCCAGTCCAAGTATGCCTGTGATCTTCTACGCCACTTTCACATGGAAGACTATAAGCCAACCATTTCTCCCTTTCAGTGTGGAGCCAAAATTTTAGTCACTTGTACTTCCCCTGAAGTTGATGTTACCTTATACCGTCAGCTTGTAGGAGAAATTTTGTATTTGACCCATACTCATCCTGACCTTTCCTTCGATGTTGTCCCTATTGCTCGATTTATGCAAAACCCACATGAAAGTCATTGGAAAATAGCTAAAAGAATACTTCATTATATTTGAGGTACAATTCAGTTTGGGATTCATTACAGTGCAGAAGCATCTCCTCTATTGGTTAGTTTCACTGATTCCGATTGGGCTGGTGACCCTGATGATCGAAAGTCTACTGTAGGTTATGTATTCACTCTTGGTTCTAGACCTATTACATGGGCTTGCAAGAAACAAAGTGCCATTTCTCTTTCTTCAACAGAAGCAAAGTATCGTGGCACCGTAGAAGCTAGCAAGGAAGCCCTGTGGCTTCGTTAGATCTTGTCAGAGTTTGGCTTTCAACAACAACATTCAAATACACTTTGGTATGATAATCAAAGTGCCATTCAACTATGCAAAGATCTAGTCCAACATCAGCACAACAAACACATTGAACCACACATTCACTTCGTCAGAAAACTCATTCATGACCATGTTCTTGAAGTGCAATATTGTTCAACAGATGATCAAGTTGCAAACATCTTTACAAAGGCTTTCACAGAGGCAAAGTTTACTAAACTTTAATTTATGGTTGGAGTTTGGGAAGTTGTCACTAAGGGGGGATAGGCTCTAATGCCTCCTTCCTTCTCCTATTATGTCATATTTGTACATCCTTCAATCCTATCCCAAGTTGTTCTTAAGGGGTGATGTTAGGATATTCCGACACATAAGAAATAGCTAAGTATAACTTGGTCTAGTGTAGAGTTAGGTAAAGTGTGTTTCTTTACTATGTATTTTTGTAACTTACAATCTAACGATTACGATATGTTCTAGACATGACGTGATCCGACGGTTCATTATCTCCTCGGTATTACCGACACTTGATTCGTGGCTTAACACCCGATTAGTCCATGATCTCTATAAAAAGAGCATGGAGGGTCATTTGTAGGGTGACCATTCATGAGAGAAGCTTATGTAAATTTTCATTCTTTTATTAATAAATTGCTTGAAGTGGCCGCGTTGGCTCAGGCCGTGGACTGTTTCCCTCTTTGAGGGTTTTAGCCACGTCAAGAATATTGGTGTATTGATCTGTGATCTGTTTCTGAGCGGTGTCCTTTGGTTTTCTATCTGAGGAACTTACCCTGTAAATTCCTACAAAGATGACAAAAAATTATGAGGGTTTGTGTAGTATATCTAGGGGGGATAATATGATGTACAAAGGGAGGTACCTAAGGGAATAACGTAATGAATAATATAATGATGAAAAATAAATGGGTCATAATTAATAAATAAATTGGTTAATTCACATTATGTAAGGGACCACAAGTAGTTAGGAAATAATGTGATAAGCCCATGGTATTGGATGTATGGTATTTAGAGACCCATGGTAATTACACATGGTATTGTATGTATAAAGTTTATATAGAGGATGGAGACTCCCATTGAGATATAATGTAGTATACCTAGGGGGGATAATATGGGGTACAAAGGGAGGTACCCAAGGGGATAATGTAATGAATAATGTAAGGATGAGAAATAAATGGGCCATAATTAATAAATAAATTGGTTAACCCACATTATGCAAGAGACCACAAGTCGTTAGGAAATAATATGATAAACCTATGGTATTGGATGAATGTTATTGAGAGACCCATGGTAATCACCCATGGTATTGTACATATGAAGCGTATATAAAGGCTAGAGAATCCACATTGAGACATGTAAATGATTGTTGTATTGACAAGCATATGGCTTGTGGAGTAATCTCCTTCCTTAAGGAGTAGTTGTATGTTGTTACCCTGTCTCAAGGGTTTTGATATTAATAAAGAAGCATTTCTATCTTATATTCTTGGATTGATCCTGGAACTTATTTGGAAATAATTTTAATATTTTTTTAGATATATTACAAGTGATATCATAGCTCTTTCTTAGGCAAAGTGGGTTTTTTTTTTTTTTCCAAGAATTTTTTGGGCAGTATTTTGCAGAAAATATATGAAAATTTTGTAGAAAAAAAGGAATATTTGAATTCCTTGCGAGAACTTGCTGGAAAAAAATAAAAAATAAAAAATCGGTCGAATGAGAGTCCAGATGAGGGAGATCGGTCGAATGAGAGTCCAGATGAGGGAGATATCGCTGATTTAAAATCAATTGTGTTGCAGACAATTTTCTGACGACAATTCGTGGAAGACGACTCGCTAGTTATTTTTTGTAGTTTTTGTGGAAAAATTTAGAAAACTGGTTGTAGATATGAGATCATTTTAAAAAATCACCCAATTTCAAAAAACAAATTGGTCGAATTGGAGTTTGGATGAGGGGGATATTGTTGATTTAAAATTAGCTCTTTTTTTTAGAATTTTTTGTGACAACATAACAGTTGCAACGCGAATCTATGTTTCAAGAGTGTCCATATCAAGATTTGAATCCCATAGGAAGATGCAGAATGTTCATTCCATTTCCAAAAACAATTAATAATAAGGATTCTAAGTTATATTGATCGAGTTATGCCCATTTTAAATTTTTGCCAAAGTAAGTGATTTTCTTCAAAACCCTTACTCTATTTTAGGGGTTCTAGAAAGATGTTTTTTACAGGAAAAGATGACAGCCCTGCTATTGAAGAATTTCTAAAAAGGGAAAAGTCAAAATGTCTGAAAGTTCGAAAAGAAGTAGCATGGTTTTTTTGTAGAGATAAGGTTTCCATATGGTGGGACTCACTTGACAAAAAGAAGTTGGTAAGACTTCTTGATGAAAAATTTGAAAAAGTCCTTTTGGACAAATGGTCTCATGCTAGAAAACAAGATAATGAGAAACATAAGGGGTTATTGTCTGCTGATATCTCCTTATTACAGGTTCATGGATATATTCAGAAAGGGAACATCATTGTGTCTATCAATCCTAGTTGCAAGCATAACTTTATCAATATTAATTTAGCAAAAAAAATGCAAGTCTCTGTCAAACATATTGAGCACACAGAGGTTGATGATGTGGATGTTCAAATTTATAAAGATTTGAAGATTTCTATGGATAAGTATATGTTGCATTCTGATTTTTATGCTTTATATATGGATGACCTGAATGTTTTTTTGGGATACTCTTGGATGGAATCCGTTGGCATTGTCAATATTAATGTACAAAAGAAATTCCTAAAGCTATGGTATAAAAATAAGAAAATTACATTACAAGATATTTCCATTAGTAAACAAGTAGAGTCCGAAGAGGCCCAAGCAAAAAACTCTATAGGTACTAACACCTCAGATGAGGAGTCCATGATGGAAGTAATAATGGAAGAAAATAAACTCAAATAGGTACCATAAAAGGAACCTGATACTACTTAGGTTCCATTAGGTCAGGAGTTGAAGACAACAACACCAACATTCAAGGTTTCAGCATATCAACACCCGCACCACCCAAAAACACAACAATGCACAAGATGACACAAGATTAGCATCTAGAATAGGGGCAACTATAATACACACAAAGAGGCAGCGCAAGCTACCCACAACACATCTCCACATGGGCACCAGAAGAACCAGTTTCCATCTCAAGCGAGTGAGGAAATTGATAAATTGGGTGTTCACCTTTCTCTTGTATGGCTAGATGCGCGTGCATGGTACCAATGGACTACTATTTTGATTAGGTCTTATTATTTGTGTTCTTCTCATGTTTCGGGGATGAAACATGTTTAAGGGGGTGGAATGTAGTATACCTAGGGGGGATAATATGGGGTATGGAGGGAGGTACCCAGGGGAACAATGGAATGAATAATGTAAGGATGAGAAATAAATGGGACATAATTAATAAATAAAGTGGTTAACCCCACATTATGCAAGGGACCACAAGTAGTTAGGAAATAATGTGATAAACCCATGGTATTGGATGTATAGTATTTAGAGACCCATGGTATTGTATGTATGAAGCTTATATAGAGGCTAGAGACTCCGCATTGAGATATGCCAACAATTTTTGTATTGACAAGCATATGGCTCGTGGAGTGATCTCCTTCCTTAAGGAGTAGTTGTATGGTTTTATCCTACCTCAAGGGTTTTGATATTAATAAAGAATAATTTCTATTTTATATTCTTGGATCGCTCTTGGAATTTCTTTACATTCACTTCTCAATACCCATTTGATGAATTTGTCAATCATCCACTTTTCTTTCTTCTTGGGGTTTGCATTTTCAATGCAAAGAGGCCCATCATGATTAAGAATTGGGAGCTTTTATATGTTTTCCTAATAACTTATGTTAATCATCTATTATTTATTAAAATGTATGATCAATATAGTTATGATGTGTGACTGTGTAACTTATCTAAAGATGATATAAGGTTTTACTTAATAATGGTATATTTACAAAGATATGCCAATCCATAAGTATGAACATATGACTTCTTGGGGATTTGAACTTTATCGTGCACATAGGAACATCCTACTTTCACGAATCTAGAAAGTCACGATTCAAAATTAAAACCAACATAGAGAAATGACATTGTATTTGACATACTAAAATTGCAATATCACATGATTATCTCTTTCTTTCATTTTGTTAAATTTGAAGTATTTAAGCATTAGATTTTTATGAAGGAAAATGAATTTTGATTAAAACTATATAATATTCTAAAAAGCATAGCTCATGTTTGTACATTTTTAAGATAATTTTATAGTCTAGATAAATTGATAAAATGTTTCCTCTCAACTTAAGATTGCAACATCCACATGAGATGTCATATAACACTATATGGCTAAGCATGCCCCACCCAAATTAACAATATGATAGCCCCACTATTGCAATGAATGAAACATATCACACTCATAGACAGTGAGGATAATTGAAACCTGGTAGGGGCTTTATCTCCATCCCTCTTAACCAATTAGTAAATTACCCAACATCATAATTCTGTAATTCTTAAAGCTTACTATAAGCATAAGGAAGCTAAATTTTAAGTATGGCTCATTAAATGGTAGCACCCATTAGGATTCATGCACATTTGATACATGATCTCATGGATGGCTCATTGAATCCTAATGCCATTCAAGATTCACGAGCATCTCGCACACAAGATTATGGATGGCTTGTTGAATCCTAGCAACCATTGGTATTGATAAACATCTCAAGAATATCTCATAAAAGAAGCTCAATGAAGCATTGTTGAATCTAGGGGCCATTGAGAGTTTGGATATCTCAATTCAGATATTGAGCATAAGGAGAGCTCTAGTGTTAGCCTCACTCTCATGTGTTAAAAACAATTATAAGCCCAAAATAATTAAATTAATTAAAATCAAGAAAGTTGGATTTAATCCTACCTTTCTAGATTGAGTTTGTTCCTCGTGGTTAGGAGTCAGTTTAGTTCTAGTTGGTTGAGAGATTCTCTCCAATTAGTTAGGCTCCAATATTAGTGTTTGGTTGAGAGATTTTCTCAAATATAGTGTCCAAGATAGACGTACCATCTTGAGACAAACTTACTCATGTATTTATTTGAATTATTATCATTATTTGTACATTACATTAAGAGCATGAGGAATATAATAAAGTGAGGCTCCTGCCTTTTCCGCCATGCCTGGTTTGTGTATATTTCTGCTATTTATTTTATTAATGTTTTATTAGTTGATTAAATTCCTTCATGTGGTAGCGGAGCTAAGAAGATCTATGGAGCATGCAACCTATTGTGTGAATTCCTTTTGCGTGCGGGAGGAATGTTGGAGCATAGAGGTGTATGCAACCTTGTGTATGAACAGAGCAGCGTGTGAGTGAGGATATTGTAGCGTGGTGTGGCCGGTTCAATACACTACTGCATGGACACACTGTGCATGGAGCTTGGAGTCGTGTGCAATTACTAGTGGAAAAATGCTGGAGGAAATCAAATGACCAATTCAATGATTGCATAGGAAATGGCGTGTGAATTGGCCAGGCTGTACAGACAAAAAATTGAGAGATTGCTGATCCAACCACCAGATCAGGACATTTCCGCGGTTGTATTTCTTAACATGGGAATCTGCTTGACCTTCCAGCATCCAATTCAACGAGTGGATACTTGGACATGTTCTTGAAGATCTGAGGTACCCGGTCAAGTTTGAAGATGATTGTAGAGCACAGACCTTGCAGCGATATGCAAGAACCAAATCCCAAGGGAGATAGTTACATTGATATGCAAGAATTTAAAAATCGCAGAAAATAATGAAGACAACATTGGCTGTAATGGAGGATGTGCCTAATCCTTCCGAAGAATTTCTGGTAAACAATCAAAGAGGCGATGCTTTCAGTGAAAAATTTCATGTGCCGTGGTAGCTTTCGATCGAATTTTGTGAATGCATGTTATTTTTTCAAATAACTCTATAAACCCGAATTCACTTTATTAAGGCGACTCATTAAAATTCTTTTAAATGGGATTTTAAAAGTTTTCTTTTTTAAGTTTATAAATAGAGTGAGAAAGTGTATAGTATTGTAATAAACGTGTCTAAAGTGAAAGGAAGGTTTGAGACCCATGTTTAGTTTATGTTTCTAAAGTAAAAGGAAGGTGCAGTTTTTAAAAGTGGAGAGATAAGTGTGCATTTTTTTTAGTGTGGAGTGACAAGTGGGATTTTTATAAAGTAAGGGCTTATTTCCTTGTAATGAAGCGATAATGTGTATTTGTTATGGAGGTCATTTTAATTTTTTGTTGAAGAAAGTGGGTGAGTTAGTTTTGAAGACAATTTGCTTCCAAGCAATTTTGAAAATTTTCAAGGAGTTTTGGAATTTTGAGAAGTTTCAAGGACGACCTTGTAAAGATAAAATGTTGATGTACTTCAATATTGAATAAAAACATATTTTTTGTGTGGTGTAGATGTGTCCTAGATCCACCTGAAATTGAATAAGGGGATATTAAGTACACCTTGTGTAGTAATTGATTCTGCATGTTTTGTGTCTAGTTTTGACACTACACTTATATTATATAACACACTCAAGGAGTCTAAAGCAAGTGAATGAAACAAGCACATTAATCAAAGCACCTTAAATTAAGAAGTTGCAATGAGCATTAAATCAAGCACAAACAATCACATGTATTTGCGCAACTACAACACAAAATCAAAGTTGGCAACATCAACATTCTACATCAACAAGAAAATTCACTCAATGAAATCAAGTTAATGCAACTACAAAATCATGCATTTCAAAAGACTACATCAACATTCAACGACAATTGGTCATTATGTAACTTACAAAATCATAATTTGTAAGTTAACTTGTAAACAAATTCAAATAAAATTGAGTTGAAATGTAAAGGTGCATTCTCGATCGAAACCGACACCCAAATTGTGAATTTATAGGAGGTAAAGTGAGTCAATTCTCCTCAACTGAGTCAATTAAGTGAGTCATTTCTCTTCAAGTGAGTCAATATCATTTGAACTTGTCATTGTAAACATTGGGTGCATTTTCGGTGGTATCCGACACCTTCATCCTAGTACAAATTCAAGCGAGTGTGAGTTCAACCATTCCATTGATAAACTAAATCAGGCACACAAGTTCAAGAATTCAAGCGAGCGAGATCTTCAAATTCCGCAAGTGTTACAAGCAAGCATCAAGAAAAATCAAGCAAGAAAGCGAGCCAGTACAAGCGAGTATGTCAAAAGTCATAATGGGTAAAGGAGGAAAATGTATTCAAAGTGCAGAACTGGAGATTAAATATTTGAAAGATTGCAATCATGAGTTATAGAACACAGTTGAAATACTGGAATGGAAGTTGAAGCAGAATCAAACCTTGATCAATCAGATGACCAGTACTTTAGAAGCAGCGAAAGACTCTTAAATTGAGCTCAAAGTGAAAGGAAAACTCATTCATGCACTTCAAATTAAGTGAAAAGCAAGATTTACTAAATGCACAATATGTAGAGAAGACATATGCAAGTTGTGACACAAAAGACCTCATCACAACAACAAATGATAGTTGTGATACAAGTGATCTTATTCAACATATTAATGAAAGTTGCAACATAGATGAACTAATCAAACAGGTTGATGTCAGTTGCGACACAAATGATCTTATCCAATTAGTTGTACTACTTAATGATGCAACAAGTAGTACCAAAGACCAAATTGATCAGTTTGATGTATCATGTCAAACTAATGAACCGTTAATGATTGATGCCCAGTGTGACACAAAAGGTTTAATAAATCAAGGACATGATGTTAGCAGCAACAACAAGTATGAAGAAGAACAACAGGATAGTCTTTCCAAGAAGGTGATCAAACCTTGGGAAGAAATATTCTTCAACAAAGATCGACATGGCCTAGGATACAACAAAGAAAACACTTTGTTTGTTCCAGATTTCTCAAAACTAGTTCAGTTTGTAAGTGCTGGTTTTCTAGACAATGATCAGAATATGGTTAAGTGTAACCATTGTAAACAAAATTGATCCAAGATCTTTTGCTTATAGATGTCTTAAAGAATTACATGCATAAATTGTAGCTTAACATAGAAAACTTAATGTGCACATGAGAAAAGAGGAGAAACACATAAAGCATGAAAGAAGACAACAAGACTTGATAACGGAGTTCATCCGACTTGGACTACGTCTCCGGGCCCTGCTCTATCAATGGGGAGGCCTTCATTCGTTAAGTGGCATGAGAAAGAAGAGTACAAGCATCAGTTACAAAAAAAGAGTTTTATACCTCCATACTGAAAAATGGCTGAAAAATGCAGAACTCTAATGGAGAAATGAACAACGCCATTATGTTCATGGTGTCGAGAAGTGCTGAAACCATATAAACTTTGTCAAAATCTGACAAAATGAAAATTCGGCCCTCCTGCAAAATTCTGCCTCGAACTGCGTGCACTACCTCATCTCTGCCTGGGCACATTGACAAACTGTGTTCAAATAAAATAATGGTGATGAATTTTCCCAAGTTGGCAGTTAGCTGAGTTGGTTAGGGATCCGGTTAATATGGAGGAGGTCGGGCGGTCAAACCCCGCCTCCTCCTTTTTTTATACATCGAATCTTTTTTTAATTTTAACCAAACTCCTTTTTTTTACATTATGGTTGGGTTGGGCCCACCTTGGGCGGCCCGCCCCCCGTACCTACCTCCACATGCCTCTTGTAATAAATGGTGGTGGTTGAGGTTGGGTCCGCGCCTCAAGGGCCGACCCACCTTAACTCCGTTGCATATTGAATAATGGTGTGGGTTATGGGTTGTGGGGTGGCGGGGTCATGGCCGCCCACCCTGTTTGTTGCTGTTGGTTCTGTGGGAGGGTGTGGCCCACCCCTCCACCAATACTTTATATTG
Organism: Pinus tabuliformis; assembly: GCA_031772625.1. Lineage (NCBI taxonomy): Eukaryota > Viridiplantae > Streptophyta > Pinopsida > Pinales > Pinaceae > Pinus > Pinus tabuliformis. The sequence goes on along the minus strand of CM062808.1, from coordinate 369,359,846 downwards.
TTACATGTATGGGTTGGGGTGGCGGGGTTGGTGGCCCGCCACCCCCCCTTTTTTTATATTTTTCTTGTTAAAAAAAACCAATTGCACATTTTTGAAAATTTGGTTTTTGACTGAAGGAGTTGTTTTAACCAGGCAACGATTTTTCCTGGAATCTAGCCGGATTTGGCCGGATTCCGTCTGCCGGAAAAGTCCAAATTGTGTCTTTGTTAAGCTTGCCCAGTCATCAAAAAGTCAACGCAACTTTGACTACCTCTATCTCCTTCATTCGGACTCGGATTGGAGTGTCGTTTGCACCATTAGAATCAGGGCGACAAGTACTTCGATCTGATGTCAAGTTCATCATTTTTCCACTACTTTGAATTTTGAGCCTTTTCCATGCCACTGGTGTCTGAAGATCCACCTGGATCAATCCTCCCCATTGAGGAGCTTTTGGACCCCAAAATAATTTACACTTAGCACACTGTTTGTGTCCTTTCAACCCACACTTCCGATCACCTACACGGATGACTTAACAACTCTTCCTTGCCAAGAGTTTATAGCACATGCTCCTTGGCCAATGATTACATAAAAAGTAATCAATACCTCAACTACTAATAAAGAAAGGCCAAAATATCATCATTGCATTTTGAAGCGATAGGAAACACACCATCACTTTTACATTTACTTGCAACGTATGTTTTACAATGGTGGCCATAACAAGCTACTACCTTAGCAAAACCAACATAATAAAGTAGACCACTGTGAATGGGGTGGATTCATTTGCTGAACATATTCACCTTCCGACTCCTCCAACGATGTTTCCAGAGCATGGAGCATCGGACACGCGGTCTGTTGGTGTCCCTCTTTGTTGCAATGGCTACAACGATTCTTCTTCCTCCAAACTTTCGGGGTTGCCTTGGGGTGCTTTCCCCTGGTGTTCCTCCGATAAGTGTTTATGGGGCCCTCACTATCGCTGGACTATGAGGAGGGAATTTCATCGTTTGTCGTTGGCTGGTTTCTAGCTGTATTGGAGCTTTCTCTCATTTCCTTTCTGGCGTACTCGAGTCCTGCACGACGCGACAATTCCTCGACTTCGATGGGGTTTATGATGCCTTGGCCTTTGATTCTGAGGCCCTTTCCCTGACACCCCATCTTCTTCAATAGTTTGGATCCAATCCCTATAGTATGTTTTTCAAAAGCAGCGAATTCATCATCATGAAAATCATATGAAATCGAGGAATCTCTTTTTACCTCTGGATCGCGATGCTGCAACTTTTCCAAGGCCTCATCGTTGGCTTGCAACTAGTGTAGTAAACTTTGTTTTTCTTCCCTTGCCTCCTGTAGAATCCTCCTTAGCTCAGCATTCTCTGCTTGGATGCGGTGGTTGATCTCCTCAAGTTCTTGGAGCCCTGCTGCGGGGAGTTCCCTTTTCGTTAGGTCTGTTGAAATCCTTGATTCATGGCCGGAATCAAACCCTAAATCTATAGGTCCTCCTGCTGTGATCCCAAGGGCTGCAAACTTCGTTTCATCACTGGAGTTGGACCCCAAGTCAATGGCCCTACCTCGTGCAAATCCTGCAGCTGCAACCTTCTCATCTTCCTCTGACTCGGAATCTTGGTTGCATGGTGGTGACGACCTTCTGCTTCCCCTTTCTGTCATTCCTTTTAGGTCTCAGCTCAGGTTGCAACTTCCAACAATTTTCTTCATCATGACCCTCTTTCTCACAATGTGTACAAGAGGGATTTTTATTTTTGTTTGTGGAAAAACCTGTGAACAGTTATTGAAACCAACGTTTCAGACTAACTTAGTGAGTCCATCATCAGGGCAATGTGATTTGTATTTTGAGAAGAGAAAGCGTGAAATTATGGAGCTATTAATAGTTAATTGAAAAATTATTCGATGTTTTTCTTTTAATTGTCGGCTTACAAATGACTAACTAATTAATAATTATTTCTTTATTGATTATATATATATATATATATTATTAATATTAGTATTATTAATTTTGTTTTTATTTTTAATTTTATTTATTTATTTATTATTATTATTTTGTAATTGATTATGTATATATTTAAATTAATAATTTTTATTTTTATTATTTTTATTATTATTATTATTAGTTTATCTAATTAATGTGTTTGTCTTAAGAAAAATTAATAAATATTAATCTAGGAAATATCTAAAAGAGTAATGTTTAAGGAATTAATCTATTATTAGTAATAGATTATATAACTTAATGTATTAATATAAACAATTAAATAATTTATTAATATATTAGTATATTGTGAATAGTTTATTAATATTATCGATAATATTACTATGTTACTAATCTAGCCCTATAATGTTAATATATTAATATCTATATAATGTAATATAATATATATTCTATTAATGAAGTGTATTTAGTTAATTAATGGATTAATACCCTAATATCAAAATAATAATCTATTAATTTATTATGGAAATGTATTAATAAATTATTGTGTTAACATTAATATGATATAGTAATAAAATAGTAAATTAATATTAATGAAATACCCTAACAATTTTATTTACTTAATTATTTATTTATTTATTATTATTATTATTATAATTATTTATTTTTATTTTTTATTTATTTATTTTTTAATTTTTTTAGAATTCAATGTTATGAATTTAAGTTCTTTGTTATGTATTTAATGCTATACTAGTAATGTGCATACTCTTAAATTAATAGTTTGAAGGTTTATATATGTTGACTAATTAAATTTTGTTTAAAAGAGAGTTAAATTTTAATTAATTAATTAATTTATTAAATGAATGTTTGTATATCTGTATTTACTGTTTTTTAATTTTATTTAATAAGGGTTTCCAAGTGTTACTTAATTTTAGCCCGTCGTCTCTATTCATGTTGTTGGAAGATTTTTCGATTTCAATCGCTTCTTTCACTCTTCTTTTTAAATACTGGTCTTCCTTGTGAATTAATCTGGCTTGTTCCATACAAATATAGTGTGAGGAAGAACATGCATGCTCTGCTAGACCTGATTTTTCCAACCTGATTCTCCCCTTCTCTTGGCTGCTGTGGCTCTCTTTGGGTGGTCATCTCGTTCAGGTGTTCCCTTGTTTTCCAGATGAATGGCCTTTACACTAGCCAAGTCAATGGTAGTAGGTTCAAACAATAATAATGAATATCTAATGTAACTATGTAATGATCCAATATACTTAGTTACTACTTTAGGTGAGTCAAGTGCAATGTCCAAATTAAGTGCTTGTTTTCTAAACTCCTCGGTAAAGCTTTGAACATCCTGACCTCTACCTTGCCTTAAGTATTTCCAATCCATTAAGGCTTTTTCTGGCCGGATTCCATCAGCCAGAAAAGTCCAAATTTTGTCTTTGTTAAGCCTGTCCAGTCATCAAAAAGTCAACCCAACTTTGACTGCCTCTATCTCCTTCATCCAGACTCGGATTGGAGTGCCGTTTGCACCGTTGGAATCAAAATGACAAGCACTTTGATCTAATGTCAAGTTCATTATATTTCCACCACTTTGAATTTTGAGTCTTTTCCATGCCACTGGTGTCTGAAGATCCACCTAGATAAGAATTGGCCATATGGAGAGTAAATGATTTGACCTCCATCCTTGTCACCATTGTGGCAAGAAAAATCATTCATCTGAAAGATGCTGCAAGCAAAAGCAACCACCGAGAGTGAAGATCAATTACACATGGATTGATCCTTGGAAGTGGTCATCTACAGTCAAACAATTGTCTATGTGTTACCGAAGGATTCAGTCTCACATGAAGACCAATTCTACAGTAAAATGAAGATGGTGAAACTCTCCTACACCTGAAGGGGGGGAGTTCAGAAATCAAGTGCAAATAATTGTCTCTCCTTTCAGCTGACAAAGGGGGGAAATGATAATGGAATTGAAGGTGGTTGTTAGACTGAAAGTCTCGACAACATTAGAAAAAGCAGCCAGTGGGAAGTCTTCATCAAATCAGCCAGTGGGCATCCTCATCAGCCAGTGGGCATCGATAAAGCATCTTGTGGGCATCATCAACAAATTCGCCAGTGGGCAATCAACACATTTTTCCATCATCAACATCAAATCAGCCAGTGGGCATCATCAACATTTTGTTAGCGGACAAAGGATACTGATTGAAAGTAGAGGACAGATGGATCTTTTTGCAGCTTGGCACGTGATGGAGTCGTCAAGAAAAATTCAGAGATGAATCAAACTTGCAGATGTTCTCTTCAGATTGGAGTTTTTTTCAGCATCCAACCTTGGCAGTTTTTCAGGTAGTGTTTTTTAGGATCAACAGTTCCAACATGAGAACTTGGAAGATGGTTCCTTGTTCTTATTTTGGACTTATCATTGAGGGGGGGAATGTTAGCCTCAGTCTCATGTGTTAAAAACAATTATTATAAGCCCAAAATAATTAAATTAATTAAAATCAAGAAAGTTGGATTTAATCCTACCTTTCTAGATTGAATTTGTTCCTCATGGTTAGGAGTCAGTTTAGGCCTAGTTGGTTGAGAGATTCTCTCCAACTAGTTAAGCTCCTAGATTAGTGTTTGGTTGAGAGATTTGCTCAACCATAGTGTCCAAGATAGACGTATTATCTTGAGACAAACTTCCTCATGTATTTGTTTGTATTATTATCATTATTTGTACATTACATTGAGAGTGTGAGGAATATAATACAGTAAGGCTCCTGCCTTTTTCGCCATGTCTAGTTTATGTATATTTCTGCTGTTTATTTTATTAATGTTTTATTAGTTGATTAAATTCCTTCATCTATCTCATCTCATACACAAGCTTACTACAAGCTTGCTTAAGGATGTTGAATAGAATCCTATTAACCACTACAATTATGGAAATCACATTGATAACTTGCACACATCATCAAGGAGGGCTCATTAAACCCTAACAACTACTAGGAATCATAAGCAATATGCCAGTCTTAAGCATTGGTCACCCAATTCCTTGAGCTTAAGTTTGGGTCAATGAATCCTAATGATTGAGGCCACTAGGATTAAATTAAGCTTAATATATTGAAGGATAGGTCATTTCACACACAATGTTACACTGATTATAGGGATGGTTAATTTCATATATGATTTACTGAGTCTAGCATAATGCCAACTCAAATTCATCCAAGATCAAGTTTAATACTAGCTCAAGAATATATTGATTCATAAAAGTTACATTATCTCATTTCATAAAAGCACAAGGATGAATATTGTGAGCTACAAAAAGAAGATTATGTATACATCCATATCCTATACTATGGTATTTTTTTCTACTTTATTGTATGTTTAATTGACAATTTTGCTTATCCTCTTGAGTATAGTTATTAGCTAGCTACACTTTAGGCTAATATTTTCTAGCTTATGGTGGATACCTTGAGGCCCTAATATGTACACCATTGTTTATATTTACTTTTTAAATGAATTTTTTTGTACAAGACCTTATCCATTTCCAAGATGACCAAGCCTCCTAAGCTTGGCAATGGATTCACTGGATGAGAATGAGTCGATTAGTATAAGTTGGGTACCAACCTCGAACCATAGAGACAAACCTTTAACAAACTCTTACCTACTACAACATAATTATCTTTATTTATGCCCAATTCATGGGCCTTATGTTCTTAGGAGTTATTTTTAGTTGTGCTATTTTGATTCATTATTGTCATTTTTTAATGGGTGTTTTGGTAAAAAGCTCAAGAAATTTTGGGTTATTGCAAATTTTGAACTCCAATAATGCTATATTTTAAAACATAAACCATAAAGTTTATTTGATTAATAGGAATCTTCAATGTTACTTTATTTTAATACAAAACCTTTGGAAAGAGAAGTGTAAGTCCACCACTATGTGAAGAAATTATTAGCACATCTAAATCATTGTTCACTAGAAAAAACAAAAACCCGATAGACCCACCACCTGATTTTACAAACATAAACAAATAGCTTCTGTTACCATTAATTTCACATGAGGTTTTCTGCGAAGTAAAATTTACCCTGCAATGAGTTTGTACTTGCTATCATAATGCTATTGGTGGTGCTCCATGTGGGATATTGACTCTTCTTCCACTTTAATACACAACATCTCTTTCTCTCTTAGTCTCTCTAAAGCCCGTCAAATATTCTCATATGAGAATTTGAATTGTTAGTACTAGAGGAAAACAAAATCCTTCTCATTACCATGCATCAACAACTCCATAGGAACAACAATAGGCATAGATCCATCTTAAATCCATCTTTATCAAACATAGAGAATGATCAAATTTGTTGAGTTGCAAAACTTCATCAAGCTTTCCTTTGTCAAAAAGGATTTTACCTCCACATATTTGATACCTTTTGGTTCTTGATAAAATTGAAGTTAATATGAATATGTGCTATTTAGTATATATCACAATGGACAACAAAACTACATTTTCCCCCCATCAATTTTGTTTAGCCATTTACACTAAGAAAATTGCAATGTGGTTCTTAGTATTGATAATAAATTGTGAATGTGAGGAACACATGCATGCACGTAGACGCGCACACACACATTTAACATTTATTTTTGGAGGCTAACAAAATTATTTTGATCATTGCATATCTAATGAACTTAATGTTTATTTTTTAAGACGACGAGATCCTAATTTATGAGGCTACCAAAATGAAACCTGGCTATTGCATATTATATATTGTGCTCAATGATTATGTTAAAAGGAAATTAGAAACCAAGAAAGCACTTTGCTCCATTATTTATCCATACCAAAAGAAACCAAAATTTAAGAATAAAAAATAAAAGCAAATGTAATGTAGCGATGCCTATCTAACTTTCTTGATTGTTTAGCCATGCCATAAGAAACTTAGAATTAAAGAGAAGAGAACCAATGCAATATTTCTAAATAGAATGTTTTCTAATTATTATCGAGAGAAATTTAATTATACTTAAATGTATGAAGTGAACTAGTTATTATTGGAAGGAATTCAATTATATGCATTGGATGAAGTGGACACTAACACTAAAGGCATCTACTGAAATACCATAGTTATAGGCGTAAGTTCACCATTAACTTTTCATAAACCAGTTGGTCTTTTAACATCTATGAATGGTTAACATTGCTCCAATATTAATGTTCTTCTCAAAATGTAGGCCTAGATTTGTGGCAAGTTGTCTACCTCTTTCCTTGATTAGTAATAGCAATGGATGAAAACTTGTAAAATCCACCAAAAAACATTCACTCATTTTTCTTCCTTACTATGCGAGTGGTGGATGGGAGAGATATTTTAGGATTTGATAAATTTCTTTACTTTCAATTAGTTTTGACAAACACACACACACACATACGTTTTTTTACTAGCAACCTGTAACGCAATAACCCATCACAGTTATCAACAAATTCAACCAAAACATACAGCTCAACCCATTGTTCACTAGTTGGTCCCTATTGTTTAGCATAAATTTATGTTTGACACTATGTTGTTGATGCCTAACTTTGATGGGTCCATTAGAGGTGACGGGCTGTATTCATGGATATACAAAATGAAGCTTATTTCAAAACCTATCAAACTTAATGTAGGAAAAGAAGATACTATTAACCAAATTCACATAAAGAACCATTTCCCTTATACGGTGGTAGACACACACCCAAAATTTTGAAGCCAACAAACAAGTTACCAACTCGTGATCAAAACTTGCCCTATATACTTCAAGGATGTCATATACATAAGGTTTTATCCATTATAATACAATGATGTTTTGCTAGAAAATTGTTACAACCTCAAATATATACTTGGATAGTCCATTCAACAATTCATTAACGCCTTTGACAAAATTTCCATCAAACTTGAGGTAGAAGACTTAGGAAAAAAATCAGTGTTAAATCCCTCTTTGGCTTATTGTTGCATTTAAGGAAAGAACTAAAAATATTATGTGTTACTTCCTTGGAGCACACCATCCAAGTGCCTCCAAAATATAATCTAAGCTTTCTAAAACCAATATTTTAATGAAAAGAAACTTGTCTTCTTGTCTCAACCCATAACCATTTCTTAGGGGAAACCAATCAATGGAAATAACTAGGAGGATCCCAAAATAACACTTCAATATTGGAATGTAAAATAAGAAGAAGCAACAATCTTATAACAATAATCATGAAAACTCTATTGACTAATGTAATTTACTTCAAGACAAAATCATTAAGAAGGTTCAAACCCTCCTTGTTGCAAGACATCTTTACACTAATTTCAACATATTAGATGTTATCAACATGCTATCTACAAAAGACCCATACATAGTTTTGATGGCCAAGAACTAAATATGAAGTGAAGTGGAATCCTTATTCACCCAAAGTTTCCAATTTAAGAAAAATGGCTTCTGTCTTCATTTATAATCACAACTAAAAGAATTTAGTCTCAACAATTTGTAGTAGACTTGTAGTTGCCATTTTTTCCTCACCCTATGTCATATTAAATTAGATGGATTAAGGAATCCATACAACCCCCTGTCAAACACTTGGAGGTGCACCATCTCATTTCCATTGGACCCTCCATGATATAGTGGAATGTGACATCACTCCTCTTAGTTTATCTGATTTGATTCTAGGAAGGCCTTAATAATAATAATAATAATAATTTCGATGAAAAAAAACAATATTATTTATGTATAACACAAAATTACAGTTATTTATTATTTCTTGTGGCTACCTTCCTCCAAAAAGTGTCTAAGTAGTCCCTTTCCCTAATGCATGGGGATGATATATCCTTGTTTTTCCATATATCATACAGTTTTGCATTCCAAAAAAATTGTCTCATTTACATTCCCATGCAAAAAACCAAAAAGAAAAAAAGTAAATCATGTATGGACATGATATATATCTGCTAGTTAACATGTCCCAAGGGTCAAGGCAAAAATATTGTTGCTAAGGAAGGGCATGTTATATGCTAGACATGCACAATATTATGGATACTTCAACACTCATGAGATGCCCAATGTTGATTAAAATAACAAAGTTACTTGTTCTTCTATTGTTTAGTTTGTACTTTTTGGTAGATCATATATTAAATAGGTAGTTCTTAACAAATTCATTTCATTATGCATTGTTCACCAAGTTAATGAAGAAAACAAAGGGAAGATACATTCCTTTGATATACAATAGATGATTGACTCATACATAGATGTGTTTTAAGAACTCAAAGGTTTAACTCCCATTTAGAACATACAATATTTGAATGAGCTCATGGTTTTTCCTTGTGCAATTTCCTTACATGTTGCACCTCCCTTAAGCAGAGTGTAGAGATTGAGTGAAAAATCACACAACTCTTAGAGGATGGAAACACCAAGGTTAGCACATCCCCTTTTGGATATTTAGACTTGGTAACTCCTAAGAAGGAGAGACAATAGTAGTGCATTTGCATGGATTGTAGGGACTTTAACAATGTCATTGTTAAGAACCAATACTTGTTTCCTTGAATTAATGACCTTATTAAACAACTCAAGGGAAGCAAGTATTTCACCAAGCCATACTTTGCTTCAAGTTGTCACCAAGTGTGTATGAAACTCAATGAAATCCATAATAAAACTTTAAAGACCAATTTTAGTCTCTATAAGTGCTTGTTTGGAACTTTTGTCCTTATTAATGCACCTATCCCTTTCATGAGGATTATTAATGACATCTTCTCGCCACATCTCTTTAAGTTTGCAATGTTTTAGTTGACTAACATTTTGGTCTTTAGTAAGTCTCATTGATACCATTGACAACATGATTGCACTATTTTAGACTTCCTCTACTAACAAAAATTAAAAAGCCCTTCTTTAGGCAAACTTTTGTCCAATATTTAGGTTTTTTCTTTGATGCAATACAAGTTCACAAAAATTCAATACCACCATAACCAATTTTAAGAGTTTCTTAGGAGGAATGAACTTCTACAAGAAATTTCTCTATTACTATTCCCACATTGATCACTTTTTGAATCAACCCAACAATAAAAAGAATCTTCATTGGACCAAAATTAGCATTTCAAAAGTTGAAAGATGCTCTTTGTTTTGCACTAGTTCTTGCACTTCCAAACTTGTAACAATCATTTGAGATTGAGACATATGATTTTTCTATATGTATTTTTCTTAAGCAAGGAGGACATCCAATGAGATACCATCAGATACCTTGTCTTGGGGTAAGCTTAACTACAACACTTATGACACAGAATTTAATGCAACGGTCTAAATACTCATGTAATGACGACTTTACATCCTTGTTAAGGAAAATATATACAATAATTATAATCCCCATCATATTTTGAACCTAATCTAAAATTTAGGAGCAATGACATTTAAAATGGGATAATTACAACATTCAATAATTTCATTTAATCATTTGGATGGCCATTGAATGAATTGGTATTAGTAAGGTTTTAGATGCTTTTTGAATGATTTGAGCATTGAACATCCACCACTATCAAGAGGAGGATGCCATGTTGTAGTTATTAAGTGTGACTACTTGACTCAAATTAACAACAATAACATTTTTTGCTTAAGAATGACCTCATTGAAGGGATGTGTCAACTCATTATGGTAAGTATGTCACTTTTTAGGGGACTTGAACCCTATTTGGGGGATAACAATGTACCCCAATTTTAATGACCCAACAACCCATGCAAAATGATTAGAACCAAAATTTAGAAATGCCATCATATTTGAGCTATTATAGTTGTAAATTTACATGATTACTGGGTTCCTCTATTTGCCTTTGACGAATTTTAAACAGTTAAAACATGAAATCTTTATGAGAGTAATTCGTTTTCATTTAAAAATATAGAAATATTGCCATGAATCAAGCTTACATTTATATGACTAATAGAATAGTTTGGGGGAATAGATAAAATATTTCCTCTCGACTTAAGCATTGAGCATCTATCACCTATCAATAAGTGAGATGTTGTATCACAATATATGACCAATGACATACCCAACTCAACTTAATAGTATATAAGTCTCTCTTATTGAAAAACAAAACATACAAAATTTTTCAGAAAACTCACTAGAAAACTCACTTGAATCATAATAGGGGGCATATGACTACCTTTTGACAAGTTAGTCATATCCTCCATAACCTAATTGTATAATTTTAGTAAATATGTTTAATGTTTTATTTAACTTTATTTGGAAATTTGTTCGAGACACACAAAAATATATAATTGGTTATTAATTTTTTTTTTACTAATGTATAATCATAATATGAAAGTAAAAAATATTATTTTAATTTAAAATAGTGTTAATATTAAACCATAAATATAATTTTAGATTAATAAAATTACTTAGTAATTAATTAATACATTTTGTATTCTTCTATTAAAAACATATAAAATTAAAAAAATAACTTAAATTTTTTTAAAATATCGGCCTTATATTAAGATACCATTAAAATTTATATCTCTTTATTCACAATTTTTTTTAAATAATAAATAAAAATAAAATCCATAAAACTAAAATTATCTTAGCCATAAAAATATACTTTATACTTTAAATAATTAAATCTCCATTTAGGTTTTGCATTAAACCATCACGTCAATCTTACTCGCCAAGGGAAAATGTAATTTATGCATCAAATGTTGTCACTTTCCACTAATTCTCCCTCGTGTTTTGCATTAAACCGTCATGCATGACATAAGATGGTGAATTTTACTCGGTTGCACTTTAGAGTTACAGTGTTCAAAGCCACGTAATTTGAACATTATATTGAATTGAATATAATATAATACTAGTATTTGTATCAAAAGAGTGCAAAGGCATGTCGATAAAAGTGTAGATGAATGTAGAGTGACGTAGAGGTAACATTGCAGGAAATAATGATATGAACATGGAAGGCATGAGAAATCAGGAGTCCAAAGTATTGGTAAAGTAAAGCTTTCCAAATAGATAAAAGTGCATTATAGAACCTGAAATATATCATATTTCTCTCATCAAATTCATAACTAAACTAGAAGCAATCTTCGAGGAGACATCACTGTGATATTCTACCATCTTCTATGAACAACATCCTAGAGATTATAATGAGATATTAATTGTATGGGGGAGAAAAAAAGAAATTGAGAAACACTCATTTCATGGGGTGATCAAAAGCCTAAACGAATTGAATTGGTGTCCTTCTCTGCTGCAACTTAAGGAATCCTTGAATATTTTTATCATGATGTGATTTTGGATGGGAAACAAGTGGATTATGTGCTCCCAGTCTTGTTTAAAAGTTTAGAAAATGAAGCTGGGAGGACTAGATAGGTTGAAAAGTACAACAATTTGTTTTCAAACAAAACATGGAAATTTTGAAAACTTGATGCCTATTGGAATTTGGGAGCTTGCAAAATGAATATTTCCTCAAGAATGACGTTGTAGATTACGTACTTCCTATTACATGTATCAAGAATTTCATACCTTCTTCTCCAACAATTTTGTTTTGTTTTTCTTTTCTTTTTTGTTTTTTTTTGTTTAGTTTTTTTGTTTTTTTTTGTTTTGTTTTTATTTGTTTGTTTTTGTTTGTTTGTTTTTTTGTTTGTTTGTTTTTTGTTTGTTTGTTTGTTTGTTTGTTTTGTTTGTTTGTTTTTTTTGTTTTTTGTTTGTTTGTTTGTTTGTTTGTTTTTTGTTTTTTTTTTTGTTTTTTGTTTTTTGTTTTTTGTTTTTTTTTGTTTTTTTGTTTTTTTGTTTTTTTTTTTTTTAGAAGTATGTGGAACTATAATGTACAAGAATGCAGCAGTGAACATAGTTCTCTTCACTTTGGAACCCAATGGAAGGGGAGATCAATTCCACTATAATGCAAAGGGATACACAAATAAAAAAAATTTGAGCATCATGAAATTGATTTTGATTATGACCTGTGTATCTCTAGTGGGTTACCAAAATGTCTTGATGAAGTTAATGTTTGTTTACAGAATAAAAATACATAGTTGCAAAAAACACTCCTTCTGCTTCAACTCTCAGACAAAATTTGCAATAGAATTAATCTCATCATCTGAATTTTCCTTGGTGTAAGAACCCATTGTATTCTCCCAAAAATTATATTTATAGCAACATTCCTTTTGTGCATGTCCTCTTCTTATTTAGCTCTTCCCATTCTAACATTTACAACAACCTCCTTCTCGTAAGTATTTTTGGTGTGGGTCAACCATACAGTAACATTACATTCACCTTCATTAGTATTTTTACTTCTGGAAAGACATGAAATAGAGGAAATGAGAACCACACAACTAATGAGTTGAGAGAGGCCCTAGGTGAGCGAAGTGTGAGAGGAGAGATCGACGAAGAGGAAATGATACGAGCACAATGAGAGAAAGCCTCCAATATACGTCCGTTGCAGATCCCAGGAGGAGTGAGGTTTTGAGGGCATTGAGGAGCAAAGAGAGTGAGGAAGAGCGCATGATGAGAGTGTGAGAGGGGGTGAGACTCCATAGTTCATACCGTCGTCCAATCACTTCACTCACAAGCACCGACATGGTGGTATCTACCAATGTCAGGAAGAGACAAGAAACTTGTTGTGCTTGGTATTGCTGGGATGTCCAAACTGAGGGGTTACATGATTATATGAGAAACTTTGGAGAATTGGATGATGTGATTGTTATGTGGGATCATGCAACTGGTCATTCTCGCAGATTTGGTTATGCCAGATTTTCTTCAGTTGAAGATGCTAAGAAAACACTTGACAATGAACATGTTCTAAATGGTTGTACACTGGAAGTAAAGGTGGATACACCTAAGGAGGAGATGAAGGCTCCTTCAAATAAGATTACTCAGATATTTGTCAATAGAATTCCTACTTCTATTACAGAGGATGCATTCTGAAAATATTTTGAAGAATATGGGAACATTGAAGATTTATATATGCCCAAGGAAAAAGGCTCAAAATAACATCGTGGAATTGGGTTGATCACTTTTGAAAACTTAGAACCTGTAGACAAGTTGATTTCAAAAACACATAAGTTAGGTGGAGCTACTATTGTAGTGGATTAAGAAACACCAAAGGAGAAACCGACAAAGTAGTGGAAAAAGCCAGTTTCCAGTGGGTAGGGTGCATACAATGCATATATCAATGCTAAAACCCGGTATGGGGCATAGGGCTCTGCTACACTGTTTGACCATCCGAGCTCAAGATTCAGAGATGGTTATGATTAAGAAATAGGAAGTGGCTATCGCAGTGGAAACTAATGGCCTCTACATGGAACCAATGGTGTGATTGGAGGGCCTTCCTATGACATGTCTGATCATGGTTCAGGAGTTTTTTTTTGGCCCACCACCACAAGGCATGGGAAAGAATATTTTTGTTGGAACGATTTCACAAGATGAAAATGCTAGAGATATTCGTTGATATCTTAGAAATTTTGGCATTGTTGTAGATGTTTATGTGCCAAAGGATGTAAGGAGGTCATGACACAAAGGCTTTGGTTTTGTGACATTTGCCGAGGATGGAGTAGCAGATCATGTGGCACAAAGGCCACATGAAATTCTTGGCCAACAGGTGTCTTGGAATCGTTGTTCTGTATTTGGAGAATAATCATCTCCATCATCTGAATTTTCCTGGAGAATTAGTCTTTGGCAACGTTGAATGCCTTCAGATGTTCGTGGAGGCTTTGCTGAAGGGGAAAAGTTGAGATAAATTCCATGATAAAAAAAGGGATGGGATTTTGATCTCAGCCTTCTAGTGGAAGCACTTCAACGCTTACGTGCACACTCAAAATAAAAAATCCTTGACCATTGTCCATGGCCCCGAAGATACATCGATGTTGACAAGAATTTGCGTCTCTGGGAAAATGTGATCGAGAGAGTTTAATGGGGTGACACTGTTGAGATTTTGGACAGTTGTTGAGGATGACGAATCTCAATAGTGTCACCAACAAGAAATTCATAATATAATGCTTATCAACATAATTATTATAATGCATATTATTTTACAAAAAAAATAGATATTTAAATTATTATTAAGGGGTTGATAAAAAATGTTATTAAAAAATGAATGATGTAATATATAATATAAATTATGTTTTTATTTGGCTAAGAGTTTATTTTATTTTTATGTAAAGAAATAGGTTAATGGCCCAAAAATCGAAAACATCTTGCAAGAGTGAAAGCATATTCCTTTATGGACAATCAATAGGTAATTCTAGGTGGCGTGGTTTTTCTTGAATAACAGTGTTGTTCCAACCAACATTAGTGGATAACAGTCAATGATAATTGTCCCACTACTAGTTTGACAACTCAATTATGATAAGTTTCCCATGAGTGTGTGTGTGTGTGTGTATATATATATATTATCAATTTAATTGTTTATCATATTTATTATATGTTAATAGAAATTTGATTTTTTTTTTCACATTTTATATTTTATATAGCATGGAAAATAAGTAAAATATGTATACAGTTTTAACAATTTTCTTTTACTTATATATTTGTTTTGGTTGATTCACTTGTATGTGATTCCATTACAATTTTTTAGTATTATGCCTAAATTTATTGGTAAAAACACTTAATCAACTTTACAAATATTTCATGTTCATCTACTTTTTAAATAAAGTTTTGGCATTTTCCTTCGGAGCATACATTACCTTTGAAAATCCATTCTAACAAAAGTTTTGGCATTTTCCTTCGAAGCATACATTACCTTTGAAAATCAATTCTAACAAGGTAATATGGTAACAAAATTCCAAGCCATCAATATCTTTGTTTAACTTTTGGTTGAATGATAACATTTTAATTAAATAAAGTTTTGGCATTTTCCTTTGGAGCATACATTACCTTTGAAAATCAATTCTAACAAAATTTTTGGCATTTTCCTTGGGAGCATACATTACCTTTGAAAATTCATTCTAACAAGGTAATATGGTAAGAAAATTCCAATCCATCAATATCTTTGTTTAACTTCTGGTTGAATGATAAGATTTCCATTTGAATTTTATAGCAAGAGTAGCCATTGGCCGATTAAAAAATGACCCAAAATGGGTTTACTTCATAAAAAAAAAAAATCTCTGAGCTTAGCCTTTTTTCCCTAAGAAAAATCTTGTAAGGAAACCCAAGGGATACTTCCCCACATTTATAAATGGTGTCCCTAATAAAGACTTATCAATGTAGGTTAATGTGCCTCATCTAGAGAAATTCAAAGCATGCACCTATTAACATGAAACTAGCCAATTGCTCAATAATATTAGCAACAACCAATTGAGCTAGTGCCTTGGGCTTCTTTAAGCCTATTTTTTTTTTTTCACGTGTGGTTCACAGACATCCGCGGTTACTGGGTGGCTGCTACATCCATGGAAATATCTGAGCTTGATCAAGGGTATCAAGCCCCATGGCCAATAGCTAGGCCTAACCCTAAGGGCTTCAGGGAGAATTGACCCTGTGACCTCCCGAACGACGAAGCACTTATTTGACTAGTTGAGCTAACCCTTGGGGCTATTTCTTTGAGCCGAGTTATATATATAGGATTCTCCATTTCTCAGTGGTAACATGATTTTTTTTTTCATATAAATGAAACTCCGACTTTAAAATATTAAAAAAACAAAATTTACCAAAAGAAAAAAAATACCCAAAAAATAAATGGACAATTTCTATATAAAAAACTACATGCCATATGGGAGGTGCTGTTTTGTTGCGCCCCCACAACCCCCAATGTAAACATACATTTCCAAGATTTAAGCATACATTTCTCCTAATGGCACATGGTAAATGTTGAAACTATGCAATTTTCTCTCACATCCCTCTTATTTTCAATCTCATTGGTTGATAATATCCTCTTTTTCTTAGCGACTCAACCACTATATGTACCTTTAATTATATTTTAATTTTCATATAAATACATGTGATGACATGGTTTAGATTTAGAAAACAACTTAAAAGGTCTAACTCTAAGGCTAGCCTTCTCTTTCTTAAACAAGTTAACCATCATGTGCACTTTAATTATATTCTACCTTTCATGTGCTTAAATGTGGTGATATGGTTAAAACATGTGAACTTAGAAAACCCCTTTATTTATCTAAGGCTAAACTTATAATGATTTCTATTTGAGCCTTGGCCCCAGACTCTCCACTAGAAATCTATATAAGATATTCAAACTAATTACATCATAATGTATTTTAAAATGAGTCCACATAACTTAACACTAAAAAATAATCATGTTAATAGTATATTACCTAATATAATTGAGCATAGTTGAGGGGTCCAAATTGAGGTACCACATGCCTTCCATTTATGACATGCAAAGGTAGATTAATGGATTTTATCATTTACCCCTCACCCCTTTGAGTGATTTTGTTGGATCCTCTTGAAAGAATGATTTGAAGAGTGCCCTAAGTCTAAATACTATTACTAATGAGATTATAAATGGATAGAATTTGAAGGTAAGATTAGGGCATTAAATCAAGTAAGGCTAGGACCTAAAGCTAACTTCCCTAATCAAGCCTATTTAGTCATGACATTTGAGAATGCATAAGCATCTAGTGTGGACCTATAAAACCATGGTGAGAGTGTGGGTCAATAATGAGAATGGAGTTGTATGTTAACCTTGAGTTATGTGTACTTATCATTGTGAATTCAAGGTGGGCATAATCTAAGATGGGAATTAGAGGATATATTCACACTGTCGGTTTTTCTCGAATTAACATATATTTTACTCATTTAGCACACAAATGAGTCAACTTCATATGGATCTACTTAAAAAATAACCCATATTTGTATTAGTGATGGATTTAAAATGGGTTGTGGCTACCCAAAAGGAAAGGTTTATGACCAATATGTTGGTTCTTGCTCTATATCTAGAAATGGGAGGGATGGCACTGAGTGTGTTAGGATATTCCGACACATAGGATATAGTTAAGTTCAACTTGGTCTAGCATAGAGTTAGGTTAGAGTTAGGTAAAGTGTGTTTCTTTACCGTTGTACATTTTGTAACTTACAATCCGACGGTCACGATATGTAGTGATCCGACGGTTCACTCTCACCTCGGTATTACCGACACTTGATCCGTGGCTTGACACCCGATTGGTCCATGAGTTCTATTTAAAGCGCATGGAGGGTCATTGTTCGGGTAATCTGTGCATGAGAGAAGCTTATGTAATTTTTCATTCTTTGATTAATAAATTGTCTGTACCCACGTTGGGACAGGCCGTGGACTGTTTCCCTCCTTGCACTCTGAGGGTTTTAACCACGTCAAAAATACTGGTGTATTGATTTGAGATCTGGTTGTGAGCGGTGTCCTTTTGGTATTCTTTCTGAGGAACTTACCCTGTAAATTCCTACATGGTATCAGAGCTATTTGAGGGCCGCGTCCGTTGGTGATCCAAATCTGAAGCCGGTAGAACTGCATGCGGCTGTCATTTCCTAGATCTGCTGTTTCTGACTGCTTTCGGGCCGAGAGGACTGCTCTGTTGCGTTCGGAGCATCTGTTTCAGTGAGGAACCCCTTTCGTTTCACGCGAAAAGGTTTCCGGTAGCCCTAGCTGCGTCATTTTTCAGATCGGGAGGTATACAGTGTTTTTTTTTGCAGTTTACTGTCATTTTCTCTCTGCTTATTTCGGTTTCGGTTTATTTAGCCTTTTTTTTTCCCGGATCTATACCTTTCATTTCTGCGTATGCTCTTTGCCCTGCGACTCTGTGCGATCTGGGCAAATCAGAAACAGAAAGAAAGGATTTTTCTCATGCGTATGCTCTTTTCCCTGCACCTTAGTGTGATCTTGGAAAATCAGAAACATTGAGAAAAATATTTAGTTTTTCGGTTAAAAGCTAACTTTGAGATTTTTTTTTAAAATTCTAGTTTTTTGGCTAAAGCTAACTTTGAGCCGTAAGGTTCGTTTTTCTTTGCATATTCGTGTTGGGTTTTGTGTTTTGTGTTTTGTAGGGGAAAAGAGCCTTCCCAAGGCAAGCACGCAAATCGAGGCCCCCCCCCCCCTCTCTCTCTCTCTCTCTCTCTCTCTCTCTCTCTCAAATATTTTGTATAGATCAATTGGTTCAAAGACTTTTTAAGAGAGTAGAGGTCTTGGGTTCAAGTCTCCATTTTGTGGGGGCGGATTTTTTCATTCCCGCACATTCGCGCACTTTGCCGGCAACGTCAACAATTTTTTTTCAAAAAGCCATAACTTCTTCATCCGGAAGCCTTTTTCAGAGCCGTTTTTTTTTAAAACTGCCTATTTTTTCGAGATCTATCCATTGGACCACTTACTTTCAGCATCTTCAGCTTCAGTTTTTTTTCAAAAAATGGAAAGTCCATGCCAAGTCATTCTTGACAGCACTAACTACTTCCAATGGGTAGCCTACATGGGAGATTTACTTAGAAGTAAAGGTCTCTTCAGAATAGCCACAGACCAAGAGAAGAAACCCAAAGATGAAGACAAGGCCGAAAAATGGGAAAATAGACAAGATCAAGCACGTGGTTTGATAGGAATGTCTGTTTCTCCTGATCTTAGATTCCACATTGCAGAAATTGAAACTCCTCATGAAGCATTAGAAAAACTTGCTAAAGTTTTTGGGATTAAAAATGAAATTAGAGCCCATCAACTTGAGAATGAGTTGCTTACTTTGGATCCTAATAATTTTTCTTGCATTGAAGATTTCTTGTCCAAATTCAAGACCCTTAGATATCTCTTGGAAGGTGTTAAAGTTAAGAAAGAAGATGGTAACCTTATTTATTCCATCCTTACTAAGTTGGGACCAGCCTACTCTGTATTTGTTTCCACTTTCCATTCTACAAGGGAAGCTTTCATTTGTCAAGGCAAAGACTACAAACCCCCTTCCTTTGACTCCTTTTGTGATTCCTTAATAAGAGAACAAGAAAAACTCTTACACCTTGGTCTTCTTAATCTTGGAAACTCTTCCTCGAAAGCGTTAGCCGCCCAGCAGCAACCAAATTCAAAGAATCCTAAGAAGTCTTATCCTCAAAGGAATGGTCCTAAACCAACTCAGCCTCAAGATGAAAGATCATTTCAGCAAAATGACAAGACCAATAAAAACAAATGGAAGAGGACTGACAGACATTGTAACTTTTGTAATCGAGATGGCCACTTAGAATCTAAATGCTTTAAGAAGATGGAAGCCTTGGAAGCCGCAATGAAGAAACATAACATCCATCTGGAGCCTACTTCAACTTCAACTTCTGGAACGGCACTTTCTGCATGTCATCGTCAATCATCTCAGTCTGGTTATGCATTAAATGTATCTTCTTCTTCTTCTCATTCTCATGAGTGGCTCATTGATTCTGGAGCCTCTTGTCACATGGCCAAAAACCAAGCCATGTTTTCTTCTTTAAATGATTGTAACACCAAAAATATATATGTTGGTGATGATAGATCTCTTAATGTTGTAGGGACTGGAACTGTTCATCTAGACAATGGTCAGTTCAATGATGTATTATGTGTTCCAAACTTATCCTGCAACCTTCTATCTGTCTATCAGATAACTCATTCAGGTGAAGGTAAAATTGTTGAATTTTCACCTCATGATGTTGTAATCAAGGATCTAAAAGATCCTAAACAGATTCTAGCTACTGGTCTTGCTGATGATTCCAAAAGGTTGTATAAGTTTCACAACTTTGGGTCATCCCATCTTCCCTCAGTGTTTGTTGCTCATAATGATGAAGTGAGCAAACTTTGGCATGAGCGGTTTGGTCACTTAAACTATCGCTCCCTTCAGCATCTATGTAAAGAAAATATGGTGACAGGTCTTCCTATGGTATCTTGCAAAGATGGTGTTTGTTCCGGATGTGTACTCGGAAAACATCATCGGGACAGTTTTGACAAACGTGCCTCTTGGCACGCCTCAGCCTCTTTACAGCTTGTGCACAGTGATTTATGTGGTCCTCTTCCTGTTGCTTCATTCTCTGGCTGCAAGTACTTCTTAACTTTCATTGATGATTTCTCTAGACGCACTTGGGTATACTTCTTAAAACTCAAGAGCGAAGTATTTAGCACTTTTTTGGCCTTCAAAGCATTTGTTGAAAAACAATCTGGACATCAAATTCTTAAGCTAAGAACTGATAATGGTGGAGAATATGTTAAAAACGCATTCATCAACTTTTGCACCGAAAATGGAATTCAAATGCAACATACTGTTCCATACACTCCACAACAAAATGGTGTAGCTGAAAGGAAAAATCGCACCTTAAAGGAAATGGCTAATTGTATGCTGCAATCTAAAGGACTCAGTCTTAGTTTTTGGGCCGAAGCAATTAATTGTGCAAATTATATAATCAATCGCACTCCTACTAAGGTTCTAGAGAATATCACTCCAGAAGAAGCTTGGAGTTCCATTAAACCAGATGTAAGTCACTTTCGTGTGTTTGGAAGTGAAGCATGGGCCCATATTCCAGATGAAAAGCATAAAGCTTTAGAACCTAAGAGTGAGAAATGTACTTTTGTTGGATATTCTGAAGATGTAAAAGGTTATAGACTTATTCCATTTAAGTCCAAAAATGTTATCATTAGAAGAGATGTAAAATTTGATGAAAATAAATCGGCCTGCGAGCCTAGTCCGGCGGATGTGCCACCTCTTCCTATCTCTTCTATCTTTGAAAACATTTCTTCTTCTGATGATGAAAGCGAGGATGATAATCCTCCCCCACCTTCTCAGGATCCTCAACTTCCAAGATGGGTCCGTGCTACTCGGGATGCAGCAGGTGATCTTGCCGGTGATCCTACAGATCAGCGACGTACACGTTCTCAGTTTGAAAGAGCCTCTTCTTTACTGGCTCAAGCTCCAGTAAATCATGATCCTGACACTTTTGCAGAAGCTTCAGGCCATCCACATTGGGAAGCAGCTATGAATGAAGAATATCATTCATTGATGACAAATGATACATGGGATCTTGTTCCTCTACCAAAGGGACGCAAACTTGTTAGATGCAAATGGGTTTACAGAACCAAGTATGGACCAGATGGGAAAGTTGATAAACATAAGCTCGTCTAGTTGCTAAGGGCTTTTCACAGGTTGAAGGCATTGACTACACTGAAACCTTCTCTCCAGTTGCCAAAATGAACTCTATCCGCCTTGTTCTTTCCCTTGCTGCCTCTTTAAAATGGGAAGTCCATCAAATGGATGTTAAATCTGCCTTCTTGCATGGGGACTTGCAGGAAGAAATCTATATGGAACAACCCATTGGCTTCATACAAACAGACTCCAGCCTCGTTTGTCGACTTAAGAAATCCCTTTATGGCCTCAAGCAAGCTCCTCGGGCTTGGTATGCCAAAATGGATAGCTTTCTTTTAGAATCTGGCTTTTCTAGGTGTCATTCTGACAATACTGTCTACACCAAGAAAGTGGGAAACTCTCTTATCATCCTTGTTCTTTATGTTGATGATCTTATTCTTACTGGTAGTGATCCCAACCTTATAAACCATGTGAAGTCCAGCCTTAAAAAGAAATTTGAAATGACAGACTTAGGACACTTACACTATTTTCTCGGTCTTCAAGTCTTGCAATCCCAAGAAGGTATTTTCCTTTCCCAGTCCAAGTATGCTTGTGATATTCTTCGTCATTTTCACATGGAAGACTGTAAGCCAGCCCCTTCTCCCTTTCAGTCTGGAGTCAAACTTTCAGTCTCTTGTACTTCTCCTGAAGTTGATGCTACCTTATACCGTCAACTTGTCGGAAAACTCTTGTATTTAACCCATACTCGTCCTGATCTTTCCTTTGCTGTTGGCCTTGTTGCTCGTTTTATGCAAAACCCCCGTGAAAGTCATTGGAAAGCAGCTAAAAGAATACTTCGTTATGTTCGAGGTACAATACAGTTTGGGATTCATTACAGTGCCAAAGCAGCTCCTCTGTTAGTTGGTTTCACTGATTCTGATTGGGCTGGTGACCTTGATGATCGGAAGTCTACTGCCGGTTATGTCTTCACTCTTGGTTCAGGACCTATTACATGGGCTTGTAAGAAACAGGCTGCCATTTCTCTTTCGTCAGCAGAAGCAGAGTATCGTGGTGCCGTGGAAGCTAGTAAGGAAGCCTTGTGGCTTCGTCAGATCCTATCAGAATTTGGCTTTGAGCAGCAGCATCCAACCACACTTTGGTGTGATAATCAAAGTGCCATTCAGCTATGCAAAGATCCAGTCCAGCATCAGCGCAGCAAACACATTGAACTACACATGCACTTCATCAGAAAGCTCATTCATGACCATGTTCTTGAAGTGCAATATTGTCCAACGGATGATCAGGTTGCAGACATCTTCACAAAGGCTCTCACAGAGGCGAAGTTCACTAAACTTCGATATATGCTTGGAGTTCAGGAAGTTGTCACTAAGGGGGGATAGGCTCTAGTGCCTCCTTCCTTCTCCTATTGTGTCATATTTGTAAATCCTTCAATCCTATCCCAAGTTGTTCTTAAGGGGGGATGTTAGGATATTCCGACACATAGGATATAGTTAAGTTCAACTTGGTCTAGCATAGAGTTAGGTTAGAGTTAGGTAAAGTGTGTTTCTTTACCGTTGTACATTTTGTAACTTACAATCCGACGGTCACGATATGTAGTGATCCGACGGTTCACTCTCACCTCGGTATTACCGACACTTGATCCGTGGCTTGACACCCGATTGGTCCATGAGTTCTATTTAAAGCGCATGGAGGGTCATTGTTCGGGTAATCTGTGCATGAGAGAAGCTTATGTAAATTTTCATTCTTTGATTAATAAATTGTCTGTACCCACGTTGGGACAGGCCGTGGACTGTTTCCCTCCTTGCACTCTGAGGGTTTTAACCACGTCAAAAATACTGGTGTATTGATTTGAGATCTGGTTGTGAGCGGTGTCCTTTTGGTATTCTTTCTGAGGAACTTACCCTGTAAATTCCTACAGAGTGAGGTTCTTATTAGACTTGGTTAGTTATGAGATATTTATTATGGTCTTGGAATAGGAGATTCTTAGATGGATGGTACTAACATTCAATCAAAAATAATGACGGCCCTATATGTTTCATTAGTTAAAAGAAATCATAAGAGATTCCAAAGTGACGAATCCTCATTGTTTGCACTTTCCATCTCAAAGAACATAAAGTTGGAGGAATTTCATTTGTTTAATGAAAGTTGGGGCCACTATCACATATGCCAAACTTATTAAGAAGGCTTGAGGACCCAACCCTAATGATAATAATGAAGGTGTCCCATCAAACATTCAACCAAAAACAATGAAGGAGATTATGTTTCATCGGTTACAAATATGCTAAAACAATCCAACGAATGAAAAAATTTGGAACTAAAAAATGATACTTTCTTAATGCTTAAAATTGTCTTTCTAGAGAACGAGAAGATGGAGCAAATTATCAAGTTCATGGAGGTTAGGGTCCTACTATCTCAAATCCCTACCTAATTAATGATAAGGATAATGGCCTACTATCCCAAATCCCAAACTTTAGTAATGATATTTGAGGCCCTACCCTTAATGATAAGGATGAAGGGGGCCTCATCCATGAAACTAAATTGATTTTCATTGAGTGTGATCCTTTCTTTTTATGCCTTAAAGTAAAGATGATATGGTAGTTATGGGTTTGTATGAAGTGAATTACATGGATTCTAGCTACTTTATTTTATGTCCAAATTCTATTTTTGATGGGCATTATGCTCTTGGGTGGTTTTTTTAACCAACCATGATTTAACTGAATATTTCTAACTTATTGTGGTTACTCTACCTCAATATGTGTTAGTTTTTGTAGCATCGAATGTTGCCATAGTCTCGAGACATTGTGGAGAGGCTAAAACACATGATTTATCCAAAAAGTCTCGAGACATTGTGGAGAGGCTAAAACACATGAGTTATCCAAAATCCAGAAATCGTTTGTGGAAATTACACATAGAGATAACTCAATTAAATTAATTGACCATCATTTAAATTTTTCCTAAGTCTAACTTGGGAAATTTGGTTAATTAATTGTAACTAATTGAGAAAGGTGAGAATTCTATAGAAGATCACACGGATGAACTTGGAGATGATCTTAATCATCGATTAAGTTTTAATCTTAGTCATTGGAGTCCCATTGACTGGAGATTATAAGAGGAGGTCTATTGGTAGATGAAGAACACACCAGTGTAGATACTCAATGATCAAGGGAATTCAATTTTCTAGTGGAAAGTGATTCAATAGTGATATCGAGGCAGTGATCAAGTAGCAGGTGTCAAAGGGGAAACACAAATATTTTCCAGAGGAGTTTCCATTTCTGGAAGAGTTAGAAGAGGAGGTTGAAATTGTTCTTCAGGAGGTTGTGTAGGAGTTGCACAGAGTCTCAAGGGGGCAGTTTGATTCGTCTTAGTAGGAGGTCAATTTAGTTGCTGAGTATTGAGAATTTATTCTAGAGGGCCAACAAATTTATCTCAGAGGCAGAGGTAGTCAGATATGGGCACATAGAGGCAGTTCTAGACAGTGTGAAATTCAACCTGCGTAGAGGTGGACATAAAGTAGAGTTGGAACTGATCATGGGGTTAGATCAGGGCGTGTTTTCTTGTGGAGGAGGTTAAATACCCTTAGGTGATTTTTTTCGGTATTTCTCTCAGGTTGGATAGAAAGTTGGACATCCAATTCACTGGTACATAATAATAAAACACTTAGTTGCTGCACCAGTTTTCCCACATTGGGTTTTTCCCGAGGACATTTGTCTAAAAATAATTGTGTCAATTTTTATGTGTGTGTGCTAGCATTTATCAATTCCTATTTTTGCTTCCGCAATATTTTTATTTGGTGAAGAAATTGTCGTGTGAATAATTTGTTATTTTTCCATAAACAAATTTATTAGTTAGAAGAATTATTTCCAATTGCTGCATTTCAAGGAATTTTCACATGGTATCAGAGCATATTTGACAAATAGGAGGCTCAGAGTTGGAAGAAGAAACTTCCGTTGTTCAGAGAGAGAAGCAAGCTGAAATTTTTAGAGGCTGCACAATGCCTAGCTAGGCATTGCAAATTGTTGGGCAAGGGTTCGATTTTCCAGTTGCAGGAAAATTCATTTTTTCTAGAAAAGTGATTCTAGCAAGCCGGGGGAGAAACACTTCATTATTTTCGCAAAGCATATTTATTGTCTAGGAATAAAGGGTTTGCAACGGTTTTCTAGAACAGATTCAGTGCCCAGTGGAAGAGAAAGTGTACACAGGGGTAAGGTTGGTTGATCCATCCGGTGGTTATAAGTTATAAGCATTGGCTCCTAAGGGACGGAGTCACTCACTATTCATATGGTGAGGGATTAATTAAGGAAGTGTTATCGAACGCAGGTGCTGTATCCGAACGCCCGTGCACCATTGGGCACTGCTCTATGTGAAGCCGGTAACTGCTAAAAGGTGGGTAGATGGCTGGGTAAGTGAGTTATTGAGAGGTTTGAAAAGCAGGTGGGTTGGAGAAAGGAAGATTTCTCTTAGAGGGTTTCTAGTTCAAAAATCCAATATTTCTAGCTGCCGCAAGCAGTAGCAATAGAGAATTTTTCTCATTCCAGAAGGGAGTGTGAATATAATAACTAGCAGCGGAGCAGAAGAAAGAGGGAGATTTCCATTAAATGTTGAGTTTTTGTAAAAATGGCCACAATCAGGCTTAGAGATTAGGACAGATTGGATGGTGTTTCCAACTATATCATATGGAAGGCCAAGATGTCCTTTCTCCTAGATGAGTAAAGTCTGAAGGCCTATGTACATAACATTGTGGTAGAACCTATAAACCAACAAAATTAGTGACTCTTAGGAAAGAGGTGGCCAAAGTGAAACGGATGATCCTGGATGGAGTTCGGGACCATATAGTCTCACACATATCTTGCAAGAACACAACCAAAGAGATGTGGGATTCTCTTGCAGGGTTATTTCATAATCCTTCTGAGCAGTGGAAGATGTTTCTAAAATAGAAGTTGCGAAATGTTAGGATGCATAATGGTGAAGGCATAGATCCCTTTCTCACAAAAATTTAGGATATCCGGGATCAACATGCAGTCATAGGAGAAGTGCCTCAAACTACAAAGCTTGTTCATTTAGCCCTGAGCAATGTCTCCGAGGAATGGGAAATATTCATCCAAGGCATTTTGGGATGAGATACATTACTAGGGTGGGACCGAATGTGGTCATACCTATAACATGAGGAGATGATGTGATCTCCATTTAAGAGCTCCATAGGTGGAAACAACAACAAGGGATCTAAAGGTGTGAAGGAGGAAGACAATGTGGCCCTTGCATTGAAAGGGAAGGAAAAAGTTCCCAGTAAGGGATAAGGCTCATAGGGAGAGAAAAAGAAGAAAAATGATCTATCTAAGATCACGTGCTTCAGGTATGGTGAGTTTTTCCACTATTGTACTTAGTTTCCTCAAAGGAAGAAGGACAAGAAGGAGAAGTAGGATCAAGCAATGACATCTGCAAAGATAGACAAAACTTCCTCCCAGTTAGACGAAATTTTTTCCATGTATGCAACTATACCACCAGGGGAGAGGTGGGGTGATATGGAGCTTTAGTCCCAGAGTTGCAATGAGATTTGGGCAGGGTCCTTCGAGGTGAGCATCAGATGGTGTTTCCTCATGGATCATTACCTTTGCTACAGAGGCCCACAATATTCAGTAGCCAGAGGATATTTGTCTTTTGATGCAGTCAGTTTTGGAGTGACTAGTGTAAAGTATAGGTAGTCAGATGTTGAGGAGTGCAGAGCAGTGTTGATAGTAGAGCACGAGGCTCAGTAGCAGAGTCAACAGTAGCACATATTTCTCAGTGGACAATGTAGACGCGAGTAGCAGTTAGAGACTCAAGAGACAATTGCAACACCGAGACACAATTGATTCAATATTTTGGATGCTTCTCAGTTGCATTAGTTGCAATATCATCAATAATAATGAGAGGCATGTTCGTTGGGTTGTAGTGTAAATGCAGAGTTGGCAGTAGTACAAGTTGTACAGTGTAATGTCAGCAACTACACAGATGAAGCATGGTTCATCTACAGTCAATGGCAGATGAATCAAAGTTAGCGCAGTGGTTGATGGACAATGGCAAGCAACTAAAATTGTCAGACATCAATAACCTAAGGAGCATGTTATGGAGATAGAGTTGGACAACACCTTTCTCGCTAAGAAGGAGTGGTAGTTTTTGTAGCATTAGATAGTGTTCTAGTCTCGAGACTTTGGGGAGAGGCTAAAACACAAGAGTTATTCAGAACCCAAAAATCGTTTATGGAAATTTCGACTAGAGATAGCTCAATTAAATTAATTGACCATCATTTAAAGTTTTCCTAAGTATAACTTAGGAAAACTGGTTAATTATTAGTAATTAATTGAGAAAGGTGATTGATGGGCCCCATAATTGTCTATTTTATTAGGCCCATTTGATTATTTATAGACACTTAAAACATGTATTTGACCCCTTTACTTGCACATCATAGAGTTAATGCGTAGTTTAATGGGTCATTAGGAATTTGGTTTATCCTTGTTTATTATGTGCCTAATATTATTTATTTTTGTAGAATATTGTGAGAATATTGGGTAGATTATGAAAATTTGGAGGATGAGATAATCTAGGGACTTTCTCCCTACTACATGAGGACCATGGATTAGATAATAAATGAATAGGATATTATGAAATTATTGCACAAATTCTAGAGCTCCATTGATTGATAAAATCTAGGAATGTGTTCCCTGTCATTTATGCAAATTCCTAGTGTTGGGAACTACATCCACTTTTTGAGGGATTTTGGAGGGGAAAGTTGTCTCCTTTCAACGAGAATGCTTCCTCATCACTTTGTATAAGTACCAACTGGAATTTCCCCCTGGAGGCATGTATTTCTCAGTCTTCTTGTGGAAAAACTTGTTATTTAGCAGTGCCACTTTCATTTCTAGCAGGGATGTACTTGGATTGATTCAAATAATGAAGTTTGGCGCAATTTTTAGCCTCTAAAGCTTGGTTTCCTCCATAGGATTGTGTTTCCTTGGGCTTGACCATCCTAGGAGCATCAGATCCCTCTTGTACAATTTCTTTATTTCCTTTGAATGCCTTTTTCAATTGCATCTCTTATTTTTGCATTTACTATTCATGCTTCTTTTGTTGAAGGTCATATTAGTTAAATGATTTAAGTGAGTTGTTTTGCAGGTTATTTACAGAGTCACAGGCATGATGAATCCTTATAACAACTTTTAAAAGTCATATTCATCATTGAGCTACTTGGATTGGTTTACTAGTTCACAAATCTAGAATTTCTGGAAGTCCCTTGTAACAAAATAGTAGTAATTTTATGCTATTTTTTAGAATGTGTTATTGTGATTCGTTTTAGTTGATTCCACTTGTATTGGGTCATAAAAAAATTAAAGTTAATAAAAAAATTTACCCCATATATTTTCACTTGATTAGGTTAGGCATTTGGTAGGTTAACTAGCTCACTATTTCTTGAATTTCGAGTTTTTTAGAGTAGTAATTTTTTGCTATTTCTTGCACATGTTAACAAGGGTATTTGGGAGTGATTCCACTTGGAACAGAGTCCTAAGAGATCCTATTTAATAACAAAATTTTTCCCATCCCCTTTTCATTTGATTTACTTAGGCATTCAGAAAGGAATGTCACTCTTGTAGCAAAACAGGGCCTCCTGTAGCACCTCATGTAGCACTCATATAACATGTGTAAACTTGACCAGATTTGCTCCAAAATCTTGGTTTTTGTCTATTAGGCTCGAATAATGATCCCTAGGCTCCAAAACCATGATTTAGTAATACCAAAAACCTCTTAAGCCTTGCCTCTTCTCAATTGCTACTCACCTATGTAGTTATGGTTAGTGGACAGATTCATGACTTGAAGAGTATAATGATGATTTTCATGATTACTTTATGAAGCACCTTATGAACTTTGTTGAAAAAATCTATCTTGAATGCGGTGATTGAATAATGATTTCATTTTTATTCATTATTCATACGTCTTAAGCTATATTTCCATTTCCAAATTGCCATTTTTGTTGCATAGACTAGGCTTCCTTTTGATGCACCATTTACACTTTGCAAATAGGTTAATGTTTACATTTTTGCAAATAGGATTAACATTTACATTCATGCAAAGTAGAGTAGCCTTTCCTTTTGCAAAAGTAACTAGGATTTCTTCTCTGCAAAAGTAATTAGGTTTCCTTTCTGCAAATAGAGTAACATTTCTATTTCTACAATTAATTTACGCTTGTATTTCATGGAATTCACTTAATTTCATCAGATCAATGAAATAAGGACACATTGCATGCTACACATATAGTGCCAACACCTCTTAAGTTTGTACAAACTACAGGTTGATAATTTAATTTGGTATCCTTGGGAGTTGCAACATTCTTGTTGCAATACTAAGGCTCATCAATGATAATTCTTTAGAAACTCACATGGATTGACTTGGATATCATCTCAGTCATTGATTAAGTTTTAATCTTGGCCATTGGAGTCCTAACTGGAGATTATAAGAGGAGGTCTATGGGTAGATGGAGAACACACCAGTGCAAATACTCAGTGATCAAGGTAGTTTGATTTCCTAGTGGCAAGTGATTTAGCAGTGAGATCGAGCTAGTGATCGAGTAGCAGGTGTCAGAGGGGCAACACAAAGATTTTCCAGAGAAGTTTTTAGTTATGGAAGAGTCAGAAGAGGAGGTTGAAATTATTCTTCAAGAGGTTGTGGAAGGGATGTGTAGAGTCTTAAGAGGGAAGTTCGATTCATCCTAGCGGGAGATTTATTCAGTTGCTAAGTGCGAGGAATTTCTTCCAGAGGGCCAACAAATTTATCTCAGAATTAATTGCTACATAATAATAAAACCCTCAGCTACTACACCGATTTTCCCACATTGGGTTCTTTCCGAGGACATTTGTCCAAAAATAAGTGTCAATTTTTATGTATGTGTGCTAGCATTTCTTAGTTCCTATTTTTGCTTCCACAATGTTTTTATTTGGTGAAGAAATTGCAGTGTGAATAATTCATTATTTTGCTATAAACAAAATAAACTGCATAATTAATTTATCAATTAGAAAAATTATTTCTAGTTGTTGCATTTCAAATATTTTTCACAATATGTATGATATTGATTACATGAATAGTTCAAGGAAGCGTTCTAACGAATTCTTATCCATTTCCGTGACAGCCAAGCCTCTTGAACATGACACTGGTGGCTAGATTTAATTATTGTTGAGAATTGAATCCAAGGAGTAAAGGTTGGGCACCGACATCTACCCATAAAGACAAGCCTCCACTATAGGCCAAATTGGTGCATTCTTAGATTTATTTATGCCAAACTCTTTCCTTAACAATGCCTTCCTTATAAGCACACGTTAACTAGAAAGAGTAAGCATGTCACTTCTTGGAGATGTTAAACCTTATTGAGGAAACAACAACAACCCATTTCATTGACCCATCAAACCATGATGAAGAGTTAGAACCAACATTTAGAGGTTGTGTATTCCTTTCTTTGTATTTGATTAGTTTTATGTATTTATAATTTTTTTTTATATGAAGGACAATGAGTTTAGTTCAAAAATATATAAATATTATTAAAAATCAAGCTTGCATTAATATTCTTCTAAGCTACTTGTATAGTTTGGTATAATTGGTAATATACTTCCTCTTAATTTAAGTGTTAAACATGCACCACCTTTTAAGGGGTGTGATGTTGTGTTTCCCTATATGGCTAATATCACACTTAAACTGACTTAACAGTTATGATGGTGTTGATGTCTTGAAATTAGATCGTTTAGGAATCAACACCTGAAACCTCTTGGTGGCTAGCGAGAAGCAATGACAGCGCTTGCTCGAAGTTTTTAAGCCACACAAATAGGACTGAATCTATGTCAAAACTGATGCAACTCAATCCTCACATATTCTTTAAAAAATTTGCACCTTAAAAAAAACACTCATACAACATGTAAATCTGGTGAAAGAGAAAATAAATAAATAAATAACTAAATAAAGAAAACAAGTATCCTACTCACTATGCAAGAAAATTAAGTTACCCTATTTCTTTAGACAAGAATAATTAAATAAAACCCTATCCTATTTAAAGCAAAATATTTAAATCATTAAATTAACAAAATTAATAAATAAAATATTATTTTAAATGTTAATTCTATTCTTACAAATTTTAATAGTTGCTTGTGTATTTTTTATATTTGTAAAACTAAAATACAATATCAATCAAATATACAAAAATACAAAGTTAAAATATAATGAATAAATCTTTAAACAACAATGAAAGACAAAGAAATATTATGACCAATAAATAAAGTTTTAAATAAAATTATAAACAAATTATATACAAAAGATTAAAAGTTAGTGTTAAAAAAACAAAGTTAAGTAAAATTTTATATCTTTGAAACATTTATATGTATTTGGTAAAATAAAACATTAGAACTGTACGTAGAAACAAGAAAACAAGAATATATAGTACGTAATTTTAAGGTCAACAATATGTATAAAAAGAAAGGGACCGAAATGACATGCAAAATAGTGAGACAAGGGTTGGACCAACCAAGATAATTTTTTTATTGCTTCAAGAATTTGATAGAATTTTTGCAAAATGAGATGGTATACACAGAACTCTGCAAAATGATATGGTATACACATGAATGAGAGTGAACTAGAATCAAGTTTAAACAAATTTTTGGTGTGAAGTATGATCACATTCTTGAAATCATCATTTGATCAATACCCATTGAAATGATAAGAAATTGTGGAAAAAATGCATAAAACGAAATGAATTACATTTAACATTTATACTGAGATGTGTGGAACAACACAATAAGCCAAGGTGTCTTTCTCCCATTTATGCTTATAAGATTGGTTTGAAGCCATGGATATTGATCTAAATCTTTGCCATAGTCAGTATGGAAACAAGCATAACAATGTGTATTTATGCTCCCGAGCTTAAGTCGATTCCGCATTCCTAGAATATTTCAGGATTTGAGGGACATGAGCAAGGTAAATTATTTGACCTCACTCATGTCCGTCAAATCCCATAATATTTCAAGAATCAGTGATCAAACTTCACACACCTAATAAAAAAATGTGCTCATGCCACTATAACCATGCCTCACATATTTTTGGTGTTCAATTGCAATCAAAACATCAATAACTCCATGTAAGATATCTTTATGGTCACAAGATAAACACTTCCCTTATCCATGCTTTCACTTAAAAATATCTTTGTCTAGAAACTTCACCATAGTCGTCTAGGATTTCAACCTTCTTCACCCTCTGCTGAATCTCTACGTCATAAGAAGG
Organism: Pinus tabuliformis; assembly: GCA_031772625.1. Classification (NCBI taxonomy): domain Eukaryota; kingdom Viridiplantae; phylum Streptophyta; class Pinopsida; order Pinales; family Pinaceae; genus Pinus; species Pinus tabuliformis. The sequence continues at coordinate 369,326,725 of CM062808.1, read as the reverse complement.
CTTGTTCTTAGCAGGAGTTTCTCCATGATATTTGTTGTGGAAATTATCTCCTTTATTAATGCAATCCAACAACATATTGGCAATATCCGTGCACTGTTGAAGTCCCTGTGGAGATGCCTATTTTCCAACTGGAATAATTTTATCTAAAGAATCATTTTTTCCCATTTTTAATGACATTCCAATGTTCTACTTTTTTTTCAACTAAAAGAAATTTCACCTAGAACAACTCTAAGGCATACATAGTCTTGGACCATAGCCTTGAGAATAGCGCTTGACCTTGTCTTTTACTGTTTACTAGGATTGGTGCAAGACAAAAAACAATCAGTCTATTCAATTGGAAGTGTTGTGAATATGGATAACAACCTTCTTTGATTAGAGGAGATTGAGGATCACGAGTGGACAAGGACCTCTTAGGATGGGAATGGGAGTGTGTCCCACTTTGGCATTGAGTTGTTAGGCTTGTGTAGCCTCTATGACATGGTTATTTGCAATGGAATGAAATCTTGGCCAAGATACAATGACATCACATGTAAAAATTACAATGGTCAAAGTGTGGTGGATTATGTGATATGCTCCCAGATCTTGATTTGCAATTTGTCAGATTTCAGGATTGGGGCTTGTCCCATTGAGATGAATTCAGACCATTTGCCTCTCTTTATTAAGTTGGGCATGAACACAAGTGAGATACAATAAGTACATACCCATCAGTCTAAAAAATAAGTACATGCAAGTGGAAGAATCCTCATGAACCAAGAAAATCAAGAGCTATTTGCTGCGACCTTGAAACAATACATTTAGGTGACAAAAAACAACACTGATGTCAAAGAAGATAGCGCGGGAACATAGTGCTTTTGCAGCAGTATGTTGATCCCTCTAATCCACAAAGCCTTAGAGGGGTGCAAAAGATCTCAACCTAAGAAGAAGGGCTCAAACACTTTTCCAACTAATCCTTGGTATGATGAAGAATGCAAGGCTGCTAAAAGGTCACTTAAGAAGGAGACAAATAGTGAAACCCTGAAGAAGTATAAAAATCTGATTAAAACAAAAAAGGAAAGCTACGTGGCTGCGAGAAGGAATGAATTAATTACTTTGGGAAAGTACAACCCCAAAGGTTTTTGGTGGGAGCTACAACAAAAGACAAAGAAAACATACAATAATATATTAGTTACGCAGTGGTTAGATTATGTAAAGCTCCTTTATGAGAGAGATCAAGAGAAAAGTAATCCCCCCATAATCAACTCTACAATTGAGTTATTCTCAGTGGAGGAGGTCAAGTGAGGTATAAAAAATTTAGCAAGTGGTAAGGCTCAAGACATTGATGGTTTTCAGGCAGAATTTTTAAAGTGGGGTGTGGAGATCTTGGCTCCAATCACTAAAAGGATATTCAACTGGGTTACCCAAGGTGATTTTCCAGTGGAATGGACTACGAGTGTGGTTATCCCTCTTTACAAAAGTGGAGACATCAATAATCCTGCTAATTACCGCACTATTATGGTCAACCCTCTTCTTGGAAAATTATTTGGGAGCATGTTGGAGCGTAGAATCAACAATTGGGCATAAAAAAAGGGTAAAAGAGCTAAAGGGAAAGCTAGTTTTAGGCCAAGGCACTCTACCATTGATAATTGCATCACTCTTAGGCACTTCATCAAAAATATTTGGGATGTCCAAAGCGAGGAAGCCTTTTGCTGTTTTTTTGAATTCAAGAAAGCTTTTGACACTGTCCCTAGAGATAAGCTCTGGAGAAGAATGAAAGAGCTTAGAATTCCAAGGGAGTATAGAGAAACTATGCATAAACTTTACGAGAAAGTTAGTGAAAAAATCAGAACTAAGGAAGGCTTCTTTGAATGCTTTGGTAGTGACATAAGGGTTAAGCAGGGGTGCCCTCTTTCCCCCACACTTTTTGGTTTATATATTGATAAGTTGGAAGAATGGGTGAACAAAGATAGCGGAGAGGGGGTTCAATTAGCAGGATATGTGGTGAAGCTGCTTCTATATGCATACGATCTTATTCTAATTGCAAAATCTGCTCAGGGTTTGAGAGATCATTTGAAGGCATTAGAGCTCTTCAAGAGGTGGGGATGCAAGTAAACACTAGCAAAACTAAAGTCATGATCTTCTCTTTGAAGCAAAGAAAATAATAAGTTAGCTTTATTTTTGAGGGAAAAGCCTTGGAGTTAGTGGAAGAGTACAAGTACCTAGGAATTGTTTTTCACAACAGGCTCAGTTGGGAGACATGTAGAACTGAAAGGATTCAAGGGGGATGGAGAGCTTCCTACCTTCTTTAGAATAGATGTAGGAAAGCAGAATTATGGGATTGGAAAACTAAGAAAACTCTTTTTGGATTGTTAGTTACCGCAGTTTTCCTCTATGGGTGTGAAGTTTGGGGCAGAAGCATGTTAGACAACAAATGCAGACATGTAGAAAGAATTCAAAAACACTTAATCACTAACAATCTTAAATTCAAATCAACTATCCCATATGAGATCTTGCTAGTGAGGCAGGTTTGTTTCCTATGGAAGCTTTAGAAATCATTCGTTTGTTAACATATTTAAAAATAGGTAGATGACATGGATGAACATCGATGGCCCAAGTTGATTATGGTAGAAGAGTTAAAGCGTAGGAAGAAAACTTGGAGGAAGCAGAATGACAAGTGGATGGGAAAATGGGGAATCAATTGGCGGGATTGTCCTAATTCTAAAGTGGAAATAAAAATTTGGGTACTTGAAAAATTCATGACTGCCATGTGGGAAAGACAAGTTGGCCGTAAAAAATGATATATGTCAATAATTTCAACCCTACATGGTTGCATAATGAAAATACCTATTTGAGTGCCGCAATAAAGGGAAATGCTAAGATTTTAATAGCACAACTAAGGATTGGATCCCATCATCTTAGATGTGAAACATGTAGATGGGTAGTTCCCAAGGAAGAGTGGGAAGAAAGAACTTGCGTCTTCTGTGAGGAGGGAGCGGTTGAAACCAAATGCCACTTCATCATGAAGTGTCCTTGCTATAAGAACATTCACAGTCAGTTTGAAAGCGACCTGAAAGTGGATAGTCTATGTGAGCTATTTGTGGAAGGAAAGCTTCACAAGACGACAAAATTTTGGATCATGATTCACTCCAAGAGGGATATTATGGAAAGAAACTCTATTATATAATGTTTTGTTGATTGAATATCTGGTTACCTTAGACCGTTTTGGTCTCGTGGATGTCATTAAAAACCCTTAAATTCAATTTAGTTCTATGCTTCCTTGACTGTTCAACTGTTAATGATGTTGAATTCCTTTATGAGCAGATCGACCATGTCCTCTTCTATTCCAATATTAATTTGAGTCACATCGCCAGCTGCAAGGACCAGTATTGTCAACATGAATTTATGGAATTCATTACCATACTTTTCACGTAAACCGTAGAACAACTCGGTGTCGAGAACGAATTATGGGTGGCCCTAAACTCTGTGCAATGACCTCTTTAAAATTTCCATGTCAATATTCACTAAGTGTCTATTTTCTCTTTTACCTTTGGGTTTTTGCATTAATAACTATCAAGCACCCCAATGTGGCCTTGATGAGTCAACATCATGGGAGTTAGTTTGCCTTTTTAATTTGCTCCCACACTCTTTATTCATGGTATATGACCCAATAATATGAGTTGCATAGTATGAGATGTATATGTTTTGGTTGTGTGAAAGCCAACATCGATTCTTTAAACTTTTTAATACGAGGGCCGATACATACTCAAAAATACATGAATGACCTTGGGATTGTTTGGATAGACCATGTAAAAATCTTGGATGAAGTGTTGGATAAGTATATTAACACAACCAAATTAATAAATATGGTTGATAAACGCTAATAAACTTATATCAATCACATTTATCAATAATTATATTTAATATAAATAATTACTAATAATTAACAATTAATTAATAAATTAACAATTAATAATTTGCAATTAATAAATAACACTAATAATAATAAGTACTATAAATATAAATATAAATATTTATATAAATTAATTAAATTATATATTTAATAATAGTGAATTATAATTAAAAATTATTAATAATAATCACTTATAGTTAATAATGATAAATAATATAACTATAATATAATAATTTTATTAAATTTAAAATTTCAATTATAATTACAATAAATACAAAATTTAATTATAATTATTTATATATTCATAATTATAATAAATAATACTCATAAAAATTATTATTAATATAAATATTTTTAAATAAAATTATAAATTCAATAATAATTGTTAATAACAACAAGGAGCCACTGTTGTGGCGCTAGTCCCTGCCGGTTGAGATTTAATTTGTGTTTAATTTGCATTATCATCAGAGCTGGTTTGCATTACTAGTGTGTTTTAGGCATGTTTACTTGTATTAAGATTTAGTGAATTGAATAGCGAATTGTTGTATGGACTTTTTGACTTTATGCAAAGAGTGAAATATAATGAACTTTGCGTTTGTTAAGTAAGAATTGTGATAAATGTAAGATTAGTTTTAGATGTAATTTTCCAATGTGTCATGATTTAGAAAATGTTTAGATTAATAATTAAAATGTAATAAAATTTAAGAGTCAATCATGGAAACCTTGACGGAAAAAAAACTATAAAAGGTAATAATAATGCATTATAATGTATGAAGAATTAGAGAGTGTTAAAGTAAGTTATGTATTTTAATAAGCATGGGGTATAAAATATATTTAAATGCATAATAATGAATTCATGGTGCACAAAAGATAGAATTTTGTTATTTTTTTACATTTGAATATTATGGAAATATTCATAAAATGATAATGAGCAAATAAACATTATTATGAATATAAATTTGTTAATTAAATCCGTGGTGGAGAGTGTTCAATATTTAGATAAACGATTGTCGAAAGTCAAAGAAGAACTTAAGCATTTAAAAATTATGGAGTCTTGGACCCATGATTGAAAGATTAGATATCTAGTAACATGTTTGGACATAAGTGATACCATTCAGGTTAATGTCAATGATTGGGGAATTATTCCATGGTCAAAAGAACAAAAGATATATTTATTTAAAAATATTGTTTATCATAACTTTAGTGTGAATTTTAAATTTCTCCAATTACTAATTAGCAAAGAAAATAAACCCTGTATCTAATTTCTAATTAGTAATTTGTTGCATTTAATTAATAATTTGTTGTGATGCAAAAGGACATGACTTTTGGTCTTTTTTATAGTTTTGGGTTAGTAAATATAGGATCTAAGTACAATAGCAAAGTAATTTTGATAAGTTTATTTTATAAATTAAAAACTAAAATAAACAGATTAAAATTAAAAAAACATTTAAACTCTACGAGTTGAAATGTAAATTGATCATGATCTGCAAGAAAAAATTCATTATCTTTTGGTGTTGTATACTCTTGCTTTCTGCAATATCTGTGTTCCATTTAAGTAAGTTAGTTTTTTATTGAAATTTTTTCGAAGTATAATGAAAGGAGTTACATCACAGATAAACAGATGCCATTAAACATAGTTGTTTTTCTATTTTGTGATTATCTTAATTAGGGAGTATAGTTTAATATAATTCATTTATTTGGCATAACATAAGCATAGCAGGTATGATGACATATAGAATGACGAAAATTGGGATAATTGAAAATAATAAAAGAATGGAGATTGACTATACCACTTCAAATTACTCTATTTATTAGTTAGAAATAATGTTTTGACAGCTTGATTTTTTAAAAGTTATTATGTTATTAAACTTTATACCTGGTGACAAGAAAGGCTTACCTTGGCATAAGCTAATTATTGCAGGTTAATACAACTAGGAGAAATGATATTACATGTTATAAATTATGAAAGTCATATTGAATTAATACTGTTTTAAAAAATAGATAAGAGTTCATTTCAATGTGGGAATCTTTTTATTCAAGGAATTTTATTTCTTTGTCATTGGAAGTGTAATCTTTGCATTATGAATACTGAATAATAAAAATATTATAGGAAATTTATACTTAGTTAAAACTATAAATAATTTAATAGTTATAATTAAATATGAATGGATAAGCAGTATTTAATATTATATGGGTAATTTAAATTATAAAATTCATTATTTATTTAAACATCAAAGATAGAGTGTGATATTATAATTAAATAAAAATAAATAATAATAATATTTTTATATTGGATCAGAGATATTGAAATTTAATTATAATTGGCATGTTTATCATGATTAATAATAGTAAAAAGTGTTTGATCATAATTAACATGGTTGTGATGCTAATGCATGGTCATCTCGCTAATCCATGGTCAAAATGGTCAATCATCATTAAAATGGTGAATGATGGTAAAGCATGCCCAATGTAGTTAACAAATATTAAAAATAAACAAACCCAACTATTAAATAAATGAGTTCAAGTAACTAAATATAGTAGATAGAAAATGGTGAATGATGGTAAAGCATGAGCAACATGGCTATCAAATATTAGAAACAAACAAACCCAAATATTAGATAAATGATTTCAAGTAACTAAATATAGCAGATAGTAATTTATATTTATGGAACTTGTTCAAATTGAATTATAACATTGATTTTCTACATAAAATCAAATATATAACAGATAAAGATGCCAATTTATTAAACATTAGCATAATGAATCAAGAGCCATAGAGACAAAATAAAAACTGCCAATGCCAATTTTTATCAACTAATAATTAATGCATTAAACATTAGCATAATGAATCAAGAGCCATAGAGACAAAATAAAAATTGCCAATGCCAATTTTTATCAACTAATAATTAATACAACATTCGACTAGATGAATGTTCAGATACAAGATGATCATTTAAGAACATAGGATTTGTGCTGTAACATTTTGTCATTCTGTCAATACAATCTCGTTTTGTTAGCAATGACAGCACTTCATTCCAAGTTTGCATGTTTCAAAAATTTCAGTTGAAGGGGATCCCATGGAATTTGCAGAAATTTATGCTTCTTTATACTAGCTCAACTGCTGAATTTTAACAAGATCATTTCCAGACTTTCCTAGAATGGCTGCAACTGTGCGTTCAGATGTTACAACTTCAACTGTAGTTTTTGTGATAAGCTGACCAGCTGCTGTCACACTGCCAAAGGTGATATACAATGCCAAGGACATTAGTACAGAAATACTGATCAGCAAAACCACTATGATAGCAGCAATTGACAAAATTTTGCAAATGTTGTGTACCTTTCAAATCTGGCAGAAGTCCATTGACGAAGAATTGGGTCCTCAAACTCAGAGAAATTGCGAATACTGTTTATATTGCGATTTGACTGAATTTTGAAACAAAGCATATAGTTAGTACTGCAGGGGTTCGTGTTTGCAGACAGATTTATGGTTAATTATCTTAAATAGAAATTTAATTGAATCAAGGAATCTGCTTTTGTTCTAAGAAATCAAAATCAAAAAGTAGCAACAGAGGGACAATAGACGAATTGTTGGCAAATGTTGGAAAATGTTGGAGGGAGATCAAGAACTGCATACAAAATTGGTGCACTTGTTTGCTGTGGATTGCCTGAAATTTCAATCAGTGATTCAGATTTTCCTGGTCTAACTTCAAGAAGATTAACTTTGGCATGAGAAATCTGACCATACAAACAAAACATGATCAGTAAATAAAGTGTGTTCATAGCAAGGCATCAACAATTGAGCTTGTTATTTGAGCATGCAAGAGTCCATGGTTATTTGAGCATTATAAGTTAATGGCATTCTGGTTGAATACTGAGGGTTTGTCTTAGCTGTGGTCGGCATGCGCTGTGGTGGTCTGATCGGTGGCCAGCTGTTTCTCCTCGAGATGCTGGAAAGTTCGGCTTGGGTTTTACTGTCTTCGTGGCCTTTGGGTTTTACTGTCTTCGCGGCCTTTGGGTTGGTATTGTTACTTGCTTGTTTAGCTCTGCAGTCTGTGTGATTTTTCGTCTGCGGTGGAGTTCCTGGTTGCTCGGGTATTGTTACTTGCTTGTTTAGCTCTGCAGTCTGTGCGATTTTTCGTCTGTGGTGGTCTTGTGGGCGGACAACTGTCCCTCGTCGAGATCCTAGAAAGTTACTCGACTTGGGTTTTACCGTGTTCGCGCCCTTTGGGTTATTATTGTTACTTGGTTGTTTAGCTCTGCAGTCTTGCCTGCTTCGTAGGTGCAGCAATATTGTCTGTTCGTTTCCCTCAAGAGTCCATGGTTATTTGAGCATTATAAGTTAATGGCATTCTGGTTAAATACTGAGGGTTTCTCTTACCTGCATGGCTTTTATGAGCGATATAACCTAAGTCGAACCAAGGTTTTGGGGGTGGAAAGGTTGGTTTTGGGGGTGGAAAGGTTTTGGGGTGTTATTGGGGGCCTCGCATCGTTCGAGGTGAAGGGCACGTGGTCCGGTGACTCCCAAGCGGTTGTGTAACGTTGGTATGAATCAGACCGTGTTCGCGCCCTTTGGGTTATTATTGTTACTTGGTTGTTTAGCTCTGCAATCTCTGCTATTTTTCGTTTCTATTTGTTGTATTGTCTGCGGTGAAAACACAATGCGATTTCTGCCTGCTGTGATAGTGTGGGCTTGTCTTAGCTGCATGGGTTTTATGGAAATTTCTGTAAATGTTGGTTTCGAGCGGCATGTGGGCTTGTCTTAGCTACATGGGTTTTATGGAAATTTCTGTAAATGTCGGTTTCGACCGGCATTTGGAGCGAGACGACCTGGGTGAAGCTATGGCGTGTATTCAAGGTTTTTTGGTTGTATAATTTATGTGTATGTTTACTTTGGTGCATAATGTTTTTTTAAGTTTGTAATTCTGTTATGGATGTATGAATATTCGACTCTGATATTAGTCCTAGAACGGAAGGTTGCTTTGTTGACTAAAGCTGTATAAGACTAAAACACATGCCTAAGATGGCTTGTTGCAGCTTTGCAATGTTGACGAGATCTGTTTTGATTTACAAAAACAATTTATTAGAAAGTGAGTATTGTACATACCTGAACCAACTGATTAGTTTCGAAAGTACACCGAGGAAGCTGTTCTCTTTGTAATATTCTAATATTGGCAGCTGTTGTGTGCCTCATATCAGAAGTCAATGCAGCACCTCTGCCAATTAGACAACACAATTTCAAAATAAGATCAAGTTGCTGAAACGTACTTTATCATATGCAATCCTATTACTGGTTACAGAACTGTATCTGCGATCAAACTTCAGATTCACGCTAACTAGCTAAACATGAGAATGCAGAAGGAGAGATCAAAAGTGTGAGGCTACAAAGCCATAAACTTTGGGAACAAGGCTTGTAGCACGTGCTTTTCAATGAGGTCTAATAGAAACATTGGCTGAAAATATGGCACAATGCTGAGGATGTAGGCAATTAAATGCAAAGAACGGACTAGAAATTTTAGGCACGGGTTTCATAAAAAGGTTCAAGTCCCCTTGCCCAAGTACTCCAAAGGTAGCTTCTGCATATACAACACTGTGTATGAAGTGCACTTCAAATGATATAAAAAATGAAATGTGTTGAGGTAAACTTACTGCTTGGACATTCTTTATCATGCTTATTTTAAAAGCTTGCATCATTTTATTTATTATTTCTAAATAACTATGTGTCATGATCTTTCTTTTTTTATTCTCGAGTCAAATGAATGCAATTAAACTAAAACAGAATGCACACAGAATCCAGACTAACACGTAGGAAAGTTTTAGAGACATATATGTAAAATCAACTGAAGCAGAAAATAAACGTACTTTCACGTTGAACTCTGAGCCGTTCTGTTTTAGAAGATAAAGAATTGCAAAAAAGTCATTTCTATCTATATCCGAATCCAACAGAATTTGATGCGGTGCTCCATGCGATGGAAAAATTTGACAACTTAGGTAAGCTAACAGAAATATTTGGGAAAGAATAAACACATGTGACATCATCATGATGCTCTGTCACGAGTTGCACTTTATATCATCAACTGCACTTGCTGATGCAAATAAACTAGTTGAGTCAAAACAGTAGTCAAATTATGCAAGACTGAAATAACATGGAAGTGTAACCTAAAACATCTCAACTCAATTTTGCATCTAATAATATCTTGATCCATAAATAAAACAAAGATGTCTGGATATGGTATTTGCAAAAAAACCTGAAATAGTTGCAAACAGAAAGAACCATCAAATAGTTGCAGATTGTACTTGCCTTATGTGAGCAGGGAACAACACAATTTCAAGGCCAGCATGTTCCTGCATTTTGTAATCTGTAGAAGAAACAGTTGGTTAGAATAAAATGATAACATTGTAAATTGAACAGAGGACATATTTGAGAGAAAACATGTTAAGGAGTTATCTGAACTAAGGCTTCTTCTGCAATACTTATGGCTGTATAAGAGTAAAACAGATCTCTAACATGGCTTGTTCCAGTTTTCCAATCTTGACGAGATCTGTTTTAATTTGCAAAAACAATTTATTACAAAGTCAGTATTGTATATACCTGAACCAACTGATTAGTTTCGAAAGCACACTGAGCAAGGCGTTTTCTTGGTAATATTATAATATTGACAGCTGTTCTGTGCTTCATTTCAGAAGTCATTGCAACAATGCTGCTAATTAGAAAACAAAATTTCAAAATAAGATCAAGCTAAACAAGCAGAACAGGAACCCCACCAACAACAAATACAAACTTCATATTCATGCTAACTAGTTAAACATGGCAATGCACAAGGAGAGATCAAAACCATGAACCTACAAAGTCATAAACTTCTGAAATAAGCTTTGGACTTCAAATGATATAAAAAATGAAATGGGTTCAGATAAACTTACTGGCTTGAAATTCAGCATTGAGTCCGAGCAAGAATACCAATGGAATGAGTGGAAGCTACCAGAAATGTATATTAGCCATTGTGTCCTTTGTGCTTTGTAGATTGGAAACCATGTGAGCATTGTTCAGATCGTAAACTGCAAATCATGTCAGCAGTCTCCAGATATATGGCATATTCAGATGGTCTGTGGGATAAATTCTTTCCTGGTAATGTTACCAGATTTTATGCAAAGCAGTTACCCTGTAGCATTTGTTTCGAAAATATAACTCTACGTTTGACTTTGAATCAGATGTGTTTAGGAACATGGAAAAGATTTAAGCAAATTGTAGAGCCAACAGTAAACAGAAACATAGGTAATATAAAACAAAACCTTTCGAGCCCAAAACTTTCATTTGGCTTAAGGTTATAATGCTATTATAATGAAAAATCATGCAGATCAAGCAACGGTCAGCAATTGATCGATTGCATATAGTCCCAGGGAAGGACTAATAATACCAAATGCATTATGTCATAATTGCATTTTCAAACAAAATATATTCATTTTAAAGTCCATATAGTTTGATGCTATTTATAAAGTCTAGCTTCAAGCATGTTGTAGAATGCGTTCGATCTCAAATACAAGACAAAAACACAAACAATACAAATAGACATGTATAAAGACTTTCTAGGCCTGTTTCCTAAATCGTTAGCTACACTATGCAACAAACAAAAACTAACATAGCATTCAGCCATAACATAGGAGCAGACAGAAATGACTAGCCGATTCAATATACAATTTGTCATTTAATCAATCTATGGAATCTTTGGTGTTTGCAGTCAGCAACTGTAGATACAAAATTATTGCTGATCTGATGTTGCATTTGCTGTATTCAATGATATAATTTAAACCAAACATGGTACTTTTTAAGATGCGACAAAAATATACATACAAAAGCTGACAAGACAATCTCTCGTTGTCAAGCTTGAAGCATGATGCAGAATGCGTTCCATTTGAGATAGAGAATAGAAACAGAAACACTACAAACACATATGCATAAAGACTTTCTAGCCTTTTTTCATCAACTGTTGCGTGACATATTCTTTGTAAATGACTCAAAATTGCAAGTCAAATACTTGTATTATCGTGAGAGCATAATATGAAGAAACATGTTCATATTACTTTTGCATTTGTTATGGATGTGAAGGCTGCCATGCTCCTGGATTTTGTAATCTGTATATCAAACGGTTAGTTAGAACAAAATGATAACAGTGTAAATTGAAGAGAGGACATATTTGAGAGAAAACATGTTAAGGCATATGTTGATATACCTTCCATTTGTTAGTTGACATGTAATAGCTCACTATCTTCATTGAGTGTGAACTTGCTCTGAATTTTGAAGTCACGTAAGATGTAAACAGTGGTAGCTTTCTGTTGCAAATATGTCTCATATGACATTGATTTTAAAGCAGGAAGTAACTCATGTAATAAGGGCTCCCTGATAATGCACTGGACAAAGTTATTTGTAATGGATTCTATTACAGCATTTATACAATGCTTGTAGAGGAAAGGGCAATTATCATTGCATTGTGAACAGAAAATTGTTGCATTGGCTATTGCTATGGATGAATTCACTGAGCAGTTACAAATTGCACAAACAGGTTCGAAAGGAGTTGAATATGGATTTGTTGCGGTCAGAATACCTTCGACCTGTTTATAAAACATTCAAATGTTAATTTACATTATTACATGCCAAATGCAAATGCAGCAAAAACATTATTATTGCTATACTTAAGATGTAGTTAGTTTTGTGAGATTGTTGAGTGCATCTGTGTTAAGTTCAGTCATGAACGTTGACTTCGATGCTCTGAATATTGTTTCTGTTGTGTTTACCTTTTTTGTTAAATTTTTGAAAAGAATGAGCGGAAAGTGTCCTTTTTGCAATTGTTTTTCCATTGAAAGGAAAAATTGTTCATATGTGTCAAAGAGTTGCAACTGCAGAACAGAAATTGCTATGTATTGAAAAATACAAAAAGTAATATGCAACTACATTGTTCGTATGCATTGAAAAATTGCAATTGCAGAAGACAAATTACAAAAACTATGGACAAATTACAACAACTATCTATTGAAGTGATGCATGTTATTTACTGACAATTAGGAATAAGTAACATCTGAATACATACAATTGCATTGTCGTTTTCAGAATCTCCATCTTTGATATGGAGTATGTAATGCAATCCAACTCGTTTGGCAAGTGTAACGGCAGCAGCGATTGTGCCAATTGGGTACATTTCTTTTTTGTTTGCAAATTGCCTAATGGTCGTATTGGGAATGAAGCGATATTCTTTGCAAACTTCAGGTACAGTTTCTATGATACTTGATTCATTAAGCAATATTATTTTGTCACAGTCACCGCGATCATAAACACTTTTAGGCAATATCCTGAAGTTTGTAATTGAGATGTTGTTGCCTTGCAAAATTTTGTGTTCATGTCGCTCCACCAAATGTGCAGGTACACTCAACGTTATAGTCATCATTCCTTGAGCATTTGTCAAATCAGCTCGCAATACTTGACGTGATTTGTTTGCTTTATCAAGGAATGCACTATAGACAACCATTATGTCTCCAACAAATAGCTGCCCAATTTTTACGACTATTGAGATCTTCAATTGATACTTTAATTGGCAGTATCTGTTTTTGCCTATTAAAATTGCCTAGTTAGAAATTGCTATAAACATTTGTAAAATACTATGTTTCTCCTAAAGACTGAATAACTAGAAATAGATTAGAGTGTTGTGTTTCATATGCATACCTTTTTGATGTATCATTTTGCACGTTTGTTGAATGAAGTTTGGCTGCGATTGTTTCAGTTGGACTAACACAAGCAAACACATGGTTCAATATGATGTGGATATTATCACATGTATTTTGTGATAAGCAATCAATAAAGAAATTGTGATATGTAACCTGTACATGTCTTCTTGCTGCATTGTTTGGGGGGACTTACTACTAGTGCTTTCTTCACTCGTCCAAGATTTTCTAATTTATATACATTTAAATATAGATATGTAAAAAGAGAAGATATATATAGTAAACACTAATCTGACATATATACATTTAAATATAGATATGTAAAAAGAGGAGATATATATAGTAAACATTAATATTTTAAATAGAAAATAGCATATTTGTATAGTTGTCATACATACCTTTTCAAAGCAAGTGGTTGGTTTGCCTTTCCTAATTGAGTTATGTGGTCTATTTCTTCAGTTGTTTGTTTTCCTTTTTCAGGATTTATGCTATGTTATAGAATAGGAACATATATTTAGTTCAATTTCAAAGAGCATATAGAAGTAAACAGTTAACAAGGAACATTAAAACCATAGAACCATACATATGTAAAGATAGAATGGATATATACTAAACATTAACATTCTAAATACAAATTGGCATATTTGTATAGTTGTCATAGACATACCTTGCTGAACATTATTATTCTAAATACAAATCAGCATATTTGTATAGTTGTCATAGACATACCTTTGCAAAACAAGTGGTTGGCTTGCCCTTTCTAATTGCGTTATGGATTCTATTTCTTCAATTGTTTCGTTTCGTCTCTGAAGATTTAGGCTATGTTATAGAATAGTAACATATATTTAGTGCAAACTAGAAGTAAAAAGTGAACAAGAACATTAAAACCATAGAACCATACATATGTAAAAATAAAAATAGAATGCATATATAGTAGACATTAATATTCTAAATACAGATTACCATTTTTGTGTAGTTCTCATAGACATACCTTTGCAAAACAAGTGGTTGGTTTGCGCTTTCTAATTGGCTTATGCATTCTATTTCTTCAATTGTTTCATTTCCTTTTTCAAGATTTATGCTATGTTATAGAATAGTAAGACATATTTAGTACAAGTCAAAAGAACATATAAAAGTAAAACTTGAACAAGAAGACAAGATCCATAGAAGAGGAAAGGCAAAAAGAATATACTCTGTTTGTTTATGTTGCATGTTGTTGTTCTTTTTTCTTGGTCGTTCTGTTCAATTGAAAAGGGTTTTACTAGCAGAATCTGCATGCATAAATAGATGAGGTCATATCTGCAAATTTATGATAGGATAGTTGTGTTGGTTAATTGAAAAGGCTGTCTTTGGCATAAGTTGCATTGATCAATACAGAACGCCATATATGTAAATGTAGAATAGAATGCATAGTATGTATGCTGTTATCACTTCGTTTACCACAAAAAGATATTGTAGTATGCTTTAGTAAAATAGATATGGTAAAACCAATGAGGTATTGCAAAAATGTCAAAATTTGGAATTTTGTAAACTGTTTCATGTGTATATCATAGGTCAAGGACAAGAGATATTATATCACGGTCAGACCAATATGCATCCAATACGAAAATTCTATACTTTATATTGCCTAGATTTGCCCAAACATGGTCAATCAATGATTTGTGCATGCTATTAGTTTTGTCAACTAGGAAATGAAGATTGTAGTTTTGCATGTAGGTTTCTAGTTGCTTTGTTTTTTGATTGCAATGCACCATATCAATATTGAAGTCCCCTAGTATAACTATGATATTGTTTAGATCTAACTGGTATAAGGCTTTTGCAATGACGTTGAGGATATTGTTTAGGTTTGCATGTGGCGATGCATATATATTGAGTATTGCAATTTGTAATGTGTGAACTTTTATTTTTGCAAACAATGCTTCTACAAAGCAGTCTTCAAAATGGGTATGTTCAAGGATAATGATATTTTTCTTTATCAATATCATTACTCCATGCTTAATGCAACTTGAGATGCAATTGAAAATTTTGAAGTATTCATTTTGCATAGACAGCAACATATGTGTTTCTTGTAAGCACAAGATATCAGATTGCATTGTGTCATAGTCATTGCATATGTCAGTAAGATGCGCATGAAGATTGCGAGTGTTCAATGAAAGAATAAAGATGGATCGCAATGATTGTATTGATGAACAGTCATATTCTAGTTGCCATTTTGCAGTGGTTTGCAAACGTTGCATTTCAGAATTTACTTTTTGCTTGACCTTGAAGTTACTATGTTTAAGAGGATTAAGCAAATACAATGATTCTATGTTTCTGACACGTGATAGTGCTGTGTATACTAGGCCATGCACTT
The DNA here is from genome assembly GCA_031772625.1 of Pinus tabuliformis. Lineage (NCBI taxonomy): Eukaryota > Viridiplantae > Streptophyta > Pinopsida > Pinales > Pinaceae > Pinus > Pinus tabuliformis. The sequence continues at coordinate 369,310,778 of CM062808.1, read as the reverse complement.
GTACTCCAGTAGGGTCGAATGCAAGCCTATCCAAGGTTAAGCCTTGTGATCTATGTATTGTGCGTGCACATGCAAGTTGAATTGGAAATTGTTTTCGTATTTGCAATGGCGCCATCTTTGATGTCATAGGCATTGGTTTTGATATTCGGAATATTGGTGTCCAATCATGTGCTATCTCTGAAGTGTACAAATGACCTAGTTTTCTAGATTGTCGATGACCAATATTAGGGTCATGGAACTTAATCCATAGAACATCGACCTTATTTGTATGGGTATATGCTTTAACTATTCCATCTGCACCATTCACTAGCCCATCTGGTGCATCATAATTGCAAGCATACATTTCAACTAACATGTTCAACTTTATCAAAAGCTGTGAAGGCAAAATAGCCGTATGTTGATGAGCTGCGAAATTGTCGTTATTCTCCTCATTTTCGTCAATTGCATCAATCAAAATTTCTTTGCCAGGCATTAGCATCAACATTTTCTTGTTATGCATTGCAACATCTTTGTTTTTGTAAAATAAGTAGGGAAATGTTGGATCATTTGGTACAGGGCGCATGCAACTTGTATTCATGTATGTTATATTGTCAGATGTTTGACAATTTGTTCGCATTCTATTTAACACTGATATGAATCTCTTATTTGTTTGTCGCATCGTCATATGCAATTGGAAGCACTTGACATTATCCTTCCAGAAATCATGTGTTATTGTTTGATTGTTGATTGTTCAAAAATAAGAGTCTTGAATAGGTTGTGCTTGATAGAAATCACCACAAAATATGATGTCAATGTTCCCAAAGTATTTTGTTTGGACATGTTTTATGTTTCTGAGTCTATTGTCAATAGAATATAAGAACCGACTTCCAATCATCGAGATCTCATCTATGAAAGCTACTTGCAATTCTTGATATAGCTTTGATAAGTTGTCCAATACTTCTTTGCTCAGCGAGAACAGTTGAGACTTGTTAAAAGGCATTAGCAATGCAGAATGGATTGTTGTTCCACCTGCATTATATGCAGCTTTTCCTGTGTATGCTAATATTAGACCTTTTGGTTTCATAGGATCAGTTGTGTTTTGTGAATCATAAATTCGTATAAGCATTTGGAAAATTGCTTTTGCTGTGAGCGTTTTACCTACACCTGCTCCACCTGTAATAAAAAGGTAAATTGGTTCCTTGGGTTTTTTTTTTTTTTTAATTGCAATGTCTTTTACAATTGCTTGTTGTTCTTTGTTCAAGATTCTTCTAAGTTTGTAATATTCATTGTTCTCCATTAAAAATGGATGGGCAGTAATTTGAAATCCAAGATTGATTTTTTTCTTCATTTCAAATTGTTTTGGAAATTGCAAGTCCGATTGCAAATCATATTCCTCATAATGGGAATTGTTCTCTTGGTTTTGCATATTCATTTCGTTAGTATTCAAAGAACTAATTTGCTCATTTGTTGCAGTCTCTAAATCACCCCATGTTGGATTGATGTTATATGTAAATTTGGCTTCATTAACTTGAATTGTTTTTTCATGTAATGTATATGCAGAGAGCCATGTAGGCAATTCTTGTTTCAATGTATCTTCACAATTTTCAAATGGCATATATAACAATAATTTCTCTCGACAAAAGTTTTCAATATCATTGTGTTTGTTATATTTGACAAATCGTATAACATTTGGTTTTTTCCTTTTAGATATGGGTTTGCCATTTTTCTTGTAATTTGATACAAATTCTGCAAGGCAGATTTTGCTAATGGAACTTGGTCGTCCAATGTAGTAATCAACAATGGAATGGCACATAACATCTTCTGAATCATCAGGTTCTTGTTTCAAAAGAATAGGCGGTTTAAGCATAAACGTGCGTTCATCAACTGGAGACGTGTTGACAAATATACATTCCCTTGAACTAGAATTCAATGGCAATGAAAGTGTTATATGCACTGCTTGTTGAGCTGACATTTGTTGTAGATTGAGTAATGTATTTCCAAGTTTACGAATCATTTGCATAGCATCAATTTCATCTTTTTGATGCTCTTTCCGTATTCTTCTAAATGCATTTGTCATAGACTTGTCAATTTTGGTCATATATGAACTACAATATGATGCTGCAGCATATGCATTTAGCACAAATTGTGCATCTGTATTTGCATTCCATAAAGCAGGGATACCGTTTGCAAAACTGTTATTCCAAATGTGAGAAGGTTTTCGTTTCAGGAAAATTGTTGGTTGCTTTACTGTATGTTGCAATAGTTCTATGTACTCATTTTGTAGCAGCCCTATTTCTAGGAGGAAATCGTCATGTGTTGTTGAATCATTGTAGTTTGTTTGCTCCAAGAATGCAAAAAACGATATTGATTTCTCTACAATTTTTGTATTTTCTGCATTGGTTGGTTCAATGATCATTGTTGATTTCATTGGTGGCATGGGGAAGTTGTATCTGCAATTTGAATTTTTTCGCTTCTTACAACTTTTTGTATGGTGATGTTTATGCAATTTAGCAACATCTGGCTCCAAATGATCTGTATTACAAGTGATGTAATTGTCAAGAAACTTCTCAATTTCTGAGTTGCTTTCTTTTCCATATATTGGAGCATTCTCTATCCATAACAGTCCATGTTCATGTTCAGTTCCTCTATTTTGGAATTCTGTTACAAAATAGTAATCAGATATTTTTCCAAAGAATGTAGTATCTTGAGATATCAATCGCTTTATAGCATTAATTCTATGTCTATAGTATTGGCTACATGTGACTGGATATTTTCTTATAAGGTAGTCAATGTCATCATCTTCTAATATATCAATAGCATTTTTATTTGCTTTATTTCTAAACAATGTGACAAGTGTATCTACTAATGGTTTCCATCGATGTTCTGCACTTGTGAATGTCACAAAGAAAGTTGGAGGGCCTAGTTGTCGTATCATTGCAAATATGTTTTTCCTAATTTGTTCCAAATGGTCAGAAGATATGCGAATGTTTTTGAAATCTATGTATCCAATGTCAGACTTCAATAACTTTTCCAAATTTGCTCGATACTTGACATCTTTTGCTAATATTTTCCTGCCTTTTAGTTGTCCCTTTCTTATTCGCACCCATATGCAAGAAAGCACTTTATCAATTATTATTCGCATTGTCTTGAAAAACAAATTTGTTGTATGATATTGGAAGTCACCACTTGCTTGTAACAATTCCCATTGTACAATTTTTTGGTAACTAAACCTATTTGTGATGTCATGATCACGTGCATCGCCATAAAATAATGTTGGAAAGTTCATTTCTTCTGCATATTTGTCCTTGAAGATGCCTAATGGTCGTTGTCCTTCAGCAGGGGCCACTTCAATAATCTTGTCTTGCAGATCGTAGATGCGTTGTGATTCTATTAATCCATGCACCAATGTTTCAGTAGGTGTTTCATTATTTGCATCACTATCTGTATCACTTTCATTGTCACTGTTTGAATTTTGTACAATGTATTCATTATCCTCTTGTAAAACATGGGCCCAATTCTCATTTATACAAATGTTGCTAGCTTTATAAAGACTTCTAGAACATAGTTCGTTCAATGCCTTCATGACAATAATCGGATGTACTTTACTTGTTTGGTATGCATTTTTGTATTGCAATCTTCTTTTCAATGCAACTGCAATTGTCATTGTATCATTTAGATATTGTGGCAATGCTTTTTGCACAATGTCCATATGAACTGGTACATTGATAATTGATCCTGTTAAGCCAATTTGTGACCGTCTATGTCCCCATTGTCTGATTTGTGCAAATGCAATTCTCAATGACACAAGTCTTTCTTCTAGGTCTGAAAGTAAATTTACAGTTGGCAATGAAATGTTACGTCTTATTTGTTCAGGTGCTGCAAATTGTGGTAGCTTTCCATTATCGAGTGCTTTCTTGCAAGAAACACATATGTTTTCATTGCTAAACGTCCTATTGTTCAACGTCAAATCCATATGCTTTTCTTGCAAATCTGTAGTGAAGAACCTAATATTTTTTGCAAAATGCAATTTGTTGCAAACTGCACATGTATTCCTAGGCGTGTCTTTGACTTTTTCCATATAAATTTGTATTGCATTTTTCTTTCTTGACTTCTTATTAGAAAATGGTTTTTTGCATTTGTCATTGCATTTGCGTTTTGCACGTATGAATTGCTTTAGCTTGTGATAATTCAGCCTACAATCCTTAGTTGGTTTCATTTGCTCTAAATGACATGCTATCTCAAATGCAATATTATTGCTAAAATGTACTTGAGATATACATTGCTCTTTTTCTAGTACATGCTCGTGACGCAATTGATTACAAACATCATTTGCTTCCATGAACAACTGTTGAGAATTGTGAACATATTCTTGTATCATTGCATGATAGTGAATATGTGATGTATTTGTCATGAATGACAAGATGTTAACAATATCATTGCATCTCGAATAAGCGCAACTGTAGTTGACAAAGCTATTAGTAACAGAGGACCATACTTGGATATTGACTTTGAATATGACAGATATCCATTGTAGGCAAAATGGTCCGCCTTCCACTTGTCCTTTTTCATATGGCATTGCCATATTTATCAGATATTGTTGCCAATTGCTATTCATTGTATAGTGTATCGCATCAACTACTAGGTATTGCTCTAAACAATGCAATGCCTCTTGATTCTTATGCATAACTGCATTGCAAAAAGATTGCACAATGTAAAGTCGCAAAGACTCTGCATTGAATTCTGTTGCTACTAAATAGCAAATTGCATTAAAGAGACTGTCACCACAATTAGATGTCACTTGCTTTGCAATTGTTAGTCCATTTAAAAGCATATTATTTGCAATGTGCATCCAATTGCTTTCAATATCTTTGCAAATAGGTGATAGGTAGATATTAGACTGGTTGCAAATGCAAATTGGAAACTTTTGGTAAACCAATGGTTCATAATGACCACTAACAGGATTTGCATCGTGAAAGAGAATGCAATATGGAATTGCATTTTCATGTTGATTAAAGAGCAAATATCTCGTTTTTCTTGTCAATGACCAAACTGCAATTGATATATCTAGCCATTTAGCTAACCAATGTATGCAAAAGGTATCACCCCATAAACCTCGTTCAGACTCCTTTATATTTGTAGATGCAGAATAACACATTTTATGAAGATATGTACCAATATCATTAACACCATGTAACTCGTATAGGAACTCAGGTGCTAGTTCATATTGATATGACTGTATTGCTTCAACGTCATTGTTCTTTAAGCAAAAAAGAAAGTGGTCTATTAACCCATTTCGCAATTCATTTGAAGTATAACGAAAATGTAGAAGCATTTCGAACGAGTCAAATAGACAATCTCCTACAGTATATGAAAATGCATTTAGTCTAAAAAGACCATTTCTTTTTAATACAATATCAATGTTCTCAGGCAAAATGCATTGCAATCTGAATTTGTAATTGTCAACATCTATTATTTCTTCCATCATTTGCAATTGCTTACCAGAGTTGGCTTTTGCAATTGTCTTGTACAGCTTTGCAAAAAATATTAATGAAGTTAGCAAAAACTGAACATGACTGTTTTGAACAAAATGTATGTATATTAAAAAAATAGGCTATTGCATTATCTTGGTAAACAAATATCAAATTTCTAGCAACAAGCCATATTTGTAAATAACAAAGAAATTGGAAATGGAAACAATGCAAAGACATAATGAAAAAAATGGAGCATAATTCTAAGAATATTTGTGCAAGTTAACAAAAGGGAACAATTGAAACACAAAATGAAGTTAACAAAAGGAAGCAATGGAAAGACAAAATGAACAAATGCAACAGAACTTTAAGAATATTTCTGAAAGTTAACATCATTGTCAATTGCATTTGTCAAATAAATTGACCATGAGGCTATTTATGAGTTTTACATAAGTGGTGCACCAATTCAACTGTCAAAATATAAAAAGTATTGTCTCTGATTTGTGCTAGGTTGCAACTCCAACATATTCCAAGGTAAAAAGTTTCCTGCTATTCGTTATCAGACTATGGTTATACTATATGGATCTAAACAAAATTCAAGGATCAAGGAACCCAAACAAGGCATTGAGAACCAGATACGAGTAGTGCATAAGCATACTTCCATAACGCTTCTCAAGAAGATCCATCATTATGGGACACTGCAGGTATGATCCATATAAATGATGAACATGTAATATGTTCAAAGGACAGCTTTGGCAAACACAGCAACAATCTGCCTAAGCAAATTGTCCCAAGACTGTTGGCAATTGTGGCATGTGAAAGAAGATGCCCAAAAATTACAGATCTTTGATGATTCACAAATTGTGGTGAATTGGATGAATGGAACAAATTGATTGGATAATTATAAACTTCAACCTATATTTCAGGAGATTCGACTTGCTTAAACAGAGTATTTAACACATTATGTTTGAACATGTTTACAAAGACAGGAACATGGAAACTGATGGACTGTCAAAAGCAAGATTACACTTGGTAGCATGAGCTTGGCTCATTCAACAAAGAGTGGAAGGAGAGCTGATGGAATGTCTTTTAAATGTCAATATCTATATGTATAATTTTTTATGGCACTGTTTATGAACATATCTAGGACCTAATTCTTTATGAGACAAAACTGGTTTCAAACCTGTGATGTATGTCAGAATGACCATGACAGGGCTGTCATATTGACATTTTTGGAAACTGGTTATGAAGCAACATATCTTCTCAGCCATACTTTTATCACTTCCTATGCTTAAGCATATCTCTATATCTATATTTTTTTATGGGACTGTTTATGGACATATCTAGCAGCTAATTTCTTATGAGATAAAACTCGCTTCAAAGCTCCGATATATGTTAGAATGACTATGATAGGGCTGTCATATTGACATTTTTGGAAACTGTTTATGAAACAAGATATGTTCCCAGCAATACTTTTATCACTTCCTATGCTTAAGGATATCTGTGAAATGCAGAAACATATATAATAAATGTAATTTTGTTTTCATAATAAAATAATTTTTTCTCTCTGAGCAGAATAAGGTAGTTGAACATCATATCAGAACCAATCTGGTTATAACTAGCTAACATGACATTTTAATCTAAGGTTTAAATAGACAAAATGTCTTGATACATCATTATACGGAGCTAGTTGCATGCATTACTCAACTTCTACTTGTTGGGATCATCTCAAATAATATTATTGTTATGATTATAACAATTGATAATATTAATATTAATATTAATGTAAACACAGAATGAACAATGACAATTTCAGATTTGAATTCCAATATAATTGAATGAGAGAAAAAATATAAATGACTGAATACAGCTTAAATATCTATATTTTTTAAAACAATCACAGAGTAACTCGACTATAAATCTAGAGTAACTGAAGCATAAACCTACACAATGCAAAAATTAAAAGACTAACAAATTCACAAAAAGCAATTAATAGAAAAATTGACAAAAAGCAATTAGTCAAATAACACCGTACCTGGAACAAAGCCGACCATTCAAATTCCTTCTCGTCTAGACCATATTTATGCACAACAGAGCCTGTACCAAGAACCACAGCTTCACCTAGGTCATCTCGGCCCAAATGACAAGGAAGTCACATGGTGCTCGAAACTGACATTTACGGGAATTTCCATAAAACCCATGCAGGTAAGAGAAACCCTCAGTATCACGGAAAATCTTATAATTTTCGCAAACGAAGCATTTCATCCAATATATAAAAAACAGCAAATGAACAACATCTAGTACCAATATAACAAACCTTCAATTCAGCACTTCTTAACAAAGCAAATGAACTTAACACTAACTAAATGAACTTAACAAAGTTGTTAACAAAGCAACCTTCCGTTGTAGGAGTAATATCAGAGTCGAATATTCATACATCCATAACAGAATTACAAACTTAAACAAACATTATGGACCAAAGTAAACATACACATAAATTATACGAGCGAAAAACCTTGAATACACGCCTAAGATAGGAAACTGTGCAGTTACAAAACAGACTGCAATCTTCAATATTTTAACATTTCAAACAGTTCAAAATCCCCAATTTATTTAGATCTTCATGTGCAAAAACAGTTCAAACTACAAAAGACTGTCACTCAATCTGTACCAAGAACCATAGCTTCGCCCAAGTTGACTCGACTCAAATGATAAGGAAGTCACATGGTGGCTGAAACCGACATTTACAGAAATTTCCATAAAACCTATGCAGGTAAGAGAAACCCAGAGTATCACGGCAGGCAGCAACCGCATTGTGTTTTCACCGCAGACAATACAGCAAATACAAACGAAAAGTCGCACAGATTGCAGAGCTAAACAACCAAGTAACAATAATAACCCAAAGGGCAAGAACAGGGTAAAACCCAAGCCAAGTAACTTTCCAGGATCTCGAGCAGGGACAGTTGTCCGCCGATAAGACCACCACAGCACATGCTGTAACCCAAGTCAATTGTAAATCAATCTGAATTTATTGCCAAATCAATTGTATACTGTCCGATTCATACGAGCGTTACACATCCGCTTGGGAGTCACGGGACCACGTGCCCTTCACCTCGAACGATGCGAAGCGCGTAATAAGACCCCAAATCCTTTCCACCCCCAAAAACCTTGGTTCGACTTAGGTTATATCGCAAATATAATCAAAAATCGCGTCGGTCAACCCAAAGTCAGCGATCTATCGATCGCATATAGTCCCCAGCAGGGATCACGGAGTAACTGGACTATAAACCTAGAGTAACTGGACCATAAACCTACACAATGCAAAAATTAAAACCCTAACAAATTGACAAAAAGCAAGTAATACAAAAATTGACAAAAAGCAATTAGTAGAATAACACCGTACCTGCAACGAAGCCGAGCACTCAAATTCCTTCTCGTCTAGACCATATGCATGCACAACCCAGCCTATGCCAGTACCATGAGAAAATGTGCAAATGACGAAATTGGTTAACGAAGTCTGCACACAAAACCCTCAGTATTCAACCAGAATGCCATTAACTTATAATGCTCAAATAACCATGGACTGTTGCATGCAGGTAACAGAAACCCTCAGTATTTAACCAGAATGCCATTAACTTATAATGCAGTAGCCGAACTTAACCTCTAAACAATACAACCAAGAATCACAGCTTCACGCAGACATTTACCCAAATTTCCATAAAACCCATGCAACTAAGACAAACCCTCAGTATTCAACCAGAATGCCATTAACTTATAATGCTCAAATAACCATGGACTCTTGCATGCAAGTAACAGAAACCCTCAGTATTTAACTAGAATGCCATTAACTTATAATGCAGTAGCCGAACTTAACCTCTAAACAATACAGTAGCCGAACTTACCAAAGCGACAACACACAGTCGAGGGATACAAGCCGCACCTGGAACAACAGAACCGCAACCAAACGTTTGCGATAGAGTTAACCGAGCAGGCAGGAACCGCATTGTGTTTTCACCGCAGACAATACAACAAATACAAAGGAAAAATCGCAGAGACCGCAGAGCTAAACAACCAAGTAACAATAATAATCCAAATGCCATTAACTTATAATGCAGTAGCCGAACTTAACCTCTAAACAATACAACTAAGAATCACAGCTTCACGCAGACATTTACCGAAATTTCCATAAAACCCATGTAGCTAAGACAAGCCCTCAGTATTCAACCAAAATGCCATTAACTTATAATGCTCAAATAACCATGGACTCTTGCATGCAGGTAACAGCAACCCTCAGAGCAGGCAGGAACCGCATTGTGTTTTCACCGCAGACAATACAACAAATAGAAAGGAAAAATCGCACAGACGGCAGAGCTAAAGAACCACGTAACAATAACAACCCAAAGGCCGCGAACAGGGTAAAACCCAAATAACCATGAACTCTTGCATGCAGGTAACAGAAATCCTCAGTATTTAACCAGAATGCCATACAGTAGCCGAACTTACCAAAGCCACACCCAGCAGGCAGGAACCCCACCGCAAACGAAAAATCGTACAGACTGCAGAGCTAAACAAGCAAGGAACAATACCCGAGCAGGCAGGAACTCCACCGCAGACGAAAAATCGCACAAACTGCAGAGCTAAACAAGCAACTAACAATACCAATCCAAAGGCCGCGAAGACAGTAAAACCCAAAGGCCGCGAAGACACTAAAACCCAAGCCGAACTTTCCAGCATCTCGAGGAGCAACAGCTGGCCGCCGATGAGACCACCACAGCGCATGCCGACCACAGCTAACACAAACCCTCAGTATTCAACCAGAATTCCATTAACTTATAATGCTCAAATAACCATGGACTCTTGCATGCACGTAAGAGAAAACCTCAGTATTCAACCAGAAGACAAACCCTCAGTATTCACAATAATAATCCAAATGCCATTAACTTATAATGCAGTAGCCGAACTTAACCTCTAAACAATACAACTAAGAATCATAGCTTCACGCAGACATTTACCCAAATTTGCATAAAACCCATGCAGCTAAGACAAATCCTCACTATTCAACCAGAATGCCATTAACTTATAATGCTCAAATAACCATGGACTCTTGCATGCAGGTAACAGAGCGGGCAGGAACCACATTGTGTTTTCACTGCAGACAATACAACAAATAGAAAGGAAAAATCGCACAGACCGCAGAGCTAAACAACCAAGTAACCATAATAACCCAAAGGCCGCGAACAGGGTAAAACCCAAATAGCAATGGACTCTTGCATGCAGGTAACAGAAACCCTCAGTATTTAACCAGAATGTCATACAGTAGCCGAACTTACCAAAGTCACATCGAGCAAACAGGAACCCCACCGCAGACGAAAAATCGCACAGACTGCAGAGCTAAACAAGCAAGTAACAATACCCGAGCAGGCAGGAACTCCACCGCAGACGAAAAATCGCACAGACTGCTAAACAAGCAAGTAACAATACCAACCCAAAGGCCGCGAAGACAGTAAAACCCAAAGGCCGCGAAGACAGGAAAACCCAAGCCGAACTTTCCAGCATTTCGAGGAGGAACAGCTGGCCGCCGATGAGACCACCACAGCGCATGCCGACCACAGCTAAGACAAACCCTCAGTATTCAACCAGAATGCCATTAACTTATAATGCTCAAATAACCATGGACTCTTGCATGCACGTAAGAGAAACCCTCAATATTTAACCAGAAGACAAACCCTCATTATTCAACCAGAATTCCATTAACTTATAATGCTCAATTAACCATCGACTCTTGCATGCAGGCCACACAGTAGCCGAACTTACCAAAGCCACACCGAGCAGGCAGGAACTCCACCGCAAACGAAAAATCGCACAGACTGCAGAGCTAAACAAGCAAGTAACAATACCCGGGCAGGCAAGAACTCTACCGCAGACGAAACATCGCACAGACTGCAGAGCTAAACAAGCAAGTAACAATACCAACCCAAATGCCGCGAAGACAGTAAAACACAAGCCGAACATTCCAGCATCTCGAGGAGGGACACCTGGCCGCCGATCAGACCACCAGAGCGCATGCAACCACGTGCCCCTCACGCGCGCCACGTGCCATTCGCCTCGAACCATGCGAAGCGCGTAATAAGACCCCCAATCCTTTCCGCCCCGTAAACCTTAGTTCGACTTAGGAAATATGCCAAATATTTGCAAAAATCGCGTCGGTCAACCCAAAGTCAGCGATCTATCGATCGCTTATAGTCCCCGGCAGGGACTAATAATAATAATGTGTAATTAATAATTATAATAATATTAATAATTAATAAAATTAAAATTTAATAATTATTATTAAATTTAAAATATCACTTAAAATTACAATTAAAAAAAATATAATGACTTATATATTCATAATTAAAATTAAAATTCTAAATTTAATAATTATTATTAAATTTAAAATTTCACTTAAAATTACAATTAAAAAAAACTATAATGATTTATATATTCATAATTAAAATTAAAATTCTAAATTTAATAATAATTTTAATTTTTATAGTTTTTCCAAAGGAAAAATCAAACTTTTTATTAAGAAAATAAAAAGTTACATCTGTAGATGCTATAAGCATTCCTGAAGTTTGTTGTTCACATTGCTGCAAAAAACCAGAACCTCTATGAGGACATATAAAACACACCCTCCCCAAAGGGACTAAGTTGTTTCTCTATCATCATCACAGTATCAAAAAACCATAAGAGAAATAACATAGCAGGGCCTCCCCAACATTGGAGAAAACAACCCTCCTGTAAATAAGTTTTACATCATTGTTTGACGAAATAGATCCAATATCCATACAAAAATGCAAAAAGTATATCGTAACCATAATCAAAAAAACAAAAACATAAAAGTAAATCTTTCATGGTACTGCCAAGTCCCTGCAGAAGATAAAAGATACCATCTCATCTGATATAGGGTGGTTGATCTGACACACGGATCAAACCATCCTCATATGCTGATACTCTCCAAGTGCCCAGATCCTGTTGCAAACCTTCCTTAGAAAGGAAATTTGTTGTGGTGTTCCGCTCCCTGTAGATGTGACAAACATATATGTAATAAAAAATCATTTTAATCTGTAAAATTTCTTCAATAATTGGGAACAAAATGTGGTTTTGACATCTCTGACTCTCATTAAACCAATTAATAACATTTAACGAATCTCCGAAGATTTGCACAGAATCAATCCCTAAGTCCCTGATCCAGCATAGCAATAGTTTCAGTGTTTGGAGCTCTGCAAAGTTGTTTGTTCCTTCCCCAAGGCCTACTGAGGCTTTCCAGTACCTGTGTTCATTATGATAAATGACTATTCCCGCCCCACATTTGTTTTGAGCATCCGATGCTCCGTCAAAATAGGTCCAGGGTATAAGAGGTAGGGGTGATTTTATGGGCGAATGTTCGCCCTTTGGCGAAATTAAGGGGTTTTAAATTTTTAGTGGGCGAATATTTTGTATCATAGTACATTTTTACAAATCACCTCAAATAGCCCACCTTATTTTAAGGGAGAGGGTAAAAAAGGTAAATTTAGCCCTTGAAATTAGGAGTTACAACCTTCCATTCACCCATTTTCAAGAATAGGTTTTATTTAAGTGAATCCATTCGCCCATTTTCAAGAATAGGTTTTATTTAAGTGAATCCATTCGCCCATTTTCAAGAATAGGTTTTATTTAAGTGAATCCTATGGGCTAAAGGCCCAAATACCATATTTATAAAAGAGGTATGGTAAATTAATAAAAATATAAATAAATGAGAGGTGTGGTAAATAAATAAAGCATTTTTTATATTTACTCCATAAGTCACCTTATATACATGCAAGGGTGTAAACAAATAAAAATATAAGTAAAGTGGAGGTATGGTAAATAAATAAAACGTCTTTTTATACTTACTCAAAAGGTACGGTAAATGAATAAAAATATAAATAAACTAGACGCATGGTAAATAAATAAAACCTTTATATTTAGTCCATAACCCTCATTCTATTTATGAAGGCTCAAGAAAGAGGTTTTATTTAAGTGAATCCTATGGGCCAAATACCATATTTGTAAAAGAGGTATGGTAAATTAATAAAAATATAAATAAGCGAGAGGTATGGTAAACAAATAAAACATTTTTTTATATTTACTCCATAAGTCACCTTGTATTTATGAATGGTATGGTAAATTAATAAAAATATAAATAAACTAGAGGTATGGTAAACAAATAAAACATTTTTTTCTATTTACTCCATAAGTCACCTTATATTTATACTATGGGACAAATACCATGGACTAGATTGTTATTAATACCATGCAAAAAAACATTATTAACCCTAATATTAGTATTAATAAAAATAAAAATGGCACATGGTATTGACCCATGGTATTCACCAAAATGGCACATGGTATTGACCCATGGTATTCACTTGGAATGTAGCCTATTTAAATGGGGGAATTAAACCAGCATAGATCCATCTTTACTCTGGATTGTGATATGCAAACTAGCATAGAGTGAAAAAATATTTGATCTGATCAAAAGTAAAAATGGATGTTGTAATTTAATGTATGTTAAACATTTTAGCTTGGTTAAAATAAAAAATAAAATAAAAATCAACTATTAATTTTATTAATTTTTATAAATTACTAATAGTAATTTTTAAGCTCCAGGTTTATGATAACCCATGGTATTGACCCATGGTATTCATGTGAGCATAGACTATTTAAAGGGGAAATTCTATCTTAGATCCATTTTAATTCTGGGTCTACCAAGTGCTCAGAGCGATAAATAGATTTCATCCCCCTAAGAGTGGTAGATGTGGAGTTAAGATGGATATAGGTTGGTTTTTATGATAATGAAGATATTAAATAGACTTAGGAAATTATATTGTAAAAACATCTTAAGGTGAATTGTTAAAGCATAGACATTGGACAAGTATATTTGTATACTTCTGTTTTAAACTGAAACAAATCCAGGGCTAAAAGGAATGGATTGATTGCACTAGTCATCCTTCTATAACTTTACAACATATGCTGGAGTAAACAGATTGTAATTTGGGTAATTTTTCTAATTGCAAATGGGAACATGTGTATTTGCAGGGTGGTTACGAGGTCCCTAGAAGTGGAGTAAACAGATTGCAATTTGGGTAATTTTTCTAATTGCAAACAGGAACATACTTGTGTATTGGAAGGGTGGTTACAAGGTCCCTAGAAGTGATGAATTTGAATTTTTCTTGGTTTTATATATAGTATTAGGTTTTTTCTCATGCTTTCTGTGAATGGCACGGGTGAATTTTATCCTACACCCACTAGGTAATTTCGGTAATTTTGATTTCAATAGATATTTTAAAGAAATGTAATGATTTCATTTGTGTATTCAATAAACACAAGACTTTATAATTGAGTAAAATATTCGCCATGCCTGGTGAGAGATTCGCCAAAAAATTATATGTACATATCATATTATTGATAAAATCGCCTTCCATTTTTCCTATATACCATGGAGATTTGCCCATTTATTATACATGTAAATTTAGGGGGGGTTCTTAAAATTTTTCCTGATAAGAGGGTTTATCTGTTCTTCCTTTATGATTCAGGAGATTTGTGGGGAAGTAGTCAGCGAGAGGAGAGAAAAAATTGATGTGCATTCGGCTGCAATGAGGTATGGTGCCGAGGGGACATCCCTAAATATCCCCTTATTTCTAGCCAACCAAATGCCCCAGGAGATGATGGGTGGAATATTTTTTGGATTTTCCTCTTGATTTTCTTGCCACCAGAGTTGCCAAGCCTCCATGAGAGACTACCCTCTCTAACCCTGCCTGATTCCCATGAGATTCAATGCGAGCTCCCAAACTTTTGAAGTGAAAGGACAGGTTAGGAAAACATGGTCTGTAGTTTCTTCTGCATTTTTGCAAAGTGTACACCATCCAGGTCTGTTCTTGTTCCTTTTTTGTAGATTATCCCAAGTAGGGACTTTATTCCTAAGGAGACACCAAAAGAACAACCTTTCTTTTGTTGGGCACTTCAGCTGCCAGAGGGATATCCACCACCATTGCTGGCCTCCCTGGAATCTTCTGTCAATCTGGTAATCATAGCCATATTTTGGGGAGTACAAGCCATTTGGGGCATGTACCCACCGAAGCTCATCTGGATGGTCTCTTAACCTGACATTTGATCGAATCAAGTCTCTGACGAAGGACTGCCATATACCTCTCCACCGCGAATGAATTTGAAGGGCTTCGGTAATTTTCCAACCTTGTTTCCAAAGAGAGGACTCTTCAGGGGCCACAATCTGGTTAAGGGAGGTTATGCCTTGATCTCCCTTGGGAGAGAAAATTGTTCGTTGCATCCCACCCACGGATCATCCCCTATTCTTACTTTTCCCCATTCCCAACCATCCAAGCCAACCCTTCTTCAATTATGCCTATTGATTCCAGAGTAGCCTTCCATATTGATGATGCACTGGCTGGTTTTTTATTTACTCTGCGAATCCACTCCTCCATAGGTTCAGGGTCTATATATTTTCTCTTTACTACCACTGTCCACAAGTTTTCCTTTGTTATCAGCCTCCATGCCGATTTTTCTGCTAGTGAGGATGCGAAAATGGGGAGATCCTTAATACCCCAGCCTCCCCAAGCCTTTGGGATGGCTATTTTGTCCCAAGCAACCCATGGAAGGACACCCTCCTCTTTTGAACTGACCCACATAAACCGCCCACACAATTTCCTGATCTGAGCTAAAATTCCTTTTGGTACCCATGTGAGGGAAATCCAGTAAACCAGAATGGCCATTAGAACTGATTTGATTAGTACCAACCTACCAACCCTTGAAAGCCACTTATAGCTCCAGTGTTTAATCCTCTTTTCAACTTTTGCCAGCAGCCAGTGCCAGTCGTGTTTTCTATAGTTATCTGGCTTCAGGTGAAAGCCTAAGTATTTGAAGTTGTCCATCATAGGAATTTCTAGATAAGGGAGGCTTGTAGTGCCTCTATTTATCATTGCCATTGAGAAGTCTTCGTAAGCTATGGAATATTTATGCTTGTTCCCGTAGCTTTTAAGAAAAGATCAAGTGTGATTTTCAGTTGTTAGATGTCTTCTCTCACCCCATTACTGAACAACAAGATATCATCTACAAAAAGGAGATGGGTGATGAACAAATTTGTAGCTACTTCGATCCCTTTTATCTCCCCTCTGCGCTTTGCTGCAATGATTAGCTGACTAAGACCTTCGGCCGCTAGTAAGAACAACAAGGGTGAGAGGGGGCATCCCTGCCTCAACCCTCTCTGGCTATGAAAAAAGGGGGAAGCAACTCCGTTGATAAGTACGAAAAAGCTTACATTTGTAATGCATCCCATGACCCAATTTATGAAACCAATGTTGAACCCCAGATGGGTTAAAAGTAGGCGAAGGTATATCCAACTAATTTTGTCATAGGCCTTCAATAGATCTATCTTCACAATGAACCCTTTTTTCTTGCTCCTTTTCATATTGTGCATGGCTTCCTGAGAAACTCCGATGGCTTCATGTATCTGTCTTCCATCCAGGAATTTGAATTGTTCTCTTGAGATGTTCCTGGAGAGGATGGGTTTTAGGCGTACAACTATAACTTTTTCTATGATTTTATAGATACAATTACAAAGAAAAATAGGCCTGAATTCCTCAAAATGCTTTGGATCATCGGTTTTGGGGATGAGGGCTATGAAAGTTGAGTTGAATGGTTCATGTATCGATCCTCTGACTCTCGATTCCTCCACCACCCCAGTTAATTCATCCCCCATAAGCTCAAAAAAGTGTTGGAAGAGTTCTACCGTCCATCCATCAGGCCCCAGACTCTTATCCTTCTGCATTTTTTTTAGAATTCCTTCGACTTCTCCCTTTGTAACAGATTCCATTATCATATCGTTTTCCTCATCTTCCGCATATCTGGGAAACAATTGAGCCACTTGAATAGCCTCTACTATAGTGGCTTCTTTTGGAGCTCTAAACATGCCTTTAAAGTGGTCCCTACCCAGGCCTGCTATCTCATCAAAGGATTTTTCTATTCCTCCCTCAGGTCGCTGCATTTCCCAGATAGTATTGCAATTCTTCCTACCTTTTGCGTAATTTTGAAAGAATTTTGTGTTTTCGTCCCCAGCCGAGAGCCATATTGCTCTACTTTTGAGTCTCCACTACTCCTCCATTCCGCTCAGTATCTTCCTTTTTGAAATTTCCAGTTGTTTGATTCTTTCCTTTTTCTCTTCTGTCTCATAGCCATCCACCTCTAGACTTTCGAGGGTCTCAATGTTTCCTTTATAAGTTTAAGCTTGACTTCTTCCCTGTTCCTTTTCTCCTTTTCCCATGCTATTGTTGCATGTTTCAACCATTTGAGTTTTCCCATGAAAATATCGGCTAATGACAGGCCCTGATCAGCAGTCACAAACCTCCATGTTTCATTAACTAAGGTATTATATGCAAGGTCTTTTAGCCATTCAGGATTGAATTTAAAAGGGGAGCCTGGCTTTCTGCAAGACCCTTTCAGTTCGAGGAAGACCCTTTCAATTCGAGGATAATAGGAAAATGATCAGAATCACCACCAGATCCAATCCATTGTCTGAAAAAAGTTAAATTGTTGACCAGATCCTCCATCAGCAGAAACCGGTCCAATCTCTTGGCAACCTAGGCCTCTCCCATTCACCAATTCCTCCAAGTGGGTCAGGATTTTATCAAGTTTACATCAATGAGCTTCCCCATCATGAGTTTATTTGTAAAGTAGTTAGCTAGAGGGTCTGCTTGAGCATGAGGCCCCCAAGTCTCCGACATGCCCAGAGAGAAGTTCATATCCCCTCCCATCACCAAATTTGGGGCCTTCATGAAGGATTTAAGAAACAAAGAGTTCCAAAATGTGACCCTATCCTGACATGGACCATAGAAATTTAGGATATTTAGCTCCGATCCAAGTTCAGAAGAGTAAATCTCGACCCCCAATATCTGATCTGATCCCCAGGAATTTAGGAGTTTTATGTTTCTGTCATTTAGTCCCACCACAAGCCCCCCTAATCTTCCTTTGGCATCCAAGGTCACAAATGACCATCCAGGCATCATTTTACACAGAGATGCCTTCACCACGTCCCCATCCCCCAGGGTTTCTTGTAACAAAATAACATTCAGACAAAGAGATTTGAATAATTCCTTAAGGGATAGCTTTTTACGACTGCTAGAAAAACCTCTACAATTGAAGGAAAGGATGATAATTTAGAAACCACCTCAGGGGACTGCGTTTCTCTAAGCTCCCCTTGTAAAGAAAGTTGTTTCCCATCCGCTATGTCCAACTTGGCTTTCAGCTGGGCTTTCGAGAGATTTGATTTTCTGCCTCTAGATTTTCGGGGCACAGAGGGCTCCTGAGGACTCCCCAACCCACCCATGGAGGGAGGCATGAGTTATTTTTTGTCCCTAGGTCGAAGGTTATAGTGGGGTCCTACCAAAAATGAGAGAACATGTAACTAGTTAGGCAATGCGGAGGAGGAGGGCACCTCGAGGCTAAGGACAAGGATTGAAGTAATGATGCTATCCAGAGAATTGGAGATTTCACACTTGGAATTCATAGAGGATAATAGAGGCCTAGAGGGACCAGGCCATGATACAACATCATAAAAAGAAAACAATGATTCAGATTCAGAGGTAATGGAGGGTAAAGGAATATCGACTGACTGAGACATTGGTTTAGTATGTATTACTTCGTTCTGAGCCTCTTGATGTCGCTTGCTTCCTGACCTATCTTGATTCCCTTGAAGACTAGGCAACACTTCCTCAATCTCCATTTCATCCGGATTAGGATCCCTCTGAACACCCTCAATCACTGCTTGTCCTGCTTCCTCCCCCTCCGCTGCCCCCTACTCATCAGTCCTCGAATTTCCCTTCTGGCGCCTTCTCCGACGAAACCCCAATGGACAATCCCTCGCCATATGACCATGTTTATGACAATGGTGGCATCAGAAAGGAAATTCTTCATAATCAATTATCTGAGAATGTGTATACCCCTAGAGCTGGAGGTT
This sequence comes from Pinus tabuliformis, assembly GCA_031772625.1. NCBI lineage: Eukaryota > Viridiplantae > Streptophyta > Pinopsida > Pinales > Pinaceae > Pinus > Pinus tabuliformis. Next base: position 369,291,302 of record CM062808.1, on the reverse strand, counting down.
GATTTTTTCCGCTAAACCCTCCCTTGGGTTCAATTTTACTAGTAAGCGAGCCACAATTCTATTCTTTGTTTCCAGAAATGTCATGTTTGCTTCCAGGAATGTTCCTAGCTCATTCCTCTGTCCATAACTAAGGAGTTAGCGCTGGGTGCCATACCCAAACTGGAATCTCCTCCAGTTTCTCCCTTTGCGCATCAAATAATGGTGTCCATTTTTTGAAAAATATGGGAGAAATCCCGAAACACCAATTTCACTCGAGCACCCATTCAAGCATCTCACCTTTGCTGAAGCGAACCATGAACCAACCTCTAGCTAATATAGTCACTTCTACCTGGGCCTCCGGTGCTCCTTTCCATTCCTTGTCAATCCATTCAAGTATATATTGAGCCGAATAACGTCTTCCTTTGGCTCTCCCAACTAAGATCAACTCTGAGGCTTCCATGGCCTTGTCCAACTGAATATCAACTCCAAGAACCAGGTTGGGACATTCCGACTTTTTCCTTATTACTTTCCCCTTTTTTTTCTTTGCTCCTGCGGTTCTTGCTCTTCCCCCACATATTCTAGATATTCAAGAATTCCCTTAAATCGGCTGATACCCCTTCCGCTTCACATCCACGAGCTGTGCCCCTCCCTCCCATCGCGAAGAGGCCAGACTCTCGTTCTTCCCTAGGCCCATTTCCCTGCTTGTCTTGTATGCAGTCACCACCACTTCCCTCCCCTGATTTCCATGGAGATTCATGGCTCTCCACCAACTTCCACTCACCACCAATGGCCTCATGTACACCCCCTGATGGAGTTGGATTTTTTGACGTGATTTGGGTCTCCTCCTCCCTTGTTTGAGGGACTAAATTCCATGTCACCACTCTCTCAATCCTTTGAGATGAACCCCCTTCCTTAGCCTAATTTCCCGATACCAAGCACGATCTTAGTCCTTCATTCCCCCACAGACCACTACTTCGAACTATGTCTTCCAGGCCTCTCGAGAGGTAAATGGGTTCAGAGTGTCCAGAGATTGTTGAAGCGACCTGATTCCCACCAACACCTCTATTACCTAGACCCCCGAAACCGCCAAAGACTTGAAAACCTCCTGCAAACCATTGTCAGGGCTTCAAAACCCCTCTGATGCACTGTTTGGCTTCCCTGAAACCGTAAAGCCAAAACCATCCCCTAAACTCCATTCAAACCCTGTAACACCCTTATTTCCAGCTGACGACCGATGTGGAGGCTTGACCTTATCTAGGTTTCGTTGAGTTGGCTCCAGCCCCCATACAGATAGAATATCCTCTGGTTCTGGTTCCAAGTCCACATAGTCCCTTGGGCTGACCATGGCCACTAGATGGTAGAAGAATGTAGATTGGTATGCGACAAAAACCCCCACACCTATTACCTCTTGCACCAAGCGTGTGCTACCAACTTCCTAGATCACCTAAACTTCCATCAAACTCCTTCCTAGCGAGAACGTAGCTCATCCAACATATACTTCGATGTAGTTTACCCTGCCTCCATTTTCCTGTCGTGTACCATCCTTTTCTATCAAGGGTGCTACCACGTAGTCCATGAAGGTGCCTAGGACCTCCCCTCGAGGTAGCCTTGGCATGGATCCCCTACAACACTAGTCACCATTCGAACTCCCTCTTTTATAATTATATTATAACAATAAATATATAGTAATAATTATATAATAATAATAATGGAAATTTTATGATATAAAAGAAAAACTATTATTATAATATTTAAGATAATTTTTTTTTTTTTTTTTTTTAAATTGCTTTTTTTAGATTAATAATGTGGCATTGGACCATGGTTTACCATGCTTATAAATGCAACATATTTATATTTAACCTTAGGAATAATATTATAAACCATGTGAATAAAATTAGATCCTAGGAATATGAACCCTTAGATGAATAAACCCAAGGGATTCAAATTATAAACCTAAGGGGTTATTACTAAATTCCGAAGGCATTATAAACCCTAGGGAAGAATATCAACCCAAAGGATCAATATTTTAAACCCAAGGTATTTAAACCATAAGATAAATATTACAAACCCTAAAATAAATATGGTTTATCCCTTGTATGGATGGATGTTTTAATATTATAAACCCAAGGGATCATTAATAAAAACCTCGCGGATTATAAACCTAAAGGAACAATATTAAACTGAAGGGAATAATATAAATCCAAGGTATATTAACCCTTATTAATTTGATTGTACTAGTTACTATTTTCTTATATTGTTACCTAATATTTTCTTATATCGTTACCTAATGCCTTATAAACATGGTTAATTTTCATACTGAGACAATCTTTGTCACAATGTGACGTTGGACCATGGTTGACCATTATTGATTTTCATTTGGCGATGATTGACCATGGTGTACCATTATTGATTTTCATATTGAGACAATCTTTATCACAATGTGACATTGGACAATGGGTGACTATGGTTTACCATGATTGAACATGGTTGACCACAGTTGACGGTGGTTTATTTTCACATTGAGACAATGTTTGTCATAATGTGACATTGGACCATGGTTGACCATGATTGACCCTAGTTGACGATGGTTGACAGTGGTTGACCATGGTTGATTTTCATATGGAGACAATATTTGTCATAATGTGATGTTGGACCATGGTTTACCTAATTATAAACATAAGAGATTTATATATACCCTAGGAATATGAAGATTAATAACCCAAGGGAATAATATTAAACCCAAGGGATTAATATTATAAATTCAAGATATATAAACCCTAAGATAAATATTATAAACTCTAAAATAAACATGGTTGACCATTATTAACCATAAATAAGTATATAAGCCCACTTTCACATTGATACACATTAGACTTTGATAATAATGCAAGATTTTAATAAAAATATAGTTGGGATCATGAGCTTTGTGAGAGCTCTATGAAAGAGACACAATCCTTGTATGTTTTTCCTTTTAAATGAAGTCTTATAAAAATATTTCCTTTTCTCTTTCTTGCTTTAGAATAAAGAAAGGGGTCCACTTTTTTTCAATTACATGAAAAAATTGTAGGGCATGCTATACAAACACAACTAGGAGGTATAGGTATGAAAGTGTTGGAGGTGTCTAGAACATTTGATTGACATGCTATAGGTTCAGGCAGACGAAACAATGAGATCCAATTATTTTTTACTCAAATGAGGTGGGCATGCGTTGATTTAATTTATTTTCATTTATGTGTTATGGAAGGTGGGATTATGATGGAATTCTGGTGAGTTTGGTGGGGATTAGTGTGTTGAATCTTCAACAAGTAAGATGATCGATTGAACTTTGGAATTTTTTTCAATGTATAAGGTTGATGGACCTATTGACATTTGTCACCCATTTTTCATTTATATGATAGTGTTAGTTACTTAGGTTGTACTACCATTACCAAAATCTAAACTTATAACTTATCAATTGACTATTCATTATATGAAAACAAATGGCGTCACATCCTAAGTACCACATGTTATAACTTTAATGTCACAAATAAATTATAAGAACACCACTTATCACCAATATTACATATAGTTTCCATGTGCCATATAACCCCTTGCAACTATTATACATAACGTGACTCTTAAGGCATGTTGGACAAGCTTTATCCTCTTATACACTATCCTCTTATACACTACAAGAGTACTAATTGGTTATCAATATGGATATTTATTGAATTTATAAATTATAATTTACAGGGATTTTTTAAGGAATATTTTTATTTATTTTTAATGTAGTGAGTGGCTAATAAATAATTGGGAAATGTTTTCTTATTAAAACTTGTTAATGAGTTATTGGAAAGTGTTTTTCTGGTATATAAGACATAAACTTATTAAAAACGTGTTAATATGATATTAATATAGAATTGAAGTTTATATTTTCTTATTAATTATTTAAAAACATTTAAACATTTAAAACAAACATATATATATATAAATAAAAAACAAACTAATATAGGTAAAAAAACTAATATATAAATATATTGTTTATTAAACTAAAATCAATTTAGAAATATATTTTATGCATTAACTTATACTTAAACTTACCTCGCTTGTAAGTTACATTAAACAATAAATTTAAACATATAAAAATGACTAACACATAAATATATAATTTATTAAACTAAAATCAATTTATAAATATATTTTATACATTACATATTCAACGAATAATTTTCCAAATTTGTTTGGTATTAAACCATCATGCATACCATGAGATGCCATGTTCATTTTTTCTAATTTACACTTTAAACTTAACTCACTTGTAAGTTGTATTGAACAATTATGTACTTCAATCTTGAAAGTATATTATTTCAATGTGTCAAAATCACATACTCATGTATAATGGGAGTTTAAGTCAACATTGAGAATGACTATTTGTCAAACTTATACAGTGGGATGTGGCAAAAAGACATAAAAAAGAGCGTTTAAAGTGTCACTAAAAGCTTGAAAGTAAATGTATGATGTGAACATTTATAAATATATGTTGAAAATAAATGTATAATGTAAACATGTAAGGATATATGGGATTATATTTATTATATATATATATATATATAAATAAAAAAACAAACTAATATATAGGTAAAAAAACTAATATATAAATATATTGTTTATTAAACTAAAATCAATTTAGAAATATATTTTATGCATTAACTTATACTTAAACTTACCTTGCTTGTAAGTTACATTAAACAATAAATTCAAACATATAAAAATGACTAACACATAAATATATAATTTATTAAACTAAAATCAATTTATAAATATATTTTATACATTACATGTTCAACGAATAATTTTCCAAATTTGTTTGGTATTAAACCATCATGCATGCCATGAGATGCCATGGTCATTTTTTCTAACTTACACTTTAAACTTAACTCACTTGTAAGTTGTATTGAACAATTATGTACTTCAATCTTGAAAGTATATTATTTCAATGTGTCAAAATCACATACTCATGTATAATGGGAGTTTAAGTCAACATTGAGAATGACTATTTGTCAAACTTATACAGTGGGATGTGGCAAAAAGACATAAAAAAAGAGCGTTTAAAGTGTCACTAAAAGCTTGAAAGTAAATGTATGATGTGAACATTTATAAATATATGTTGAAAATAAATGTATAATGTAAACATGTAAGGATATAGGGGATTATATTTATTATATATATATAATATATATATATATATATATATATATATATATATATAAATTAAAAAACAAGCTAATATATAGTTAAAAAAACTAATATATAAATATTATTAAACTAAAATCAATTTAGAAATATATTTTATGCATTAACTTATACTTAAACTTACCTCGCTTGTAAGTTACATTAAACAATAAATTTAAACATATAAAAATGACTAACACATAAATATATAATTTATTAAACTAAAATCAATTTATAAATATATTTTATACATTACATATTCAACGAATAATTTTCCAAATTTGTTTGGTATTAAACCATCATGCATGCCATGAGATGCCATGGTCATTTTTTCTAACTTACACTTTAAACTTAACTCACTTGTAAGTTGTATTGAACAATTATGCACTTCAATCTTGAAAGTATATTATTTCAATGTGTCAAAATCACATACTCATGTATAATGGGAGTTTAAGTCAACATTGAGAATGACTATTTGTCAAACTTATACAGTGGGATGTGGCAAAAAGACATAAAAAAAGAGCGTTTAAAGTGTCACTAAAAGCTTGAAAGTAAATGT